>JAUMHE010000062.1:9734645-9775136 GCA_032359235.1 Enteromius mattozi | reverse complement strand
GATATATTGTCTACTTAACCATTTATACTGAAGCAGTCTCAAATGGGTACTCATTGTCTGAGTTTGGGCTTTTAGACGTGCCATTTGCAATTCTACCTCAGTTATATCAGCCTGCAAGTTAGAACGCCATGCTTGAAGTCTGTCATTAAACGATTCTTTAGATTTAGCCACAAACTGTTTATACAACACTGATACCTGACCTCTACCTCTCAAACAGTTAAGTGTAATATTTTCCAAAGTAGAAAGGAGAGGCTCATTCAAACTCTGGCCTTGTCTTGATGGAATGGAGCTACGTAACTGCAAATACTTAAAGTGCTTTTGCGGAATTCCAAACCTTGTTCTAATTTCTTCAAAAGACTTAAAGTTTCCTTCATTGTAGCGATCAGACTCCTTGAATTACCTTGAATTGACCAAATGTTAAAACCTGGATCGGCTCTGCCAAGAAGTTGTGGTAATTCATCTAAATGAACAAGAACCTCAAACCAAACTGTTATAGTATTTCTGGTATATGGATTTTTGGTACCTTTTAATTAACTTCTTAGGATCAGCTGAGTACAAATATAAGTTTAATGGAATTGGCCTCTATAGATACCCAGGTCGGAGAGTTATCTTTCTCAAAATAAAACATTGCTGCTCTAATTTGAGCTGCCCAGTAGTACCAATTTAAGTTTGGTATGTTCAACCCCCCTCTGTCATAAGGCAAGTACAGCAAAGAGAGTCTGAGATGAGGGCGTTTGTTCCAAATAAAGTTTGTGAAAGTTTTTTTATTAAGTCAAAAAAAGAGGAATGTGGAGGGAGGGGGATAGATTGGAAGAGATATAGCAATTTAGGTAAGGCTGACATTTTTAATATATTAACACGGCCAATTAATGAAATAGGGAGTTTTGTCCATCTGTTCAACAGACCAGTTATAGATTCTGATATGGGTTTATAATTTCCTGATACAATTTCATTTACATTTTGGTGTCATTTTAATCCCAAGGTAAGTGAAACCTTCTTGTGAGATTATAAAAGGTGACTGAACTGGGGGGAAAAGTCTTTCTGTTTTATGGAGGAACATCAGCACAGATTTAGAGTTATTAATTTTGTATCCTGAGAACTCTCCAAACATTTCGATCAGATTCAACAATGCTGGGATAGACTGCTTTAGATTGGAAGAGAATATAGTAATATCATCTGCATACAGTGAAATGCAGTGTTCTGAGGAGCCAATTGTAATACCTGAAATATGTGTATGATTACGAATGCCATAGCCAATGGTTCGATCGCTAGAGTGAAAAGCAAGGAAGAGAGCGGGCAGCCCTGGCGTGTTTCCCTGTAAAGCCTAAAAGGGGCAGAAATTGTTCCATCTCAGCTGAAGGGTTAGCATATAGGATGCGGACCCATTTCATAAACTTATCCCCAAACCCCATTCTTTCCATAGTTTTATACAAGAACTGCAATTCAATTCTGTCAAACACTTTTTCAGCATCTATGGTGAGTTTTTTTATGTTGGACTATATTGGACAAACTAAGTCTCAGTGACAAGGCAAAAAATAAACAGTTTTTCATTTACTGAGCCTCCTCTTTTCACCCATCATCATTTAAATCTCTCATCTTCTCTAATGTTGCTGTGGTGTGTGTCTGTCTGCCATCTTGGATTACAACCAAGCTGCTACTTTTGAGATTTCATTGCAAGCATGCAATCCGGTGTGCAGTTAATAAGATAAGACCTAAACTGCATAGACTTTGGAACCCAATCTGCTAAAATGAACCAGACATGATATTGCACATGGAAAAAAAATAACATTTTAGTTTGATTATTGCCTGTAAATCTGTGGGTGAAAACAAAGTATCGAATAAAATGATCATCATTTTTGGAGCACAACTGAAAATATGGTTGTTACCTACTAAGCTTGGTTAGTTTCGTTACCCCCAACACTGATTGAGATAAAGGTCCATATGTAGTAGATGTGTGTGTGCTTTCGCTGTGGTATTTGATAGATTGAATTTCTAGCACAGATAGGAGCTTTTGGAGAAGCTAGCTGTTTATGGAGAAGTAGGCTGATAGGAGAATTGTGTAAAGATGGACACTACCATTCATCTGCATTAAGGGTTTGTATTAAAAAGTAGCGATTTGTCTTCTCTTTTAGCTTGGAGCAGAAAGAAAAGGAAAACATAGTCTGGAGAAGAATTGATTTTGTAGAATAAATGGAGCTAATGTGCTGTAATATTTATCTCCTCTTGATTAACGAGCCAGTTGGTGGTGGTGAATAAACTTAATTGAATGTTCCCCCACACATCTGCATGCCTGTATTTCTCTCTCCCGAACCCTCTTAATCTTCAGGACACTGACTCTCTCTCTCTGTCTGTAGATGAGGGATGATGGTCCGGTATTACTTGCACTGGCGTCATGTTGAGCTGATGTGCATTTCAAGTGTCCTCCCACTCATGTGAAAAGTGACTGTAATGAACTGATCTGGCAACCTTTAATCTGCTCTCTCTTGCTTTGGGTTGTATTTTGTACTCGGTCTCTTAATCTCATGCAGCATTCAACAATTGTGGTCCATTTGAACTCATTTCTGCATATTTTAATCAGGCTTCCTTCATTTTGTCTTGTGATCAACAGCCTTTGATGTCTTGTGTATAAAACAATGATAACCATGAAGAGAGAGCTGAATTCTGCGTTGAATATTAAAGAGGTCATATGATACTTTGTTTTATATATATTAAAATATATAACATATGTTTGGTTTATAAAGTTAGTACTGTTATTTATTTATTTATGTATTTGTGGGTTTCTGTACTTAATCATAATTGATTGCAGCTAACATTAAAATGTGCAGTAAGTCAATTTTCACACTGAATCTCCAAATTAATGAGGAAAAAACAAAGACAGTAACTATACTGATAAAAAATACTGATGCCTTTACTATTATTTTTTTTAAATGTATTTATTTAATTATATTTAGTTTTTACCATGATCTGCTCAGCGATACATCTTTGGCTCCAACTCTTTTTGTTGTTTATTCTCTTGTCTATGTTTTTTACCCCACTGGATTATTGTTTTTGTTTATATTTACTTCGATCCCTAGACTTTGGTATTTTTTGTTTCTGTAATCAATCACCCTTTTCTATTAAATAAGTAATCTTGCAACAGAAAATATTCATTTCTATGTGTGATCCTTTTTATGTTACGAGATGATGCCACCATTTTTACTAAGTACTGTACTTTTAAAAAATGCTGATGCATTTATTAATATTTATTAAAAAAAAAAAAAAAAAAAATATATATATATATATATATATGTATAATATATTGATTTAATCTTTTATATTTCTGTGGATAAAATAACACATTTGTGTGCAGAAAATAATTTTCTCAACCACATACCATATTTTTACATTTTGTGATTAAATTCACCAGACAAAAATATTTTTCTTGTCATGTAATGTTCTATAATTTTCAACTTCTTTTACATCCATTTTTGTTCATAATCTCTTCACGTCCTTGTTTGATGTTGAACATACTTGAACACAAGGCTTTTGCTCCAGTGAATTTTCAATGTGGACGGGGCTACAGGTTAAAGAGTGCAGAAATAGGAAGGACAAAATGTACAGAATGAGTAAGTTTTTGCTGTTCAGTTTCAATGAATGCTATTTTAGACGGTTTAAGGAGGATGAAGATTTAAGTTATTAGAATTAGTATATTTCATAGTATATCAGCCTTTTTAACTTCAAAAGATCAAGGTAAATTTGATTCCTCATGATAGGACCCATTTAAGGTTTTACAGAACCTGGTTCCACCTTGATGTCAAATCAAGGAGCTACAGAACAGAATTATGCTGGAACTACTGACATTCATGGATTCTGGCTGTATTTGTGTCTACAGAGCTGGTAAAATCAGTAATTAACATGTCAAAAATGTGTTGATCCAAGTTAAAAATGATTTCCAATTATTTTGGCTCATAGCTGCCGGTAGCCAACACGTATGCCATAGTGTGCTTCCAAAACAGGACGTCTTATTTGCCGTGTTGCTGTGTGAAAACCTGCACATCTTGGAGAGAAGGTTATTATTTGAGCATCAGCATGTAGTGCAGCAGGGTGTCGGAATAACCTCCCTTCCCACCTTCATAATTAGAGGCAGAAATGAGGCAGTGGAGGCTCTGGGAGGGCAGAGACCCCCTACTTGTCACCGCGGGCACTGTGGCTCAGCTATATTATGTAATAATTCAGTTTAAGAGAACTTGTAATTAGTCAGACTTAGACCCGTGGATGAAGATCACAAAATGGTGCTAGTTCTGTATAATGAAAGTAAGTGGTGGTGCATGGTAAAGAGTTTTATTGAATTTCCAGCTTCAGAAACAAACAAATTAAACATTTAGGCTGTAACTGTAAAAAGGCTACTTTGCATCGTCTGTGACATCTTTGTAAATTAGTCCGCTAATACTGTATTTTCAGTGCCATTTTCATATTTTTCTTACACACGCACAGTTTCACTCTTTCTTGCAACTGTCACCATCTTCATGGTTATCAGTAGAGAAAATGACCTCAGTCGATATCAGTATAATTCTGTAATATTGTTGCTGTGCTTATCTTATTGCTAGGCAGATTTTACATATACTGTTTTTTTTTTCTTAGCAGGAGCTTTAGCAAAATATACCGGCAAGATTAGAAATATACTGGCATAGATTCACATCACATTTGTTCATGTGATCATATTATTCATTAGAAAAAAAACAGTTTAATGCAATTTAGGCATTAAAGAGATATAAACCACTGCCTATGTTATAGTAATCTCATCCAAAATAAGCTTTTCTGAGTACAGATACTGAATTTCTCTCAGTCTCCATTGAGCTTCAGCTACAAATCATGAATACAAAGTAACACAAGCTACAATATTACGCTGCGTAACTTCTCCTAGTTGTGACTGGAATGTGAAGAGAAAATGTTTGAGGATTCAATAGGTCAGAGGCATTCCATCATTTTCAGTAAATTTCACATGCAGCCGCTTCACTACCCTTGGCACTTCTCAGATGGCACTTCATCTCAGATTTCTCTGTTGTAAATGATTGTAAACGAACCTTTGATCAATGGATTTTGTCTGGTGATTACATTCCAGGAAGAACTTGTTTTAATCATGTATGAGAAGTTAATCAGCCTCGAAAATAAAAGGGAAAAACTGGAATGAGTTCTCACCTGAAAGCTTTGATGTTTCCTCCTCCGTGTCTCTGAGAGTTCAGTCTGCTCAGTATTCCTGTCACCCGCTGTACATTATGTCTGTCTTTGCTGTTATCCTATGGCTGATCCTGTGATTCTGGGGAAGGAGAATGGGGAACGCACTTAGGATTTTAGATGAGTTTCACTGTCAGGACATCGGTCAATCGAAGGCTCCGCTCTGACGGGCCTCTGTGTCTGGCCTTCCCCTGAGCAGTCGTAAGCAAGAGATGCAGTAAACTTTTCTCAGACTCAAATACATAAGCATACATTCAAGGTGCAGTCAGTTTTTGCATATTGATTTATGCTTGATATTGCTGATTTTTACTTATCGCTTTATTGAACATGACTTGTGCCATCATATAGCACTAACTTCAAAGGAAAGCAGTTAATAGCGGCAACTCTTGATTTGTAATCTCGACTATTAATCTCAAAATGAATAGCCTAATTATATTCAAAGTTAAATTCACTTAAGCATCACAGCATTGATTTGTCTTTGACCAAACTACTGATGTTTCATTTAAGCTGGTCTATTTGTATTGTGGTATTTTATTTGTATTATTTTTTTTTTCAAATTGGCCATTTATCAGCAGTAGCATAATTTGTTATTATAATTTTTTAAATATTCTTAATGCAATTCTTAATTCTGAGTATGGGATGGTTTTTTAACAGTGGTGTACACATGGGCACACACTGTGGTAGTTAACCTATAATTAACCATTCATGGACAAAATAAGAACAGTTTCACTGTAAATTTATTTGTAGCTTTATTGTAAACCATTGTCATTCATTGTATTCCCATTTGTAAAATTCTGTATTTGTTCTTTTTGTATTTGTATCTTGTGTTCTCTGAAGCACATTGAACCAAACCAGTATATTTTGTGCATGTTCAATTTAGATGTCTTTTATAATGCTTTTTCCCCCATTCCCTTTTATTTTGTCTGTGGTAATCCACTTTGCTCTGTTGCATTCAAAACTAAAGCTTACCTGTTCTTTGGATTCATTAAAGAGCTGCGAAGAGCTGGAGGTTAGATGGAATTATTCTTTAGATTTTCATTTACTCAAAGTTGTATTCGTAGTAATATGTATAACAGAAACCACAGAGGACACAGGCATTCACTTAGAAGAGAGGACTTCTTTATCTTGTCTGTATGCTATTTTGAAGGAGTTTGATGAACATGTTTTATTTTTATGGGCCTCAAGGATCCATTCATAAATCCTTTGATTTCCTCAAGGTGAGATGATTCCCACAGGATGTGGATCTCATGGTCAAAAACTCTACAGCCAAATGAAGTATAGAGACAAAGACCCTTCCAGGTGTGCTTCAGTAAGTGTCACCCTGTGATGATGATGAAAAGCTTTAGTTCAAGTGTCATCCTCAACATTCAGTGTGCTCACTGAAACATAAAGCCAAATCCTTGTCCTTCATTTCTCTTGCTCAAATAGCTTGATTGTTTGAACTCAGAATCATACCACTCGATGTTTTCAGTTACATTACTTCTGGCAAGAAAGATACAATATTCTAGATGGAGAACAGTGGCTGGAAAGAGATCTCTCAAGTGTGTTTGTCTTATTGAATCATTTTAAAATTGATAATTTACACTACTAAAACTCATGAAAGTGCTTATAAATAGTACACCCAATAAAAATGACAATTTGTGGTATTAATATGCAAAAATGGACTTTGGTGTATATGTTATGCGATGCATAGGATTAGGGTTGTGAGGTATATATATAACATATGTACATGAAGTCTGCCTGTTATACGCACTCCAGAGAATTAAAAGTCACACTTTATTTTTAATGTTTAATTAACAAACCAATAACTATGCCTTTTGCCTCAAACTACTAATTTGCTGCTTATTAATAATTAGTAAGGTAGTTGTTAAGCTTAGGTATTGGGTAGGATTAGCTATGTAGAAGATGGTCATGCAGAATGTGCTTTATAAGCACTAATAGCCAATATTTTAATAATAGGAATACTAATAAGCAACTACATAATAGTTATAATTGGTCTCTAATAGGGATACTAAAGTATTACCTAATTTGCTTGTCCAATGGGGTTCTTTCACCCAAAATATTGGTCATGTATCTTATTTGCAATAGCTACCAAATGGACCAAAAAAATACTCCAGTATGGCACTTATGAACTCAATTCTAGGAGATCACCTTTATGCCTGAATTGCTGCTTTTATTATCTTTTCACAGATTATTTACCAATTAAGTAGAGCAACATCTTGCCAAATGCTCGTGAGAGAAATTTTCACATCACATTATTGCATGTCAGCAGTCCAGGCAGCATTGGATAAGTCTCTGTGACAGGAGCCATGTTGTACAGCATGAATTAGATTAATACTTGTCTTTCACTTGTTTTAATTTGCAGACACACTTGCTGTTTCTGAAAAGACTTTCATGCTTGATAAATCACGTTATGGGAGCAATCGAAACTATTTCCACTGGCACACCCTTTTTTTGTATTTTTTGGTGGCAGGCCCCAAATTGCATAAATAGGAGATAATATGCTGATTTGAAATGTGTTAGTTTGCATGTTTTCTGTGTCTCTAAAACAGTTTCTTAGACTCTGGGCTAGTTGATAATCCTCACAAACCTCTCACATAGTAAGGTAAAAGCTATATGTAATACATTTTTTTAATTTCAAGTAAAGTTTACTATTTTTATTGTTGTTGTTTATTGGCGGTAAAGAAGGAAAAAAGTTTTTAAACTCTGACAAGAGTTTGTCTCTCACAGAACAGGTGACACCAGCACAGCCACTGTTTGATGAGGCTGAGCTAATGGGGTCCTGTGATGTATAATAAGACAAATGACTTTGCCTCTCACTGACTTATCTCTGCTAATTATAGATAGCCCAATATTAGCTTTAGTTTTAATGTCCTCGTTCCACAGGAGTTGCTCTCCATTAATTAACAACCACTTTGGATGGATACAGCATGTGTGCTGTGTTGTGGGTACACAGCATTAGTGTTTGTTGTGGGTGGATGATTTTTGAGAGAGCAGTGTTCACTTGTACTGATTTGCCTGAGCATTGGGGCCAGGTCTCAAGCCGAAGTTTAGCTTAAACATTATTAATTACAGTGTATTATTGTGTCATGCGAGTTCCCTTTTCTTTTGGCTTCTAGATATCTTATGATTAGGCTCATTCATTCACCTTGTCAGAAAATAATAGCCTTAGACCAATATCAAAAAGCACAAAATTCATTTTCTAAGTGTATATTTAGAATTATCTGCATTCACAAATCAGATTCTGTCCACCCACTTCAGTAGGTTCTTTGGAAATGGCACAGATGTAAGTTCTGCGCCTGAAATTTACTGATCTTTTTGTGATAACTATAGGTGGCTGGTAGAATGTAGCAAATGTCTGGCTTTAAATGCTTCTGTGGACACAAACACAATCTATTTATGTCTGACAATAAACAAGAAATTATGTAAGCTATACAAACTTCTTTTAATGAGAGATGAACAAAGTTTTTTTTTTTTTTACTTATTTCAGTGTTTAGATACTAAACAGTTTTGTTGTTTATTCTGTTTAGATGATGAATGGTGACATGGTTGACAGATTTTTTTATATGAGAAGAAATAAAAAAATAAAATTGTGTCATAAGATCTGATCTCGAAAGCCTAAGCCTATTTTTCATTTATTTAATTCTTTTTTAGTAACAATTCCTGACCTTAAGCAATCTATGGCTACTTGGTACTTTTTAAACATAAAGTAATGCGTTTCTGATAAATTCCTTGTTATTACTGCTTCAAGGCAGATCTTATGAAGAAGAAACAATTGAAGCATGAAATTAGCTCATGCCATCTACAAGAAAACGTCAATATAGACTCCAAAAATTAAACCGGAGGATTGGTCTGGGTTGGCTGAACAAGTGGAAGAAGCAAAATAACCCGATTCTGTTTAAGAACAATTTAAAGACCATTGCTGGAGGACTTAGAGATTGCACACTTGTTTTCTTATCTCCTCAGCCAACACATTGGTCTTACCAGAGCACAGCTGTGCACAGAGAGCAGAGAAAATTGTGACTCTAAGAGCATCTAATATAAAGTTAGCTCTAGCAAACTTTATAAAGGTCTGTAAGTCACAATTACAGTGGTATAATCATACAGTATCATCACAATTATTTACCTCCACAACTTGTGTTGTATTATTTTCATTTTTCATTTCTCTAGCAACACATGGGTGCAATCTTGGTTATAAAAACAGAAAAATAAATTAATAAATGTTATTGATTCTTTTTATGGTAGCCACATATGTATTTGAGCCTATTTACACTTGTCACTTAATTGCTATTAAATCGGATATTTATTCGATTTGTTAAAAATATTCCATTTACACTTGGCCACGTAAATTTCTCCATAAAACAAATATAATATGATCTTCAATTTTACACTATATGCAAATAGACTTGTACTGCATTTTATTTTCAGCTGATTTCAAGATCAGAGACCACAATAGGAGACACAGCAGCATTAGCACTGAAAAAAATGAGCAAAGCCAAAACAAGTGAATGAATGAAGATGCAATGGTTAGTGAGTTTCATTTGCGGCAATTTGCACATTGGCTCGCTGAAGAGATATGCTCATTTCTGACGGGGCCATATCTGTGAAGAAGTGTGTTGCAGAACTGCAGTGCCTAAAGCAACAATAGCATGCTCTCACCTTTAGTTTTTTCCTTTTTGCCATTTTGACACCCAGATGCTGTAAATTTATAATTGCATCTGATTGTGTCTCAAACCACCTCCTGAGGTGTTTTATTGCAATCGGATTGTTTTGAATACATTTCAGAGGCCATTTACACTTGGTCTGTTTTGGGATCTGATAACTATCCGATCAAAGAAAACACATGAAGTGGTCCAGTCTAAATAGGCCCTTTGATTTTGTCCTTACAGCTTGACTCTTAAAAGATTACTTCACCATTATTTATTAAACCCCCGTGTCAAACTTACTAATAGCAGTCTGCAACATTGCATGTACAGTATGACTCAGCCAGAAAAAAAGTATATTGCAATTACTACTCATTGATTTTGCACTTAATTTATATTCAAATGACTCAAGACAGTTTTGTAATTGCTTCCCCTTCATTGTTCTGATCAATTCTAATTTTGCACTTCTCAGATGTATATCGAAAAATAAGCAATGTATGTCAAGAGCATTTGCCACTAAGTCCTTAAAGAGGAATTGTACAAAAAGTGTATACTGATATACTTTTCCACCAACCACCATAATCGACTGTAAAGCCTTGTTTTACAACATACATGTCTGGCACCAGCAAAATAGTGGTTTCTAAGTAGCCAAATATAGATTTTTTTTTTTAATGATTAACACATAGGTTTAATGGAGAGATCTATCTATTAATTAAAAAGTAGACATATTTATCATGATGTGAATTCAGGTCAACCTTAAGCCATCTGAAAATAAAACAATGTAATATCTCACATATTTTATAAGTCTTAAAAATGTGATAAATAATAACACTGGGAATCTATATTCGAATATTTCGAAAACTTATGTAGAGTTAATTTGCAAAACCAGATAACTCAGTTTTTAGCTTTTTTTTTTAACTCCGCTTTGAATTTGCTGACTCAGTCTTTGTTACTCACACTATTATTCCAAACTCTTGGAATCAGAACTTTGAATAGTTTTTAAATAGACTTTTGGCATAAGTCTGGTCCAGTTTGCAGCTCTTTCTGGCCAAGAACCACCCACTTAGACAGGAAAGATCTGTTTGACCAACATGAAAAAGGACCGTTTTTATGAGCTGTTTAGAAAGTGGATTTATCTGAAATAGCAATTAGCTGAAAAAGTGATTACCAAAAGTAATATGCAGAGATTATGGCACCCACATTATAAAATTCAGCTAGTTTACTTGCTCTTAAGCGCCTCCAGTCAAACTCCGAGATCTGATGACACTAATCTAGAAAACTTTGGTAATTTGTGACTAGTTCTTCCTCAAAAGCGATCAACCAGAACCTTGTTTACACATCTTTGTTTCTTAGGTGAACCGGTGAAGACTATGTGCCAAGAATAAAATATTGGAACATATATTGCTGTTTGTTTGTGAAAAGAAAGAATGAAGAAAAGGAAAACGTCCAGACAAAATTATGATGATGATGTCTAATTTATAAAGGTAGATCCACACAGAAGGTGGGAGGAATAGATGAGACTAATTTCCACTTTGCTAAGAGGGTTATATCCTGTTTCTTATTGAAGCAGATGATGTAGTGGGAATAAGACATTGACTGCTTTATTTGGATTGGAAGAGGGAAGATATATATATGGTAGCCTGAGTAACACACAGAAGGAAGTCTCATTGTCTGAGACAGTCAGGCTCCTGCAGTGCCCGACATTCAGGAACCTGCTGAGAGAGTGTCAGCACATTATTCACCAGGCGTATAGCACATCCCTTACAAATTGCAAGTGGCAAATCATAGCATATGCATTTTTGTCTTGTTTATTCAGAGACAATTTATCTGTTTAACCATTTGTAACATATGCATGAATCATTGAACAGCCCTGCAAGCAGTGGTATGTTTGAATGTAATCACGGTTTAGTAAGCTTCAAAGCATCGCAGAGAAGAGTCTATTGATTTGTATGTGTGTGTGCATGTGTGCATCAAATGTATTGACACAGAACGGACAGGAAAATGCATAGAGCAGCTAACCACAAGCCAATGGCAGATGCAGGCCAAAGACCTGCTGCTATTTACATGCAAATTAGAAAGGAGTTGTGTTGAATATCTGCTTTTCATTTATAATACTGCACACAAGCTTCAACACACTTCATTAGCAGCGGCTACAACCCCTGATTACAGAAACGTTCACAGCTTACTTCTCACTTCAAATTATTGATTTCATTGTGTCAGAATTGTGCTTTGAGCCAATTTGTGTGTCATTGAGTTTTCTATAATCATTTTAGTTATGGCTGATTTTGAACAGAACCTTTCAAAAATAAAACTGCGAGTGTGACTAGCAACTGATCCGGCTTTGTTTAATAGATATCAACACCCACGAACATTGGTGGTATTAACAGATTATTGTTTCACTGGTACATTTTAATTGTTTGTGTGACTACACACATCAATATGGCTCTCTTTTCCAGGAGTAAACTTATTCATGCCAAGGAACTCCAAATTATAAAATCAAATAAATAAGGGCACCTAGGTGTAAAGGCTCATTTATACTTAAATTAAAAAATTTAAATAAAACATATTTTTTGCAAATAAATAATAATTTTAATGTTATATGCTTTGTGTATTTTATTTGGTATTGCTGGATTAATGGGGTATAAACCTGAAGATAAGTATTTTTGAATCAATTAAAATGTGTCTCTGTAGATTTTTGTATTACATTTTAAAAAAGACTTAAAAGTAGAAAACAGCAATTTATATTGTAATTACATTTCACAATATTACAGCTTTTTCTTTAAAATACAGCATTGTTGAGCATAAAAGACTGCAGTCAAAATCATAAAAAAAAAATTGACCTGTATTTAATTCACAACTATGGCTGTCAGTGGAATATTTCTGATTAGTCTCATGATTCCTGACAGTCCCTGAAAACTCCTGCTCTATAGACTACTTATGTATTCACTGTCCAAGACTTATCTTCCTTTTTATTTTGTTCCTTCCTTCCTTTCTGTTATATTTTACATGGATCTGCCACAACACTATTATTTTAGATCTTTGGGAAAGTAATAAGATTGAGAAAGGACTCAAAATAGGATATAGGTGTATAATAGAAGTGCTTTTCAATCTTTTCAAAGGGACACAGGTGAAAAATCCTATTGTATATTATTCGGTTGACCTTTTCAGTCTTCAAATTCCTCTTCAAGACGAAACAACTGAGCTCATGGTTTCTGAGATCTATTGTGTTCTGGGTCTTAGCAGATCCTGCCCTGTTCAATCTCCTCAGCCTTGTGACCTAAGCATTTTGCGATGGGGGACGGAGGCCCGTTGGGGGCTGAAGGGTGTATCATTAAAATGCTCATCCCCCATGATAACAATGTCAATGTGAACTTTGAGATTCAAACTGTGCAATGAATGTTGGAAACATCTTCTCCAAAAGATGTGGATAACCTTAAAGAATGAAAACAATCAATTCATATGAACCCGAACATCCTAACAATTGCATAGATATGCCCTAGAATATATCCTAGAATTAATCCAGAATGCCCTATCAACTGCATAGCAATGCCTTAGCAAACACCTTAGTTGCACACTTATTTTCTACAGAAAATATACAGTAAAATCATGTTTTTATATGCAATATATATTTATTTGTTTGTATAGGCAATTTTTACAATAGTATTTCTCAGTTGTAAAACTAATCTTTAACAATGTTGAATTAATTATCAGCTCTGCTTAATTTTGTTGGTGGTTTAATGCTCTTATGGATTAATGCTCTTATGCATGTAATTTCATTCAAAAGAAAAGCATAATCCTATGGTTTGTTCTTTCATTCCATTAGTTTCTCATCATGAGTATCTGTAAACTTTTAATTAACTTCACCAAAGATTACCCCAGTAAAAGCTTTTGGTGCATTTGGAAAAAAAAGAAGATATTTTGACTCTCCCCAGTCAGGTTCCCAGAGCATTTGATGCATCGCTGCCATCGTAAGTGGAGTAAAGGATGTTGAAGCTCACATGCAGGTATTATTGCGGTGTCATGCCGCAGTCCCATCAAGATGGAAATGGCATGCAGATGGGGTCCTCCCATGGCTATAGTGTCATTAATCTAAAGCAAGTTACAACATCTGGGGATCAATGACTGAGCCATACGGCCCTTTCATCAACGTCTAGGCGTTTAGATACTGCAACATTCATAAAGCTCCTGACAGCTTTGCGTGTTTCAAGAAAGTGATAAAATCTCTGTATTGATGGCACTTCTCAGAGTGCCTTATTCTCAAAAATACATGAATGAATAAATAAATGGGATATGAAACAGTTGGAGCGTATGGTGGAATTAGATGACAGTGAAGAGCTCTGAGGTGGGGCTCATCTATACACTTTAGATTTTGCTTTACGACAATACACAGGGAGTTCATTTATTTAAGCCTCTAAGAACAAATGTACAAATACAAATGTGATAGAAACGAAGTAATAGAAAATAAACAACTGAAATAGTGTATAGTATGAGTTTCAAATGGACATTGGCTCATAATTAATGTAACTCAGCTGGGCATTGCTCAGTATTGCTCAGTCTGGTGGGTTTACATAGATCAAACTGAAAAAGGAGATAAATATCTTTTGTTTTATTTAAACAATAGAGCAAACTATCATCACCCTTTTCTGCCACACATTTTATCTTACAATTTAGACTTTTTCCCACACAATTCTGAGTTTAAATCTCACAGTTCAGAAAAAAGTCAGAAAGCTAAGATATAAATGTCGGCATCTCATAATTCTGACTTCTGAATAATGAGAAACAAAGTCTGATTTGAGATAAAGAGACACAATTATCTTTTTTACACCACAAGTTACTAAAAAAAGTAAACCATCAAGCTGTTTAATGAGTTAATATATTATAAATGCTACAATTATCAAATTATGTGACTAATTTAATGAGAGAACAAATATTGATCTGGAACAAATCGCTAAATCACTAAATCTCACTGTGAAAAAAAGTCTACCTACTTGAACGTATTACATAAAGGCTGTACTAGTCAATTCAAAGTAAAGCATATTAAAACTGCTTAAAAATTAAGTTAAAATTGGTTACAGTAATTTGAGTATTGGAATTACAAATGCTATCATGACTTATTGATTGCATTATTTTTTTACAGTGCACATATTGTAGCTATAAAGTACTTAAGAATTTCTACTTTTACTGAAGATTGTAACCATTTTACTTCAGGATGAAATTTTGACTTTTTCCAACTAATGCCACAAGTCTACTTTCATCCATTCACTAGCAGGTAACAGAACATATTTCTCCCTGTAGAGAACTATTGATTTCTTTACTGACTTCCCTTTGCTTCAATATTGATTAAGTGGCTTAGCTTGAAGGCGTTTTGATAGATTGTGTAACCTTTGTCAAAAGCATTTTATATTTAGATAGAAATTAATACTATGCCAACAAGTGCCACATTGCAACCTCAGCGCCTCTTAAATTACACAATAGAGATAAAACTGCATTAAAAAAGATAAAATCCTTCTCTTAGGAACAAAAACTGTGTCAGCAATATTTTGTCATATACCTCTGTCATGAGAACCAAGGATATTTAATAATAAAAAATGACACTTCATAACATTTTATTGGTTAGATGCAAATTTATGCTCAAAAGTGTTGACATGCTCTGGACAAAAGACTTAATAATAATCTCATGTCTCCTCAAAACCTTTCTGCTCATATTTTTAGTGTTTCTGACTGTCTCTTTCCCTCTCTTGTTCAAAACTAAGAACACAGATGCATTACAAAGAGTCTGTGATTTACACCAGCCTTCAGCAGCACCGCAGGCTTCACTGCTTATGACATTTCCCTCCACATGGAGAGATATTACTGTGACATCCATAACAACGCAGAACTGTATATAACTTGTGACAAATAAAAAAGGTATGGTAAGGAAGGTACAGACACTGATTAAAAAAAAAAAAACAGGTTGATAAAATTAATTACATATTGAAAGTGCATATTGGACAGGTATTTGCAAAATATATGTCATGTTTTTCCTGTTGACTCTCTGACTGTCACTCAGGCAGGAGGGTTGAGTGACTTTGGAGTTGTAATGCGCTTTGGCTTGAATCTAAATTTAAACTGAAATTTAAATTTAAGTGTAAATGCTGCAATGTGACAGGACAATCATGGCAAATATTTATTCTTTCTAGCAGCCTTAGTGTGGCTGTTTTTGGCAAACATCTATAATATATGTGTATATACACATATATTTCCAAAATTGATGTTTCGTATTTTGACCTAATCGAGAGATAATGGTTTGATAGATAGGCCTCTTTACTCATAAATTGGGTTAAATCTAGAGTGCCACACAGTTTATGATTTTATGAACTCTGCCTCATAAAGGCAAAGGGAGACGTTATTGTATGAAAAATGAAACCGTTTTATGAAAATGATTTTTGAGGGGGCAGGTTGGTACACTGTGTTATTTATAGTGTTTGTTTAGGGCATGGCAAAAAAATTTAGCAGATCAAAAAAGACAGAGCACAACTGCTGGGTTTCAAAAGTAAAAAACAAAACAAAAAAAATTGTCTTTCTCCATAGAGAAATTAATTTTTAACAATAATATGAAAAACTTTCAAGACAGACGTACCTTGAGTTCCAAGGTTGTTTTTGTATAACCTACAAGTCAGTGTGATCTCTCTTAAATTTGTAATGTTGTTTAATATTTGAAGAACTAAACTCACAATCCTGAGTCTTGTCACTTTATTTATTTTGGTGAAAAATGGATTTGGTGTGATTTATCATTGATTAAACCTCTTTATTGTAGATTTTGAAAGACCTATAGAGAAAATGAATGGTAAAGGTACTTCCATAACCAAGACAACTAAAAGAATGCAATGTTCATGTATTCAAAAGGAGTCTGAAGAGAGGTAGAGGGATAAGAAATACCATTTTTGTTGGCAAAGGGACTGACCCATGCAGTCTTTTTTAGCCCTGGTCGCAGTGTGACAAGGAAATGAAGGGCATCAAGAGAGGTTTGTTTTCGCTCTTGTTCTCAGTTTAACCGAGGCAGGGAAACTGTGGCTGGCAAGCTGGAGTTGAAGGAATAGCTTGTCATTGATTCGACAGATTACATGACGCATGGTGCTGTGGCTTTGTAGTATCAATCATAAAGTGGTTGTAAAAGTACAATTTACTTTTTGGCTGGTTTAAAGACTAAAACATGACAACAAAAACAGCTTTCAAAAACGTGCGTACAGAGAGTACTTGCATCCAAAATCAAAGACATTGCACTGTAAAACAACTGCTTGTCATTAATAAATACTAGGGTACCATATCTGTTACCTGTGATATTTAATTTTGCCAACTCAGATTTATTGGAAAACATGGCTATAGTAGTTAGGATCATTTGAAAGTGAAATGACCAGTGAGTGCTGCTAAAAGCATGTTCAGTTTTATCCGAAAGAGATAAAGAGAGAGAGAAGTATTTGGCAGTGTTTTATTACTTTGTTTGATGTACACATTGTGACAGTTTGAAAATTAAACATCTGTCAATTGGTGCCAAAATGCTAATGCTCTTATTTTTGAAAATAACGTACCACCTACTCTTATCGATAGTGGTTAACAAAAGCAATCGTGAGATAAAAACTACATTTGCTGAAGCAACAGTGTGATTTAGCCTGCTTCTACAAGTGTTTAAGCTTTTTTATTGTGACTTGCATTTTACAAGATTCAGACCTGAGTGCTCCAACGCAGTGCTGTACCAGGTCAGCTGCCAAGCATGTTTACTACATCAGAAAACATCATATAAAGCTATGATCTGATTACAAATCGTGCACTATGGTAAAAGTTACTGTTTTCTACATAAACTCATTCTTCATGAGGTATAGGACATGCTGTGAAAATGTAACCTTGTACTGACTGAGTAAGACCATGTCAAATATTGAAGTCATAGTGAAATTAATGGTTGAAATCAAACTTGATGCTTGTTATCTCAAGATTAGATTTTGAGACTTTAGCCTGGATTTCACAGAGAGGGTAACAAATATGCATTTTGTCATACTAAAATTGTAGCATTTAGAAAGATTTTAGTTTTTTAGTGTTTTCTTTTTATTTATTTCGACAATATAGTATAGAATTTTAATATTGGTCATTTAAAAATGATCAGATTTTTAATATAGGTCAGAATTGTAAAGTTGCAATCCTAGTAAAAATATATATCGAAAACTTATATAATACATTAATCTACTTTTTAACTCTAGTAACTAGTAAACAGTTAATTGTATTAAAATATGTATCATAAATGCACAGAAGCGTTTAAATTTGATCCATTGTGGATTTAGATAGAATCCAGTAGTTTTTTAACAGGTGATCATTTGTGGGCAAGTTACATTCTGGATATATTAGCTGTTTCTTAGGATGGGGGGTACAGAGTTCAAGCCCCTAGAAACTGATGCGGTAGGTGGGCAGGAACTGGCTGCTAATGACGGCTGCTGCAGAAATGGCCTGGTAAATCCAGATCCCCTGTTGAATAAATCTAGGCACTCGGGGTGACGGGAAAAGATGCCTCCCGCACAGGGTGGTGCCATCATCCTGAGTCATATTAAGAAGCTATTATATTAAACCCCAGGGGGTCTCCATGTCAAACAGACATGAAATTGAACTCGTACTTGCAATTAATTATCTTCATTCCTTCTGGTTATAGGTGCTATTTAACAATTTCAGTCCAGAACTGAGTGTCAGTATGTCAAAAAGTCAGTGGATAAAATTGCTAATCTGAATCCTTACATCTATCTACCTGGTCTCATGGCATAAATGTACCACGAAAATACGTACCAACAAGTACATATCACTGCAGTTTTTAAAAGAAATGTACACTAGATGCAGTAAAACTCCAACACCTTTTATTCCTTTTCACATAAATTTACACAGTTTCGATTAATAAAGCATATCATGTTATGACTTTAAAACAATATTAATATTCTGGGCTCAATATTAATATCCAGCTTAATATCTATGGGTTTTCATAGAAGGTAGGTTTGTTCGGTAGCTCACAGAGACGTACTTGAGAGGTGAGGATCTCCAGTTTGAATCCCATGTAACTGCAGTTTGACAAAACAGTGTAAAAGGAAGATGAAATGGCAAGGTTGCATCAACAAATGCTTTTTTATATCTGTTTTGTATGTGTTAATACTATCGGGTAGGTTTAGGGTTGGATTTGGTGTAGGGCATATTTCCAACATGACAGAGCAACAGTCCACAGATATTTCAATTCTGATCCGCCGCAATACATACATACAGTATATCAATGTAATAAAAATGTGCCAGGGGTGCACATATTGAACCAGTGTTTTAGTGCCACTCAGTGGACATTTTTCTTTGAAACTGTGGCGAAACGTGCAATAAGGCACATAAAAACGGTGTTTTGCAAAAAGTGTACAGAGGTACATATTTTGACAGAGGTTGATTTTTTTTGTATTACTCGCACATGAATTTGGACTAGAACTTGTCACTCAAATATCTTCATTCAGATATAGCTAAGGTTTAAATTTGTTCTATTTAAACTTCAGTTGAATTAGGGGTCAAGCTTAAGATCATTCAGATGCATGCAGCACATGTGCTTGCTTGATCTTCAGCTATGTTGCTCAGAAACACTCCATAAATGCTAATATGCTAGTATATGCGGTCTTCCATATTAGTACCTCTAAATGCACAATTTTGGATAATAAAAGTTTATTAGCCAAAGACCACTTTAAACACAGTGATGTACTGTTGCACCCCCTGGAGACTGCACACCTGTCTGCACCTGCCTGCAGCCTTAACTGAGAAGGTGGAACAGCTGAAGAACTGTATGAGAAAGCACCAGCATGCCAGCTCTAAATCCTCTCTGAATAAAAATTGATAGCATGGTGCTGTTTCTCAAATTGACAGCTGAAGCAAACAAAACATGTCCACTCCCATCTGGCACAGACTCCCACTGAAAGTGGACAAGAACCACACTTTCTTTCCCTGTTAACAAGCAGTGGAATAATATCTTCTTCCACAAGCACAGATGGCTTGTGAGTTTTACTTAACATTAGCACCGTAGGATGCTGTTCAACAGTGTATCAGAGATCTGCATCAGAGAACTTGGTATTATTTGACCTAACTTGATATGAGTTATATTTAACTTTATACAAGATTTGTGTGGAGTTTATACAGACAGAAATAAAGACATAAAGAAAAGCTCAGAAAGTATAAAGATTTTTTTCTTTTTTTTCACTTGGGAATCCTTTCTAATACTCTTCTGTAAAGTGTAAGGCTCAAATACTAATTTTATATGCATAATCAATGAGCTTGACACTGATAACTGCTAAAAAAATCTAACTGAGTATCACTGTGATTTAGTGTGTGCGTGTCTACATTTTAATACAGTATGTTTGTGTAATAATGAGACTTATATTGTTAATTGACCTCATTTAAATGTAAGCATTTTACATTAAATTGTATTTTAGAAGTTTTATAAGTATAAACTAAACTTAATTGGTTAATCAATGAATGCTGAATTCACGTAATTAGTAGGTTGATTTGTTGCATTTATAAATTAGATTAAGTATGTTCAGAGTCATCATGTGTATTTTACACTAATTTTACTTTTATAGTTTATTGTCCGATGTAATTTGTGGTACTATATTGAAGTTTTAAAGTGAATACAAATTCTTTTATTATTTAATCATTATGTATTCATATCATTTTATTTTATTTGACATGGGACAGCCAAAAAAAGCACCATAAAATATAAAATAATTAACATAATCCATTCTATTTCCATTTTATTTTCTTTTATTCTAAAAATTGTATATAGTAAAATCCTAAGCTATGAATCCTATGAATAATAATAATATTAAATATAAATATAAAAGAATATATAATATAAAAGAAATATAAAATAATATATGGTTAAACTTTATTTGGATAGTCCATTTAGACATTCTACTAACTATAAGTAACTTTGTAACTACATGTCAACTAATTCTCATTAATTCGCAACTACATGTCAGAACTTTTGCAAGTATATGTCAACTTATTCTGTTTAGTATGTTGTGGAGCCATCAAAATAAAGTGTCAGGAGATATTAAGCAAACAGTCTCTAATGCAAAGTTATTGTTAGTAGAATATCTAAAGTGGACTATCGAAATAAAGTGTTGCCTAATATATATAATATAAAAGAAATACAAATTTAAATGTGATCCAATCTAATACTAATGCATACTAAATCTAGTGTGAATTGGTTAATCTGTTTAATGCTCATTATCATGTTTTCATCAGTTCTAGCATTTCTGATTGACTGGCTTCAATAAATCTCTTGTTTTGTAGTCTGACTTGCTGTGAGTTTTATTTTTAAGGAGCTACAGACAATCACAATAACCCTGACATCGAGTCCAAATAGTCAAAAAGCTTTTCAGTGAGGCTGTGTTTCTATAGCAACCTGTGTGGTCTTCATAGAGAGGAGTAAAAGGGGTTGCTGTAAAACTCAACTCTTTGACTCGCATCCAAGCCATGCTTAAATCATTGGCTTACTGTCTGTTATCTGTTCAAACAAACAATACAATTAAACACTGCCCTGCATGCATACTATAATAATTCAGTATTTTCTGAATGTGAGGCTTAGTTTGAGTTCAGGTTGTATTTTAGGCTGTTATATATGATATTTATTCTCATCCTGATAGACTGTGTATGTCCTCATTTCCACTGCATGTCGCTTACATTAAGACAAGCAGACTGGTTGCTTCTGTGACACAGCAGACATGAATTTTCCACTCTGTTATGCTTTTTTGTTTCTGAATCGCTCAGACAATTTCTATGTGTTTTCTAGACTTGCTTCAAATTAGTGACAGTTCACTCAGGGATTTGAGAACCCAGGAAAAAGTACAAAGTAATGAAAAATGTGAAGCAGAAGGCGAGACCACATCCCAGCAGATTCAGTTACACGGGGAGAAGAGCTCTGACAGGTAGAATGTGTGGAGTTTGATTGCATTGTTGACTGAGGACCGCAGCACTGAACTCTCAGTGGAGTGTTGCTTAGGCCCTGTAAAAAAATGAAAAGGATATTTGCAGAAATTTACATGTATGGGTGTTTGGGAAGTTGCTCTGTGAAGATATGTTTTTAAAGTGTTTCATAAAAGGCTTTTTAATAGCTTATTGTTTTGACTGTTTTGACTCAGCTGGTACATATACACAGACTAGAGGATTACTAGTTATTTTGTCAAAAAATGACTCTGTATAAGAATATATAAATCAATGCTTGTGTAAAATCATGAACCCTAATTTTGAAAAGTAGTTTTAGAAGTATCTGAAATCTGTACTTCTGTTATAAATTTTGGAGAACATTTAATAAATAGCAAGTTTATTATTAATGTGTAATAAAGAAAGTTAAAAACGTTTAAATGTTTTTAAAAATAAGTTTCTTATGCTCACCAAGACTGCCTTTAAAAATGTAATATTGTGAAACATCAGAACATATATCAAAATAACTGTTTTATAATGTAATATGTTTTAAAATGTAGCAGACTCCATTTGCCATGATTCTCCAGAATATGCTGATTTGTGCTTAAGAAACAATTGTATTATTTTTATTGGAAAAAAAAAAACAAAACTTTTTTTCAGGATTCTTTGATGAATTAAATATTCAAAAGAATGCTATTTCTTTGAAATATAATTATTTGTAACATTATAAATGTCTATATTGTTATATTATTCAATTTACTGCCTCCTTTCTGACTTAAAAACATTGATTTCTTTTAAAACCTTGTTGATTTACCCCATACTATTAGTGGTAGTGAATATATATCAATTGTAAATGTTTTAAAAATGTAAATCGCTTTTTTAATAAACACAGCAATACTGCAGCTGCTGCAAAAATATGCATTTCAACTATTAGTATTGTGACTTAGAAATAGCACGCGTTAAGACCTTGTGAGATGAGAATTTGTGACATCATCACTGAGAAAAGACAATAACATCATAGCAATTTCAAGAAGTGAATACTTTGACATTTCACTTTCTTTCAAAGCTTCCATCCAACTCCAATACTGAAATAAGTCAACAAACTTTTTGAACATCCTAGAAATGCAGTCCTAGTGTGGATTACCTCCATACAATACATACAATAAGTCCCACCTTTGCACCTTGTTGGCATAATTCACTCAGCAGCTGATGGAAACGGCTGTGGTTAGCTGACTACAGTGTCTGTGTACCGTCCACAGATGCCTCTACACCTATGTGGTGACCTGAGATCACAGTAGCGCTCATGGTCTGTCGCACCCCATTATGTCAACAACTTACCACTCCATATGGTTTAATAGGGTCTCTCTGTATCTCTCACCCTTCAGCTCTAACACAAACAGAGGGGAGGGCAGGAAACAAGTAGAGGTCCTGCTCCACTATAAGGGACTCAACGCATGCAGGGACAGTAAAGGACATCTGAAAGTGTCAGATTTAAGCATTTTTATGCGTGATGCATTGTAAATGATCACATTTAGAATATGCACTGCTTATTTGTATTCCAGCTATTTATTTGAATTCATTTCCAAAGTGATAAGGCGAACACGTTTTCAATAATTTATGATGTTATTCACAGCAACCGGAATACTGTTTAATTATTTCTTGTAGCGTTTCTTTGAAAGGGCACCTGATGTAAGCATTGCATCACCCACAGATACTTACTAAGGTCACTATTTACAACGATTCCCTCCAAACGTCTTTATCGTTGCGTTTGTACCTGATTCAACTTACTTTTAAAAGCTTCCAGAAGTTACCCAGGGTTCCTTGCAAAGCCTCCAGTGAATAAAGCAGCAATAAAAAAAATGCTCTGCCTGAGGCAGTGAAGGTGCTTTTTTCAGTTTGAGGTGTGGGGAAACAGCGGGTTTGGTTTTCTTGTCACTTTAACATGAACTCTGGTACCCGTATGGCTTTGGTAGAATCGTGGATGGATGTCTTTTGCGCTTAATCTTTAAATATGTAAAGCTCGGAGCACCCTAAGGATGTCAGGAAGACTAATGAGAAAGGATTGCTGGCCTTCGTGATTTCTGCATCTCGGCTAACTCATCTCCATACAAACTCTGATCATTTGGTGCTATTCCAGACATCCCTTTATTAATATACTGCTGAAGACCACCAATAAAATTGAAAACAGATTTGTTGAGGATTTAGAGGTAATGAAGCTGGGCTGCGGTGGACGGGTCTTGCTGGTTCTGTAACTATGGTGACAACTCTCATCACACAGTGTGAGAAAGAAAGATTGTACTAAACTCAGATGCACTTCCATAGGGAATGAGGTGAGGAGGATGTTCTTAAATAAAAGATTTTCTCGGGAGAGAAAGGTCTGTTCATAATCGACAGGAAAACATTGCACCATAGAAAATGAGAAGAGGGTTAATACGATATACTACTTCGATTACAACAAATGTAATAATTATTATTTTTCTAATTATTCCATAATGATTATTTTGAATAATTTATTAACCTTATTTGAAGAGGGTATAATTATGTTGCACCATAAGCATTTTAAAAAGTAGAGCAAATGTAATTATTCTAGATGAAATCTAACAGTAAATTTCAAACATTGTGTGAAAAAGAAGTACCAGCTTGTCTTAAAATCATTAAGACCATATAAAATAAAATGATTTTTATTTTTATGGTAAGATTTTGTCAAAGTCGCTTTTTATTATGTAGAGTCACATAACTAGCCATTGCATGAAGTAAAAATAAAATATGGATTATTATTAATCAATATATTACCAAAATCTCTTTTTATTGTGTAGAGACAAGTGACCAGCCTTTGCACAAATCAGGTGATCAGTAAAGCACTCGGCTCTGAAACACTTTAAACTGTGAAAACACTTCATTTTAGAGTAGCCATCTTAATGCCCACTACAGCTACTCTGTCGTTCAGAGATCAAAAGCTATCAAAAGCAAACCTGCTATCACCACACGCTGTGCAGCTGAAGCTGAAGGGCTTTAGAAGAACCTGCTCCAACAAGACATTTATGATGATATAATGCTCCAGGATCTCAACAGTTTTTTTTTTTTTTTGTATTTGTTCTCTATTTTAGAACAACAAAGTATTATTCTCATTATATTTCTCAGTGCACATTTGTTTTTCTTCTTTTCTGCTCTGTTCTTTATTCTTTTTGTTTGTTGTTGTTCAGACTCACTCAGATTTTAGTCCATTTCAACTTGTATTTGAATATGAAAACGCACATTGTGAAAAAACAGCATAATTCACAAAAGTAGTAAAAACGAAAAACAAACATTTAAAAACTGAAACAAAACACAATGCCTCTTCAGTCCATGTGGGTGGTATGGTTTAAAGGATTTCAGTGTTTTCAGCTGAACAAGCAATTCACACTAACAACTTGCTCAGCATACTTTAGTTACATTTAAAGTAGCATGAACTTTAACCTGGTTATTGATCTTCCTTTTAAAGATGCTTTTAGTATATGCTGAGCAAGAGACATGGGGAGACAATGAATATCTGAGAATCTGGCCACTGTACACTCCAGGATTGTGAATTGAGAAGAAAAAAAAATCAAATAGTGCTTAAGATTCGTCCAAATATGGGATACAAACTTCAGTTATGCTTAAATTATTGTTTGAAAGAAACTGATCTTTTGAACTGTTTTCAGCATTGATGATATATATATATATATATATATATTTTTTTTTTTTTTTCACATTTATTAAACATTTATTAATTTTAAACACATTTACAGATGTCTTTTACTTTGTAAAAACAGAGTAAAAATTCTCTGTTGTCTCTAAAATGCAACCGCAGTGATTTTAGTGATATTGTACCTTCACCATCAAGCTGCAGTTTCTATAGTGGTGACCACACTGCGAAAATAATCACCACTATAATGGTTCAGAGACAGTTAGAAAATTACCATCATTTGTCAGCATCAACAGTTGTAATCGATCTGGAAGCTGAGCAGAGTGTCAGACACACACACACACACATGGTGTGACTAGCTTTGAAAACCAGCAGCTTTGAGAAAAGCTATTAATTTTCTCCATATCCCATAGTTCCACCAATAATGCAATTTGGACACTTCAGAGACATGTTTTTGATATTAAACTGTCACTGTTAAATGAGAATCAAGTAAAACCGAAACACCCCTGATGGAGATTTAAAGCAGTGACAGGAAGCAATACATTATTGTGGAATATTCCTCAAGGATAAGGTTGGCTCACATTGCAGTTGTTTTTAATGTATCCTCTTCATCGTTGTTGTTTGTGATTAATTTAACAGTATTACATTTCTTATCTCATCTTGCATACTGTCTAACAGCTGTATCAAGTCTGCAACTCTCAAACAAGAAAAGAGTCCACTCCCCAAGTGCACGGTAGCATAAACAGTGAAGAACAAACCATTATCATGATCCTGATTCCCGGCAATTAAGCACAGTGTTTGACCATGAGCCTCATTATTCTGTGCTAAACAAGCAGACGGCAGTGTGGAGCTGAGTTGATCTGAATAAATCATAGAACAGTACTGGTAAAGATGCCTTTCATCTTTTCTTAATCCCTGTTTTCAAGTCCCTTGGGCAAGTGGGGATGTAATGAAAAATGCCATGGGCTGGAAGCCGACATCACAAATGAGGAAACACATGTGTTTGAGAAAAAGATAAGCATGGACTTCAGGCATATGCTTTTAAACACCAGTATACACACTGACTTTACTAAAAATAAAGCTTCAGCACATTTCATTTTAAAGTTAGAAAAACATGGAAGTGAATAAATAATAACTACAATTTAATTTTTTTTGGCGAACTGTCCCTTGTGGTAACGAAGTACACTTTGGTATACTTTCAAAAAGAGAAATAAAAAAAAAATACTTAAGTGCAAGTTGAGTGTAATAGTTTCAGACACTTGTGTGACTGTTAATTGCAATTAAATGGAAATGTACTAGTATTAAATGCAGTTAGATAACAGAACTGTCTGAACAATCTGTATTAGTGCCTTATAAATAAAGGTGACTTGACGAGAACTTTAGAATGCTTTTTTGACCTGTAAAAGTAGGACTTAAAGTACATCTTAAAGTAATTTCATAATTACTTCTATACTGTCATTGAAATTTGGTTGAAGTTCACTGTTGAATGTACTGATGAACATTTATAGCAAACTAAAATTTACTTAAAGGGTTAGTTCACCCAAAAATGAAAAATCTGTCATTAATTACTCACCCTCGTGTCGTTCCAAACCCTTAAGACCTTTGTTCATCTTCTGAACACATATTAAGATATTTTTGATGATATCAGAGAGCCATCCGACCCTCCATAGATAGCAATACAACTGAAATGATCCCAGATCCAGAAACGTAGTTAAAACACTGGTAAAACAGTCCATATGACATCAGTGGATCAACTTCAGTTTTACCACGCTCCAAGATTACTTTTTTCCGCAAGGAAAACAAAAATAACAACATTTAACTCTATTATTCTTCTCCCCGTCTTACGTCTTCCACTATTTTAGAGAGTATCGCAACGCACTGATGTCACATGGACTGTTTTACCAGGGTTTTTACTACATTTCTGGATCTTTGATAATTTCAGTTGTTTTGCTGTCTATGGAGGGTCAGACAGCCTCTGATATCATCAAAAATATCTTAATTTGTGTTCTGAAGATAAATGATGATCTTATGATTTTGAAACAACATGAGGATGAGTAATTAATGACAGAATTTTCATTTTTGGGTGAACTAACCCTTTAAGTTTCATTTCTATTTAAAAATATTTACAGTTAACAACTTCAGTCAACACATCAAAATAAGTGTACTCAGTGTATTTTAGAACTGTCACTGTCACTAAGGACTGTTTTGGTTATCGAATAATTGTAATCAAGTAATATGGTAATTTTTGTGGTAATAAAAGAGTTAATAATAGACTACAAATTAACTTAAAAAGACACATATAAAAGCAATGAGACAATAATAATTGGTTTATGATAGCACTATGCCTTATTATGATTTTAAAATGGTTTTAATATTTTGTGTAGCCTTAAAAAATGGTCTAATAATGAGTTTCATGGGATCTCATCAGTGTAATGCACCACTTACCGTATTTTAATTTGGCACAGGCAAAATGCTATGAAGGATTTTGTTGTATAATCAAGTTCTCAAATTTAATTGAAGAGTTGCAAGAACCCTATATTGTATTTTGTAAAATGTATTTAAAACTTGCAATTTGACATTACAAAGAAGCATGACATTACCTACGGTATGTTAAGTGTAACAGTCATGAAAGTCTAGTCTCTTTAAGTTTTTGCTAACTTTTTTTTAGATATACTTTTAGGATTTAAAGTAAATACAATTAAGCACACTTATTGTTCAGTGAAGAACGTACATACTGAAGACAGATGACATCAAACAGACAAGCAGTGCTCAGAAATGTTAGCAGGCAAATGCTTGTGAGGAACAACTGCAATTGGTAAATGCCACAGAGTGAATCACGTCACTATCTGAAAACCGGAAATGTACCTTCCTTCAATCCCTCAGGTCCTACTTCTGCTTGGAAGATCCAGTAGGACTCATCTCTATATCCAGAGGTGGTGGTGATGAGTCTGTCAATCATTAGCACAGAAAATAGAATTTACACTGACTTTAGCGAGGAGGTGTGGATTGTATGGGTGATTTTGTTCGCATTAAAGTGCTGTAAGTGATGTTAGTCATTTCGCTAAGTTCTACCAGGCTTGAGTGAATTAGACCGCCCCCTCTTCCTGTCAGCAAACCTGAATGTTCAAAGTGACTGACAGCCAGAGAGCGTCTCCAAGTCTTCTGAGTGGCTAAACAATAGCTTCCCGTGGTCACATTCATTTTTGCAGTTTTAGAGAGCCTAGGGCTGTCACAGAGACAAGCGTGATATCTCTGGACACCTCTTTTTGCAATATCTGTCAGGTACTTGGGACATGTTCTGTGCTACTCCATAAAAAAATGCAACAGTGTTTTTATGAATCTGAATGAACTGGTGTTCATGGAATTGAACTTGACAGTTCAAGTTCAATTCCCTTGACAGTTCTTCCCTTTAATTTCACCTGTATGTTTATTCATTCGTGGACACACACCATACTGGCATTGAAGATCTAGCAGTGAAAGTCAACTGTGTTGTCATCTCACACCGCTTACATAATCTGTGGTAAAAAGTTGCATTTAAACGAACAACAAAGACAATAGCCAATGGCCAACTATCACATAAATTCTGTGGCTGGGGAGAGAAAATAACCATCTATATCAGCAGGTGGCAGTGACTAAAAAACTATAGGACTTTGAATATACAAAATGCAATTGCAACAGCTCTTGCTTACAGTTTTGAATATAAATCAATCAATCATGTTGATCGCTTTCTTCATTCCAGATGGCCATGTTATTATGAAAATATTCACATGCTGAAATGTAAAATTAAGAGGTAAAAAATTAAAACAACCTTCTGTGTGACTCATCTTGACTTCGTAGTTTGTACCCTTTTCAGTTTCGCTTTTCTTCTCGTGCACTGGTTCACTGAGCTGAACAGCCAATCAGACTGTCTCACGGACTGGCCGATGCAGACGGAGCGGAACACACTGCAAAAACTGAGCTGACAGGGGCTCAATGACGGCACTGGCCGTCAACTTGGTGTGTTGCAGCATTTATATGCTGAATTTTTGATCTCTTCTGAAACACAAAAAACATTCTAAAGAATGTTTAAACTGTTTTGTACATACAATGAAAGCCTGTGGGGTTCCAAAACAACATTGATTGGATCCCATTGAGTTTTACTGTGCAGTTTGGAAACTATTTTTTCAAAATATCTTCCACAGAAGAGAAGAGATGAGATACAGGATTGAGGGAGAGTAAATGTTGGCAGACTGTTCAGTTTCCCTTTAATTTTTCCATGGGAAATGTACAAGTCAAATCTCATCCTTAAAATCATGGTCAACATGCCAAGTATATTCCAATTTTCTCAAGAACTATATAAAACTTGTGAACTTGTTTTGAACATATTGTGCCAGTGGAAGGAATCTGCTTCACTCCTGCTGAGAACAGTTACAAGAGCCACCAGTTTATTAATTTAACTTATATTTTTCCTACAGGCAGAATAAAACAGCTTGTGCAATCCTAACAGGAGTGGGATCTTAGCTATCTGTAGATTTGAACCGACAGGGTGAGATGGTCTTTCAGATATATTCAATAAAATCATATATTTTGCTGAGTGTAGAGTGTAGGGTCAAAGCGATCTGATTATCGGTGTGGTAATATGTACTGGTGGAGTAACATATTGCACGTGTAAGAGGGCTGAAGTGTTTAATAAAGTTGAAAGTTAATAACCAGAAAGCAGCATATTCTTAAAAACCCTAAAAGTAGTCCTTCTGGACAGCTGTGTATCAACACATTCAAAGAAGCGATTGCACACACAAATTGAATTGACTGTAAATTGTGCGACTTCTATATATGGATTTATGGCCATTTAACCATGCTGATATTTACATTTGACAGTTTATGAATCAGCAGGCTCATTTGCATCACAGATGCTGTGGTGATTCAATGTTATTCATAAAGAAGGGCGCAAACTTGATTTACGCCCTTAAACCGCCCACACATATTGAGGCATCAGATGAGTAATGGAAGTGATGAAAGATAAGAGTAACTGAGTCAAAAATATTTTAACTATGGTTACTGTATGTCGCTGCTGAATTTTGTAAATGCGAGTCTTTGTGCAATCAGTGAATGAAAATCTACTCTAAAAGTAATTCTTGAACACTACTCATTCTTCACACAATTTTTTTTTTACCTTACTATATTCCACGTTTTAGAATAAAAGTAAATGACATACTGTTCTCATCCTTAGATGGATGTGAAGAGCCTAGCAGTAAAGTAGCGAAATTGCGCTTGTCCACTTTATCACTGAGTTTTGAAGCATGATTTCTTATCTCCTTTTCTCTCGTTTTCTCAGGTATGAAATATTCAGATGATCAGAACACATCGATATTAATGGGTACATTAAATATGCAAGTGCATTGCATTTTACGCTGTTTTATTTGTGACCCAAATTTGTCTTTAAATAGTAATTCCCTCTCTTTATTAGTTTATAACGCTGTGATTGATTAGCTTAATTATGATGACTTTACTTAATATTGCATAAACACAATATGTTGTATAAGATGTTGTGCATATATAATAATATAATGACTATACAGTCAAGGTTAAAGGATGTTATTATGCATGAGAAGGTAGACATTTTTGGAACTTCTCAAATATTGCAAGCAACTGCTTCTTCCCTGCTGTCAACACAGTTATATGATTTCCTCATAAGTATGTTTTATATTTTATTGCAAGAACAGGGTAAAAGACAGTGACAACAATGAAATTGCAAGAACATATTATTTCTGCAGTTCTCAGCATGAGTATATACCACTACATAGCACTTCAAATGGCAAAAAGAAGCCAAGACTTGCTCTGCCAAAAATCTATATTTCTTGAACAAATAAACATAAAGGGAAGCCAAGCTATTTGTTTAAAAACGAATTATTTTTGCTATTTTCTTTGATGCCAGGGGTCTCACAGAAATGACACAGTTCACCTGTAAATAGAAATTACAGAACATATTAAAATGCAGGTAAATCTTTGTAGACTTAAAATTGGAAGACCTTTAAGGTCTGTTTGTTTTTCAGTTTTCAGAGACAGAGCAAAAGCTGGCTCTCTTGGAATTTTGTAGTTGATCCGAAATAACAATGCATTATTCATGTACTAGTTCAGAGCGTTGCAGCATTGTGCCTTTACTAATGCATCCATTTATTCTGTTTGAAAAGCAGCAGGAGTATGTTGTAGGTCAAGCTTGAAATTTAAAAAAAAGTGTTAAACCAGGGTAACATCATGATGGCTTCAGATTTGCTGTGCAATTAAGTAACAAGTGTTTATGCAAAAATATATAAGATCTTGCAACACTTCAATAAGATCACATTAGAGTTAAAATGCTTCAGATAGTGCATTCACAGACACTGCCAGTGTAATTTATGCATGTAGCTGCAGCAAAAACAGTATTACAAACAAAATTGCACACTGAAGCCACATCCATCTTCCCTTTTTTCAATTGTGTTGTCAATATGTAGTGTTAAGCATGCTTAATAGTGAAATACCCCTTATTTGTATCATTCTGAGAAGAAAACAGAAAAACTAAGACCCATGAAGAATGCTCATTATTAATATAATTTGACAACTCATGGTTGTTAAATTCAATTACATTTTTGCCTGAGTTGTTTCAAGTAAAATTTCTGAAGCCCAGTTTTGAATCTTTAAACTGAAATACGAGCTTTAAATTTGTAATAATTTTTAATATTTTTCCATTGTGCAGTCTTCAAAAATAAAATGTGAACAGAAAGAGCAATTAAAAATGCTGTTATAGAAAGAATCTGCCTACTTTTCAACATGTTATCGAAAGAAGCTTATAAAAAATACTTTAATATCATATATTTAAGGCCACAGAGATCAACAGATGGAAAGCATGCCGTTTGGCTAAGAAAAGAATTGCTTCCTGTGCAAAATGCCAGCACAAACATGTGCTATGAGTATAATAACCCTAATATAGCTAGTACACAACCTAGTGAGAATAAAGTGCTTGTGAAAAAGTGGATTCTTGTCCAGTGTGACATCAAGATTTTTGGCTTTCCGAGTGGGTGAGATGGCGGATTTGTCTATTGAAAAGACAAGGTCTTGGCGAGGGTGCTTCTTGCCAAGTTGAGCAACAACTCCCGTTTTTGATCAATTCGGCTTCAGATGATGGGTGTTTATCCAGGCAGAAATGCTTGGCAGACATGCAGTGATTCATGAGGGTATCTGGTTGTCAGAGGGTGGAATAGAGAAAACTAATTCAATTTAATCTGCAAAAGAATAATGGGAGAATCTATGAGAGCTAGCCATGAGTGATGACTTTACTAAGTGGTTGGTGTAAAAGGGGGTATGAGTGCTGATCCCTTTGGATCTACAATGGTGGAACTATAGTTGGTTTGGAAATAAAGTGCTGATATTTGCTGGGTTCTGTTTACCCGGTTCACTGAGAGGAGGATTTGGTGATTCATAGTAGGGCTGCAAAATAGATTGAATTTTTAAAAATATCCCAGATGAACTGTATCAACATTATTAGGTTTATTACCTGGGTTGCGAAACATATTAGTCAGTAAAGTTTAATAACAATCTATGCTTTATTTCCTACCATTCTTTAAGAAAAATTTAGTTTGTAAAATTATTATATTATAATTTTTACATTTCCCTTGAATTTGTTTCAGTAATAACAATTCTGAACTGTTTTAATGTGTGACAAGACTTGGAAGGCGATGAGAGAATGATTATATGTGAAGAACAAACTAAGTACATGCACAGTCAACTGACTAAGACAAATTTTGTGTGTTCAGACTTGATGATGTCGCCATGGATGTATTGTTTGTGACAGGGTAATGAATGTGTGTTGGATATCTGCACTGGATGCTGGACTCGTTCCTAGCATGTGCCACGGCATGAATAAATCATGCAAATCACAGCCTTATCGTTTTACTGCTTAGAACTTTATTTTCACTGGCGTTGTTTGTTGTTTTCTTTGAGTTACGTGGCAAGGACTTTGAGAGCGTCTCTGTCTTTCATGGTTTGATTTTTACTGTCACTATCATTGTGTTTAGTGTGCGAAATGTTAGACGTTGTTTGCCGAATTTAAATCTTGTTTATTTTGTATGTCCCAAGATATTTTCTTCTGCAGAGATCCTATATTAGATCTTATTACTAAAAAGCATTATTCTGAGAGTAATAAAAAACAGACCAAACTACATCACCGTGACCCATTAGACACCCATTAGCTGAGCAGGGGTTTGTGAGGATAATCTGTCTCTGTTGTGTGGTTCAATAGTTTTTGGAGTGATTGGCTTTCCAGTAGAGCTCATGAAAAAAGAAAAAAAAAAACAGTAATTTGACTTTTCTCACATAAGTACTTAATATCGGTTTATCTTATTATGTGGCGGTGATTATCTCTCTGCGCGCCACTATTGTGCCAAAAGTATTCAACCCCCTTATGTAATGCTTAATTTCCTGAAGTGGTCTAAGTTTTCCGACATTTAAATTAGCTTAATGCTGACTAAAATGAAAGTCAGCACTCGATGATTAGAAATCTCGGGTTCAGTTTATTCACAACCCTTTGCTCTAAGACATCAACAGCTAAAATATAAATGGCATGTCCTTTCTGTTTGGCTGGCTTCAATGTAGTTTCTGGGAGTGATGAGTGTGTTGTTATTCAGCAAGGAAATAAATGTTGAAACACCCACAACAAGGTTATACTCTTGTCAACAAAACCTTCCCTTTATGGTTTCTTCAACTTCTACACTAAGGATTTTCTTTGATAGCAGTCACTGTTGACCTTCATGACAGCTGAATGTTTCAGACTGTAATCATGCCCTGCATCGATTGCCTGACTCTCACAGCAGCAGCACGGACTCTCAGTGCATGAGGGTCTGCTGTTCCTCAACACTTCTGGGACAGTTCAAGGCTGTTGAAATCAAATCATACTTTTCCTTCTACACCTCGCAACCAGTGGAAGATATCTTACTGGAAACAAAAAAAAAACAACTTACCTCCTCTCAGACATAAATGTCTATTTACACCTTTTCTTTTATTATGATGATAAATGCTCATCTCTACCACCAAAATGTTTTTTCTTCTCTCATTGTGAATCATTGTGCTGCTCTTTACCAGCAGGGGGCGAATACAGATTTGCTGCAAGTCTTTCTCATTTGCAGTTTTTTTTCCCCCCTAGATTATGGATTATGAGCTCATACATAATGTGCTTAGATGGCTGGGTAGAGCGTTTTCATTCATTGAAATGACACTAATTCAGATTATTACTATTTTTCTGAGTTGCTTTGGCACACTTCTTGAATCATCCTTAACACTAGCAAACCAGTAAGTGCATTACTTGAAATAATTCATACAAACAGCATCACACAACCGCTTACCTGCAAAAGTATTTTTCTCAAAATCTCAAAAGTAAGGATACATGTCAATAAATGCATCAGTGCCTTCTATTAGTGTTCACAAACAGGATAATGAAATTGTTTTGTCATGTTGTCATATCTAAGTATACTGTTCCTGATATAAATGTGTGCAGAATGCTGTACTTTCTATATGACATTTATCAGTTTCAGCAGCACATACAGTACAAATTAGTGTATGTGGGTCACTGATTGCAAGAGACTAGACAAGATTCACAAATAAGTATTTACAGGTGCTCTGACAACGAAGAGTACAAAGCCATTGCGATGCAGAAAAGAAAAAGACTCTTTATCACTTTGTGTACATATTTGTGTTACAGTATGTATAAAGTATATTCACTGTATAATGTGAAGTGCAAGTTGACTTTTCCAATGGCGAAGGCTTTTTTTTTGTTTGCTTTGCAAAATTACTTTTTCTGTCTATGAAATGCTTGAAATATGAAATAGTTATTCTTTCAACATTAAGCTGCACCTTTCAACTTTTGGCTATTGCAAGGTCATGATTAAGAACATGGTCCGCAAAGTTTCACCTATTTCATTGGAAACATGCCTACTTTATGTTCATGTCTGTTTTGCCTTCCTACCCTTCCATCATGCATTCTTACTCATCTTTCTGACCTTGTTTGTTTCCTTCTTGCATTGTCAGAAATTGTAAGTTTTCTATCTATATATGCTTTCATATTAAGTGATTGATCATGTAGAAATTGCATGAACAAACAAAACACTGACAGTTTGCTCAAAATAATGAGAAATAATTTTTTTGATTATGCAGTGGTTATATTTTTAAGAATTTCAGTTGTGATGTACAAACGCAACGAAGAAAAATGGCAATAAATATTAGTATATAAATAATGCTAAAATAACACTATTTTAATCTGATGATTTATATTTAATTATAATTTATTAGTTAAAAAACACTCATTCTAACATTATTCAACACTGAAGATTCATCTTTATTGAAAAAATAAAAAAATGAACTAAATGAAAAGAAAAACTATTTCAATTGGGAGGGCAACAATGCATTTTCTCACATACAAGAATGAACAGAAATGTCATTTCTTGATTTTTGAAATTGCACATTAAAGTACATCAAGGGGCTGTTATACAGAACCATGACGTTTCGGTTGTGCTCGTGTTACACCTTGCACGGTTGCAGCTTGCGCATTCTGTCAAAATATGTCTTGCAATATACCGTCTTCTGTAATGAACTCAAGTCACATACCTTACATTCTGGAATAATGACGGCATAAATTACCATACATTGTAATTACTGTGCAAAAACAATTTAATATACTTAAGCACTAGTGTACAAAATATGGTCCAAATCGAATGAAACGTTCTTACACCATTTTAACTGAAAAGGAACATTAAGAGCTGTAACAGATGGACCGTTTATATATCTGTTGCTATGACCTGCATATGAATTAGTCTGCCGTTTTATAGATCACTTAGCAGTGTGGGATGATCTTTGTAGTATGCGTCTAATTTTTAGTCATCTACTGTATGCCAATAAAATGAGATCTACAAAAAATGAGCATACACAGAATTTGAAAACAGAAAAAAAAAGAAAGAACCATGTATGCTCATACTAACAAACATACCATTTTAATTGATTGAAAAAATACAAAATGTCACAAAATAAAAAAAATAATACCAACGCTCATATCAAACTGATGCCCCCTAAATGAACTACTAACATGTTTTCTAATATTCAAATTTAATTTGTTTGATAAAGAAACAGAACTCCAAATCTTCCAAATCTATCCTGTCTTTTCCTTACAGCAGTAATGTCACATTACTTCTGATGCATGATTATCTTGATAGACATGTCACCCCACTGCAACTCACTGATGAGGTCAGTGCTTTTGCCAGGGGAAGGTGTTATGAGAAGAAGTGAGAGTCTTATCTGTCTGCCCTTACAGCTGCTTTCTGCCACAGGCTAACCTTTACTTTAGCTTTCTTTTACCAGGAGATGTTTCATTTCATCTTTGCCTTGAGTTATGGTAGACATCTGATGGAGGACAAATGCAACATGTTTTGAAGAGGGTCTTAAAATCAAACTACAGGTGGCAGTCTTAAATAAATCCTTGAGAACAAACAACGGCACATAAAAATTCAATTCAATATAATGCAGCCATTGAGCATTTCTCAGAAATGGGTCTATTAGGACTGATCTATAAAACTCAGCAGACCACTCATGTGTTTTTATGCCAGGATTTGGGTTGAAATCAGCAGATGTGGGTCAATCGTAATGCAGTTTCTTCTTAGTGGGGCTTTTCTTAAGTGATTAGAACTATCATGGCTTGGTTCTGCAAAACAATACCATCAACATGCACGAGTGTGTGAATTTGGGGTCAGATAAAAACAAAATGTAACAAAACAAAAAAACATTGGAAACAAAGAAACAGCTTCACTAAAGATTCATTGTTAATTTTTCTTTCTTACCACATTTGGTTGTTAATTCACAGAAATATTATGTCCCAATTCAAAGCTAGCATACAGACTCATAGTGACTGCTGCTCCCACCCACCTTCCCAGAAAGCAGCAGATAATTCCATAAGAACCAAAACGGAAAAAAACCCACAAAAGCTCCTTGTGTTGGCCAATCCCGTTCTCTGTTATCTCCTCAGTTCATCCAGAGAGGTGCCGACGGTCTGTTTGTGCATCTCGGGTGGTGTGCAGTACGATGTGCTCTGTTCCATTAGCTTATCTTTACTCATATTCAAACCCAAATGAAGAGTGAACGCACCGAGGCACAGAAAACAAAACGCAGATTGCTCCACAAACGGACGAACACATTAAATTCTTCCAATCGATGTCTTGGAGGCAGTGCTTAACTATCAGTTACCTCATGCCTGGATACGATTAGCGTTTAGAAGTTTAGTCCAATTGTAATCCATGTTCCACTGTTTTCAAAGGCAGATGGAGCCATATTCCTTGGCAGGATAGAGGACAGTGACTGGGACGGTGATAGTAAACAGCTGCTGCAGGTGCAAAACACAAGATTGTGTGTCAGACAAGCTTAGCTTGACTGGAAATGAGTGAAACGAGTGGAAAAACTCCTTTTTTTTTTTTTTTTACTTTTTTCGAACCACTGAGCATCAAGGATGTGGAGCTGATATGTTACAAAAGAAAGTTTATCTTTCCCATATTCCTTTATTGTACTTGGTCACCAGTTTGAATTCATATATTTATATCCATTTATATATATTTATGTATATTTTATACAGTTAAAAACACCATGGAGATGACAGACTATTTGGTTTCTTTTTCTAAGTTTCTTCTTAAATAAATGCATATAAATAAATTATCTTTTCACATGTTCAAGACTGTCACTCTCCCACGCTTTCACCCACAGCAGGTCCTCAGAAATTCAACCGCAGCTTCCAGTGGTATCCCAGTGTTGGCGGGAGTGTTCTGAAGCCCCAGGACACATGGGACATTTGTGGTTAGTCCTGTCAACCCCTTCTCATTGGCCAGGCTTTGTGGCATCTTTGTGCGTGTCTCTGGGGCTCACTAACTGAGTCTCCGTGGGCCCAAAAGAGGCCACTCCCCCTTGTCCACCCCTATTTGCTAAAAGGATGCACACAGTCTCTTTGGCCCCCTGAGGGATGGAGCTACTGATGTCCTCCTGTTTCCTCTGGGCCTGTGCTAGCGCTCTGAGCTGTTCCTGAGCCTCGTCGAGTAGTGAGGCCACTTCCTCCCGTCTACCAGCCACTTGGTTGGAGACCGTTACATTGGACTGTTGTTGATCGACGGCCGAAGCTTTCGCTGTGCTTTCCAGAGGACTAGAACAACTGCTTCCAGTAGTAGGGGCGGTTTGCATACACGAGACCTCATCCTGGTAGGAGTGGACAGAGGGGATGATTGGGATAGAGCAGGGGCGGTAGGGAGCAGGAGGACTTTGGCTAGGGCCACCCGACCTGAGGCTCCTAGCGCACCGGTGGTCTAAATGGCTGCTCCAAGATTTTGAGGATTGTGAGGCTTGCATATTGTAAAAGGAATCCTGATGTAGGTCATTACCTGGGCCGGAGAGGTTCCTGTAAAGACAGAAATATAGGGGGATTAAGGAAAGACAGGGATATATTGAAACGATTAGAGTGCTAAGAAGGAGGTTTGTTGAATCTCAAAAAGGATTGATACATATTCTGAAAGCCGAATAAAGCGCAAGAGGGTAATTTCTGTGCCTGTAGCATCAACAAACAGAATTGCAGATATAATGATTGGTACAAACAATTTCCTTAATACTGCTGCTCTTGTCGAGAGAAAAGTCCTTTTTCAAGGAAAGCTAGTTTACTTACTGTAGCAGCTATATTGGCAAAACCTCCTGGAATCTGAGACCAACTAGACCTTGAATGAAGAAATACTAAACTCTCAAAAACTGCTCAGCAAAATTTGACATGAACTGACCCATGGGTTTGGTTTCTACATGATCAAATACAAAAAAGGTTATTTTGATTTTGATTCAGCCATTATGCATGTGTCAGCTGACTTTCTGTAACCAATGCTTCTGCTGGCAGATATAGTGGCGTGATGTCTTTACCAGTGGCCGGTTTGCGGTTTCATTTATGAAGATACATTTGCATTTTCTCCTATTTATATTAATATATGAGTGAACTGTCTTGATAGCACAGTGTTACCATAGTCAGTCACACAAATAGTCCTGCCCCAAACCTGCGCCGTACATTGAATCAGTGTTGTTTAAAGTCAGTTTAGTCTGTTTAAATACACTTTTTGTTATGAATTGTGTACTTATAAATCTCTGCTAGGATGCAAGAATGCATTTCAACACATAACTTGAATTTGACTGTCTCAGCACAGTGTTACATAATAGATGAAAACTTTAAATGGCATTTTTAAAGAGGGATGTAAAACAAAGCAAAGATTTTTTTACATTTTGAGGCTATTAAATGTTGAGGAAATAAAACAATTACTATATACTCAGGTATCTCAGGTTATTAGCTATTCAGAGTTTATTTGATCTGGCTGGTAGCCCAGTGTCTTCTCTGGCTCATAATCATTTAGTTCAGCTGGGCATTAGCTGGTTTCCTGATTCAGAACTTGCTGCTCCCATGGCAGTCATTCTTAAGTTAATCTTCTGACGATTTGCATGCAAAATTCTTTTAAAATGGATGAAAGCAGAATTTCCATCTAACCAGACCTTTGGTAAACTAATCTCTCAATTTTGGAGCAATTGGTATTGTTCCCCCGATTCATTATCTTTGTGTAATAATTCATAATCCCTGACAAAGAATGGCTTTTCTCATAGCATCAATATTTAACCAAGCACTCCTTTTTCTGATAATGACCGAGTCAGAGTTAAGCCTCAATCAAGGGGAGGCAAATTGTCTGATTCTATTTTCTATAAAACAGATGATATGACAGCAATGTCAAGTATTTTCACAGGCCATGGATCATCATTCCTGGAATATCAAGACTTGGAAACAGTTAAGAATGCATGGATTTAGCCTGAGTTTGAGAGATTTTGCTTAAGATTAGAGATCATGATTCAATATAATATGATCACTTATTGAAATCCTCAATGTCAACAGGAAAGAGAGCTCTTTTGAAGGCGGCTAGAAATTCATGTGATTTTAATGAACTCCTGCTGAGCACGTCTCTCCAG
>JAUMHE010000062.1:9723730-9734545 GCA_032359235.1 Enteromius mattozi | reverse complement strand
GAAGTCTGGTCTGTGACTTATTCTGCCTGCAGAGAGGAAGAGAATGTCATTTAAGGGTGGGTTTCCCTCAAAAAACAGCAGGAAATATGCATAGACTGGTACAGACAATTTCAGTGGCCTAACTCAGAAAACATGTTGCCGAAAACTGAAGCCGAAAACATGACAAATTCTGATAATTTCTTCCTCAAAACAAAAAACAAAGATAACTGTGCTCTTAAAGGGATACAGTAGTTGAGACAAATATTTCAATTCTATCATTAATTGATCACCCTCATGGCCAAACCTGTAAGACCTTCATTTACTTTTGAAACACACATGAGTTTTTTGATGAAATACAAGAGATTGTTTTACCTGCATATACAGCAACACAACTACCACGTTCAAGGCTCGGAAAGGCAGTAAGGACATCATTAAAATATCCATGTGACCTCAGTGGTTCAAGTGGAATGTTATGAGGCTGCGAGAATACTTTTTGTGTACAAAAATAAAATTCAATTTTAGTTTCTCTTCTGTGTCTATGCACGTTTACAAGAGTACCACAGAACCCAAAATGCTCTGTGCCGTGTTTACAAGCAGAGGAATGCAGATGTGTAGTGGTACTTTTGAAGACTGCCGCGGAAGAGATTGCTGAATAAAGTTATTTTTATTTTCTTTGCTCACAAAAAGTATTCTCATAGCTTCATGGTATTACAATTGTACCACTGATGTCACATGGACTATTTTAACAATGTCCTCACTGACTTTCTGGGCCTTGAACGTGGTGGTAACCTTGCTGTCTATGCAGGGTCTAAGATCTCTCAGATTTCACCAAAAATGAATGAAGGACTTGGAACAAGACAAGGGTGAGTAATTAATGACAGTATTTTCATTTTGTGTGATCAATTCTTTTTAACAACTATCAGGCAATCAGATTAAAAGCTTGCCAGACTGAAAGAAAGACTGTAGTCTTATAAATTCATTGCTCTCTGTATCCCACAAAAAAAGAAGCAAATTATCTGTCTTTTAATTATTCCAATGTAAACAAGCAGGTAACATCTGAAGGAAATTATACTGCTCGCACCACTCTATGCGCATGATGATTTATAACCTTATTTTCTGCAATGCTGTTAGTCCTCATCGTATCATGTATTAATTTCTGATACCTGCATGAAATGTAATAGGCTGAAAGGAAAACAGCTCGAAGGGTGTCATTGTAGTGGAATATTTACTCAGGGCATGTTTTGAAGTCCTGTATAATGAACAACCTGCATCTTTGAAAGCCTCATACTGAAAACACTTAAATGAGCAAACACTCGCTGTAAGAGAGAACTGCAGCTGATGAGGTCAGGCTTTAGAGCTGACTTTGGCTACTGGGAAAATATCGATGATCAGATAGAGGAGGTACACTGCAAACTACAAATTTAAATCCTCTGGTTAGTTTTATACATAACGGCAGGAATTAATGTGAGTAAGCAATTATAAACGTTGTCTATATACTTGCTTAAGCACTCAGCTCAAGGGAATCCAGACGACCCAGTGGGGGGTTGACCGGTACCTTTCTATCTAAAAATACTTGGAACATTAACACCGTGCAAAATCTGTTCCCTGCGTAAGCCATTTTAGTGAGATAACAGCACACTTTCTGGGACGGAAGGAATGAGACGGCCAAGATTTTTTTTCTGCTGTCATATGCAAAACAGTTCTATCTCTGTCTCTCCCTCGCTCTTTTTTCTGTCACTCCCTCGCTCTTTTTTCTGTCACTCCTCTCCTGTCTCGCTCCCACTCTCTCCTTCTCTTTCCTGTCCCGTATCCCAGCCTGTCTCTATGGTAACAGAGCTCTCTCCAGCAGAGGAATATGCAGGCTGGAAGGCTGGAAATAGGTCAGTGCTGAGACCCTGTTGGAGATTTTAAGGCGAGGTGGAGTCTTCCACACTACAAAGCTATCCTGTATAGCAAACGAGGACTAACTGGGCCAGGATAGTCTATAGTGTGTGAGAGTTGATGGCTGGCCCATTCTAGCAAACTCATCCAGGACTGCCCATTCCATTGATATATCACTGGCTGTTTAATTGGCTATGACAGTGTGGTTTTTATTAGCTGTGCTGCTCCTGGAAAAGGCAGCACTCCCCAGTGCCCTCCTGTCTCAGTGAGTCATGCCTGCATACAGAACTTCAATAATAGAGCTCAGACAAGCTCGCTTGTTGCTCTTGCAGCCAGCATACTGTAGAAACAAAGGCATATGCTCACCACTGAAAACTTGGGAGCAATTATAAAACAAGCTTTATGGCAAAACTTGGGAGCAATTAAAAAAAGGCTTTATGGCACATACACAAAACCATTAAAGAAATACTCTTGGTAAATGTATTTTATCATGCATTAAAAAGCCAACCCTGCCAGTGACATCCCACCAATCTTGGAACCATGAAACACAGTTTTGTAAGTGGTGATGTCATGCAGTAAAACTTGCACTTGGGTGTTGAATTCTATTGCAAATGGAGATAGATGTTATTTTTTGGCCATAGTAGCCCTTTTCTTTTTCTTTTTTTTTATCATTTTGTATGTTGATTTTTTCCCCTTTTCTTTTCAAGTGTATATCCAACTGTTACAGCAAGTCCATAGCTGGTTTATGGTGTTAGAGTGATTATAAAGTATAAACAAAGTATACATCTCCATGTTCACAACTATTTTTTTAAACATCCCCTTGCATTAGTCATTTTAATTAGTCTTTTTGAACAATTAGTTGAAAACATGTTGGAACTGGGCCGTAAGAGTAAAGTGTTGCATTGCTTTGCATGTTCCTGATTTGTTAAAAAGAACCAACTTTTAAGAATAATTTGTTTATGAATCAGACTAAAAACTATTCACTAAAAAAAGCTCATAAAAATCGAACTGTTTATGTATCAGATAAAAAAAAAAATCATTAAAAAGAACCATGGTATTTGAATAATTTATACTGTAAATCAGACAGTATGAAATAAAGGAATGAGCTCAAGAATCAGTTTTTTATGAATCAGTCTAAAACTATTCCTTACAAAAAGCCAGCTCACAACAGTCAATTGTTTATCAATCAGTCTAAAACTATTCACTAAAAAGAAATTCATTTGTATACACTGGTTGAACTGCATGTTTGTTTTTGCAGCTCAATAGAAACACATTTCACGTCATTATTTTTTAATACATAATTGCATCACACTGAACACAGGCTGCGCACTCACATTCACAATTCCAATATGAAATATAATTTCTTTTACTGTGACACTGAGGATTCGGAGGTGGTAGTATAGATTTAGCATCGGGGGAGCTGCTGCTGAAAAGTGGTGTGGGAAACACTGATACACAGAAACAAGCAAACAATTAAATAAATCTTTATATATTGAACCTGTAGAAAACTAATTCAGATCTAAGATACACTTAACCTTTTCATTTCTGCTGCTGTAAGAACGGCCTCTGCCTTGGGGGTTGTGTGACAGAAGTGGTTGTTTAAAACTACAGATTGGCTCATAAATCAGAGGATAGAGCAGACAGAAGGGTCCTGATAGAGGAAGACAGTGTCACAGACCAAAACTGACTCACATGGACACCGCCAACTCTTTGCATGCAACTTTCATTGCATTAATGCATCCCATACTAGAGTTTAATCCATTGGGTAGGACTATGTTTAAGCATTAAATAATTAGCATTAAGCTCATTGACCTGTAGCAAATTAATGTTGCTAACTAACCTTCTCACTGACTCTCTCTCTGAGCTGTCTACTTCCTGGAGATGTTGGTAGGCAGGACCAGAATCCCTTGATCCACCAATGGCATTGAGACAGCCTCTGGTTATGGGCGGAGTTCTGCGACATGCAGGCCGAAAAGCAGAACGACTCCTTTGATCTGGACTATGAGAGAGGGAAGCGCTCCTGTAAAATAAAATACATATCACTTATTACTCCTGGATTGCCTTTTTTTGTATTTTTCTCTTGTTGCTAAGGTCATTTTGATCACCAAGGAGAAACGATACAAATCTGAGATCAAGTGCATGTTTACTTTGGGGAAAAAAGAATATATTTTACATAAATGCAGTTATGAATAAGCTAATAAGTAAATGCATCTATATTGATATTTTATAAACTTTTACAATTTGCCTCTGCTTTTTATTTTTTTAAAGGGGAAATTTCTAAAAATGGCACATGACTGGACAAAGCAAAGCGCTACACTCAATCTAATTTCTTTTAGAGATTTTCTGCCCCAGTCCCAGCCATTCTTATATTAGAAATGCTTTACACTCTCTTTTTCTCTCTGTCTCCATCTGGTGTGCTGAATGTTTTACAAAGCAGGACGTGTTTTCGTAAAGCTCACTGAGCAAGTCACTGGGAATAAACAACACTCAGGAATGCAGACTTTAGTCTACACACCTGTTGACTTCATTAAAAAAAATATTTTCTACATATATTTCCTCTATCATTAAAAATGCTTATTACCAATGAGTCACCTTGTTTCCAATTAGATATTTACATGATACTGCTAGACAAACTACAGGGAGATGTTGTACATACGTTTCTACTGAATGGGGCCACATTAACATAGAGATTAATTGACCTATCAGACCGATGGCGGTAAGGAGCACACATTTGACTATTTGGTAAAAATAGCCTGAAGAGGAATTCATGCACGATTTTAGATGAGTCTCCAACAGAGCGATAATTCACTGCATATTTAAATCCTTCCTTACCCTGAGTCAAGAGCAATCAGTTAGATTGTGATGATCATTTGAAGACATGAGCATTTGGGGAGGGGTGGGACAGGGGGCAAAAGGCTGTTTGCAAACAAATTACATGTCATCACAGAAAAAAAAACCCATATATGATTGCAAGAGTGCACAAACAAAAACAGAGAGTGGAATCAGGGCTTAACGTTTAGATTGAGAAAAGTATAAGGATTAAACAAGGCTGAAAGGATTTGTGTCTCTGCTATCACAGACCATCCTCACCCCTCCACGCACTACAACTCTTATCCACACATGGACAAGCCATCATTCAATTAGAAAACATTTTAATCAATGATTGCATACAAAAAAAAAATCTATTAGACTCTAAAATGACCAAATACGTCAATTTTAGTTGAAAAAAAACCCAAACAATTTTTGACCAATACTACTGCTAACTAATAACTATTATTTCAGACATGCCTTTTCAAGTTTAGATACAATTTTACGGATATTATTACAAAATAGTTCTGTGGATGAAACATTTTTTTTCCCTCTTTTCTATCAATAAGAACACATAACTCCAAGGTAAATTAACTTTATATCTTTTCTTTCATGTTTTGATTCATGTTATTACATTAATGTTATCAGTTAAAACCACTTTAAATGCAAGTTTATAATCATGTTATTGTGCAACAGTTTCTTTAATATAAAACAGCATGTAAATCACTTTGCAATGTCAAAATTCATTCCTGCCAATAATATCCAATTAACTTAGTACATTTCACTAAAGATTACACTGCGCATTGAAATCTCCAGTCCAACTGAATGGGATGTTCTGTAAAAATTGTTGGAGCTTGGCAAGTCCGTTTAGATTTTTTTTTCTTTTTTTTTTTTCAACTTGTATTCAGCAAGGACAAATTAAATTGATCAAAAGTGACATTAAAAGTGACATTTTTAATCTTACAACAGTTTTCCATTTCAAATAAATGCTGTTTTTATACTTTCTATTCATTAAAAAATATTTTTTAAAAATCTTTTCAACATTGATCATAATAAAAAATGTTCCTTGGGCAGCAAATCAGCATATTAAAATGGTTTCTAAAGGATTACGCGACACTGAATAATAGAGCAATGGCTGCTGAAAATTCAGCTTTGCCATCACCGTAATTAGTTAAATTTTAAAACGTAGTCAAAAATAAAAGCCTTCATAACATTTCTTTGATCAAATAAATGCAGCCTTAGTGAGCCAAAACAAAGCTGCCATTTTGTATTGCACCACAGAAATAATTATAACATGCACTGGGCTGGTAAATTACATGACCTCCCAGTGAAACTCATCGCCATGTACTGCTGCTCTGTCATTTATATTGTCACTATTGTAGACATGCATATTAATGCTAATTAAAATTATTAAAATTTTCTCACTTTTATGAATTGTAGCATAGTCACTGGGTGCACTGTAATTGATGGAAATTTAATTTCTCTTCTCAGTGCTTTTTGACAGAGGCATGTGGATTTCAAACTGTATCGTTACAATAATCAGTGTCAAAATTTCTTTCAATGTCATTAAATGAGCATGAAAAAAGCTGTTTTTGTAATGGTTCATACCTGGGGTGTTTCCCTGTCAGCGTGCCCTGTGGATTGGTGGAGGCAGCAGTGCTTTGAACAAAACCAGACTCTCGAACATGCGGTGGCGAGGACCTTGTGGGTTTATAATACTGCAAAGGACACAAAAAGGAAGACAAATTTTAAACATTCCACATTATCATCTATGGGCATTGCTATACGCAGTCATCTAAACTTTTAATTAATACATTTTCAGTCCTAGTTGGATAACGTATCCAGCATGGAAGAAGAGCTCAGGCTTCTGCTTGACTCTTCACCTCGATTCTTGTCTTTGACAAAGAGTCAGTGGCCGAGATTCCACTGATGTTCAGATAACAGACCTCTATGAAACCTGCAGACAAATCCAATTTAAATTTCACACCTTGAAAGACTTCCTCATAAAAAGCCATTTCTGCTTCGGGCAGAATGCACACAATGATCTAAATGTCAGAGAGATACTTAATCTCCTCCACTATCCCACCTTCACTCCACAGTGTCGAGAGGAAGAGAAGAGAGAGAGGGAATATATGGGAGGAGGAGAACTGATGGCTCAGAGAAGGGCACTAGAGTCACTCTAATTGGATAATATAGCACTTTCAGGACTATGTAAATCCAAGAAATGTCCCAATAGCTTCCTCTAATGGAACTCGTGTGGGAACAATGTGTACAGGCACAGAACAGACCATATTGTTTTTTTCTGCTTTTACTTTCCTCATTTACATTTGGCAGATGTTTTTTTTTCCGAAGCAACTTATAGTACATTGCACTCAAAGTATACATTTCAACAGTTTATGCATTCTTTGGGAATCCAGTCCATGATTTTTCCATTGCTATATCGCCATGCTCTACTGTTTGTGCTACAGGGAACACTGAAACTTTATTGTGATTGCTTAAAAATATGCAGTGTTTGTGCATAATTTAGGAACTCATTATGTTCTGTTCTGCAAATTATAGCTGGAAACATCTTTACAGTATGATTTGAATGCATCATGTAACATCTCAGCCTACAGGACTTTATTCATTCGTGATGTAACAGTAGCTTGGAGGAAACCTCATGTGTCTGTGAAATATTGACACTGTTTTGACAATGAAATGACATTTGCAGTAAGCTTGACGTTTTTTCAAACCTGGGCTGAGGTATGATGACAATACATATGTGAAAGGTATCCCACGCGCAATACCTTGGGCAATTTTATTATGTTTTTTCTAATCCATTGAAATTCAAGTGAGTCATGTGTTGAAAATCACTTACATAAACCTTAATCCTTTAACTCAAAATGAAAACTTGTTCATGAATACTTTAGCCATTGACAGACAGTGAGCATGTTTTGTTACTATGTTACGTCCATCTCTCACTCTATTTAAAAATGAACTGCATGTGTTTTAGTCAGTCACAGTAAATACGCTATTGAAAATATCAGATGAGCGGGAAGGAGCTAGAGAGTAAGCAGACAAGGAGCAAGAGAAAGAGTAGAAGTAAAACTGTGGGAGGAAGTGTTGGTAAGACATTCTGACTAATGACAGGTTCATGTGAATTCAGAGACAAACTAAACGCCAAATATTCCAAGAAGGTATAGATTATGGATTGCTTAAGTGGTCGTTTTATATTTTGTAGTCCATGGCATGCAGTATGAAATGAACAGTTAGTTCACTTTGTTTTTACTCAAACCCAAACACATTCTGCCATCAGTATGACTGTCATACGGCTTCACAAAAGCAAAGTTATGACTCAGAGCACTACAAAAGACTAGAAAACATTTCCCAAAACAGGTTTGAAAAAGCTGTCTGATTCATTCAAAGACAGAAATGGTAATTTCTGAATTTAAGGTCAACCCTTTATCACATGGGTAACTAGTATTAGAGAAGTTAGAAGCCTATCATTACTGAAGCAGTCAATTTCTTTTCCCTTAGAGATGCACTTTGACCACACTCAAAAGAACCCGTTCAGGCAATCTAAAATGACTTCATCCGAAATCTTTTGAAAGCATGTCTTTCTAATCTTTGAAGATGCATTTTCTTCCTTTTTCAAAGCACAGCCACCTACATTTCCAGAAAATGCTTTTAAACAAACAGCCTTGAATAGACTACTTAGCGGTTAAATTAATCAGGTGAATTCAACCTAACGTTTAGAGAAATACTACAAATTTTATATATATCTCGAATTCCCATTTTTAAAATCTGATTATGACTAATGTGCAGGGAACAAGCAGGTTCTATTGTTTTATGAAATATGTTGATGTTTTATTAAGGGTAATTCACAAAAAAGTGCTCAAAATCTTGAACCGTGCAAGCAACAAAGTGCTTCAAATTTTTGGAAAAGAAAGTCATCAAACTGATATTGAAATACTGTCAGTGCATCTGAGGAGGAATATGCAGTGGGCAGTACATGTGATGCGCACACATACCAAAAAGCAATGAGCATATTAGAGACAAAGGTACTATACAAAAGAGCTGAAAGATTAGACCTATAAAAGAGTAATGTATTTTTAAATAGTATTGCAGAGACCACCTCAGACACATATGAAAGCCATACGAGTGAGTTCCTTACAGCGTGACTTTGTTATACAGCTACAGAGGTGAATATATTGGATGCATGGGCAATAATGAGCTGTTACCACATGTCTGCTTTCAAAGGTTTTTGATGGACCTGCTTTGCACAGAGTTGCATAAGGTTGAAAACATGCTGGTTAGGAGGGGATCTTAGTGTAATGAATGTTTAATTCAGCCATAATGACATGCAAGAACACCACTTACTGAGTGTGTGTGATCTGCACAATCTGTCCAAAGCTACTGTCGAAGGTAATTGTTTAAAATGTCATTGAAGTGAAGAATTGTTTTGGTAAATGTGTTACATGTGACAGGGTTCAGAGAGCTGTTCCTCAACAAATATTTCACACCTATAAAAATCAAAATCTTTGTGGTATGCAGGGTCAAACAAAAATTCACATTTATCTGGCACATCTTGCCTAAAATATCATTCTAGACAAGGCAAGCTGTGTGTAACCTGCGTGTATTAATAAATGTTTGTTTATATGCCCATGGGCTGAACTTTCAGCGAAAGGTGCACAGGAAAGAGTCAGATTCTTATGAAATATATATAAAGAGGGAAAGGTTAGGACTGAATCTGGGATGCGATGGAAATATATCTTACAGATATTACTACCAGAGGTTTCTCTAATGCAGATATGTAAAACTTACTCATTTTCAATGCAGTTCTTATGATTACTGATAAAAAGCTGTTGTCATGGGAAAAAGAACTAACATCATGTGTCAAAAGCTGGTGTATCCTTGTCACTGGACTAGTTTTGATTGCTTTGGCTGGCTTTTGCATGTCTTCTGACAGTGGCCGATTGCTATAGAGATTAAGCATCTCACTGGGTTTGAGTGACATTTAAATTACCACTGTGTTTGCCATGCAAATAGCCTGTATCGGCTTATCTGTGATGGATCTGCTTGTTGGAGTGATTGAGAAAGGGATGAATATTAACTAAATCTCCCAAAAGGATGCAGGGAAGACAACACACTGCCTACAATCTCTAGGACACTGGACTGGCACATAGTTTCTGAGCTGGAAAGACAAAGAATGATGCAGTAATCACAAACCCTCAATGATGGACTAGCGTGACTACCATTATTAGTGTGTCTGTCCACAGAGACTTGCACACCCTGAATAGCTGTGACAGAGCCTTGTTACAATGAGCTGAGCGATGTAAAGCATCAGCTGCTCTTGCTTCTAATTGCTGAAGAGCATAAAACCAGGAGATGTGACGGGATTTGTCTCAGAATCCCTTTTTAAGATGATTTTTCTGCGATCACATCATAATCAGTTAGCTCTTGACTACATGACTCCATGAGATTTGTGGCTTGTAGTCTGGTGGCTCGCAACATTTTTGGCAATATTACTAATATTCGAAGGTCCTCACATCTAAGCTGATATGTGTAAACTGAAAAATTTACTTTTCTTTTCTTTATGCATTTTAATTAAGATCCTATTAATATAAATAAAACAAACAAAAAAAAAATAATAATGTAAGAATATTTGGGGTGCTGGAGTGGGTCCTGAACCCTCCATGTATTTTTAGCTTTTGACCCATCTGTATGCTAGCTAGAAGTTAAATAAATAAATGCATTTAAAATACAGTATAGCCTCTTTTTGCAAAAGAGGAACAAAAATATTGATTACGCATCATGCACTACAAATTTATGGTTTATCAAATCCTGTTCTGAATGTGAATGCTCTTCACACTTACAATGCCTGCATGTAGCAAATCCATAAAAAAAGAAAAATTGGTCTGCCTACTAAATCTACCTTATATAATACAATGTGTAGGATGCATTTAAAAACCTATAATTAAATATTTATACAGGTTATAGGCTAAGCTTGCCAACAGATTGACTAACAATAAGCTAATGATAAGAATGAACAAGCATATAATTACAAAATCTATAGCTTAGGTTATATGTAACAATTAGGGCCGGGACTTTAACGCGTTAATTTAGATTAATTAATTACACAAAAAATAACGCGTTAAGTTTTTTAAC
>JAUMHE010000062.1:9686901-9718275 GCA_032359235.1 Enteromius mattozi | reverse complement strand
GTTTTTGTTTTTGTTCCAGTTAAATGTCATTTGTTTCCGGTTTTCGTTTTCGTTCCTTGAACCGGTTCAGAGCCCTGCTGAAGACTAAAGTAATGAATGCTGAAAATTCAGCTTTGCATCACAGGAATAATAATAATAAAAAATTAATTTTTTAATTAAAAAAAAAAAAAAAAATTACATTGTAGCTTTTAATGGTATTATAGAGTGCATTATAAATAGACTTTGTTTATAAAGAGACAGTCCTAAATAAATAGTCACTACTGTATATGAGTTGTACAGATTTTGCTCCATTGCTTTGACAGCTCTGTCTAGACATTTCTTTTTTGACATGTGATACGCACCACTGAGTGACAGCAATGCAGTTGAATCTGCTTGCTGGTTTTCTCTTTATCTTTACACATCAGTACATAGAGCTCATCTTTTTTTTTTTTTTTGAGGATTCTGAACTGTCAGGTCTGAAATAAACAGAAGTATGGTATTTTTCAGAAGTCACACTTGTGAAGTAATCAAGTTTGCGTGTAAGTGTGACTTGAGTGTGCACTTTTTTTAAGCAGAAATACCAGGCATATTGTGAGCTAGCCATGCTTGCCTAATAACCATGATTAGTTATCATGAAACTGCATAATGATTGAGACACCTGACATTTCAGTGGTGCTGCAGGCATCTCAAAGATACATAAAGCCCCAGTTTCACAAACGTTTCATAGCCTAAGCCAGGACTAGGCCTTAGTTAAATTGAGATATTACAGGTGTGCATCTTGACAAAGAACAATAACACAATGATTTTAAGATATGGCAGAGCAAGATATTTTCAGTTGAGACAGCATTTTAGTCCGGGACTAGCTTAAGCCTTGTCTGTGAAACCAGGAGCAAGAGTTTTGACCCTTTCATGTAAATACACAACTTTAACACTCATAGCCAACCTATGAAAATAAGTGTGTTTCATTTAAGATTTTTATAACGTTCAAATAGAATACAGATTTATTTTACCCTGATTTTTAACTACTGTAGGGATTTTATGATAAAAAAAAAAAAAAGACCCAGTGAGACTTCCCTAAACATCGGGGTCATATTTATGCGAAACCTTGTGTATTATTTACAAAATACCCACAATCCAGCATAGAATGTACATCTGCAAATGTAAATTACCAATTATTCTTTTCAGTGCAAACATTCATTCTTTCTATGCAAATCAGGCTTATTATAAAATGCATCCTATTTGCCTGGCATAATTAATATTGTACTATAAACCTTTTCAATTTTTTATTTAGAAGAGACATTTGTGAACATTTTCTTGGGATCACGGCAGCAGTAATTCAAATATGATGGAGAAGATCTCTATATATATTCAAACACGAGTTGTTGTAATGTAACAATGCTGTATGGTTCCAGCAAACTACAGTATGCCAGTGGTAGTCATCTACAATATAGCACATTGGGAAGTGCACCCAGCGTTAATTTTTTTAGGCATTTTTATGCTGTTATCTGATTTGAATAACTGCTTTAGTGAAAAGGGTATGAAAACATTACAGCCAGCACATGCAAACCAATAATGATATTAACAGGCACAACTCATTCCTTGTGTTTTCCCTTTAGAATTGTCCCACAATGGAGCCAATCTGTAGAATTTACATCTGCATACATCACATGACTGAACTGTAACATGGTTTAAGCAGATAAGATACAAAAGTCTATTCAAAAGAAAAAGATCTTATAAAAATGAGGCCCAACTAAACTAAAGCATTGCAAGTAAAAACCAGAACTACCTTAATGCTAAGCCATGTTATGTATTCCAGATGTGCAGCAATCATTTTTGGTAAATTTCTATTCCCACCCCGAAACATCTGCCTTTTTTCTATACTTCTGTCATCTCCTGTGTTCCCTATGCTCACTAAAGGAAAAGCCAAGCTCAGTATGTGGTCTTAAAAGGCCTGCAGGAATCACTCTACTCTCTTTCATCAATGAAGTCCACTCATTGCCGTTAAGAGAAAGTGACACAAACTTCACAGGTATCATTCTGAGCTCTGAATGTGTACATGGCAACTATTAAACCATCACATAGAAAGTAAATGCTTAAAGTCTTAAACAAGCTGTCATACTCACAGCTGTGTGAGATAAAGCAAGGCATGAAAGCATGTCTCAGCTTTTATAATGTTCTTTTTTTTTACAGACGGCAGAATCAGAACACTTAGGCCCTGTCTGAAATTACACACTTTATGTGGTCTCATGACGTCCACAAGGCTGCAGGGTGCCCCATTTGATATTCAGTAATTCAGAATTTGATAGATAAATAGACAGAGAGACAGACAGATAGATAGACGTCAAGAAATGCAATGAGTTGCTTGGAAAAGGCCATGAAAAAAGTTTGTTGAGCTCATTGAAACTAGCAGTTCAGTCATTAACATGATGAAATCAGGTACTCTGACCGCTCTCAGCTTGTCTACGATTGTGCTGACAGAAGTGAGTGCATCTATCTTGTAGAGTTTGGCTGGACAAACAGAAGCAAAAACAATCGAAATCCAGTGAGTGAAGAGTGTGAAGTGAGTGAAGAGCCAGCTCCTCTCAATCAGGAACCTTCTGGAAGAGGAGCGCTATAGGCCTCAGCAATGGAAATTGGAAATCAACGTGAACAAAATACTTCTAACTGTTACCCTTACTCGTCCATCGATCTATAGCTCTGGGAATCTTCCAAGCTCTATAATCAAAAAACTGATAGACAATTCTCTTTCTAGGGCAAAAGATGATGCCACATTAAAGTCGCATAAAATGCCACTTAATAATGGGGTTAAAAAAAGAATGTGGTGTATTTGTGCAAAAATAAAAAAATAAAAAGTTTTTGCACACTCAAATTCTCACTTACTAACTACAAATAGGTTACAGACACTGAGACGGTTACCTTTCAAACTGTGCCAACAATATGAATTCTCCCTCACTGTCTCCTGTCACTGTCCTCTCAACATTTCAATGCCGTTTCCAAGGAGACCAAAGAGCACTGGAATTCTGCAGTGGAATGCAGGCGAGTGATTGGAGGATAGTTTGAGAGCAAATGAAAGGCAGTGAGCCGACACCTATGATCTCAACCGTGTGCATTTATAATTTACTAATCTCTGACCCCAAATTGCACAGGGTGGTTATTTGATACAAAAACTAGTTTAAGTGCATATCCCAATGTTTTGGTAAATAGCATAATAACTTCTAGTCCTGTCAAATGTGAATGAAGTAACCTTATGCTTCCGATGTTACATCTCTACAAATGTGAATGCATTCCTGAAGACTCTGGGGGTATCTTCATAAGAGCTGTTTGTTGTGAAGAGTCAAGAAGGGAAAACAACATTTTAGCCCACATACAGTGCACAGTCAAAAGAAATAGCAGGAACGTTCACATTCAAACACATGCAATGATAAGAAAAGCATGGCTGCACAAAGCAGATACACAGCCGCCTCGGTACATAGAAACTCTGTACGCATGATTCATCGTTCTGCCAATAAGAAAATGCTTTCTTTTTCTTACCCATGAACTCAATGCCCAAGTGATCCACTGCTCCGGCGAAGATAGAAGAGGGCAGCGTTGAAGGAGGAGGGAGGGAGGAAAGAGAAGAGAGAGAAAGAGATGTTAGAGACAAGAGATTTTTGTGCACATTCTATTCTCATTGCATGCATAGATATTGTGGGTTACTATTACTGTACTGTGATAGCTATTTGTGTGTACAACTTGTTCAGAAAGCTCATGTTTTATTATGTAAAGTAAAAACATTGCTGAAGTTTTGAGCGAGTTTTTCTTTTACCATTTGCAGATAAAACAATACTATATATCGCTTTCATCTGTAATTGTGAATCAATGTCTTCAGTTCATTCAAAACTATATGATATTTGTGAAGGATTTATGTGCTTTGGATGAGAATGCAGACCAGCACGTACAGGAATTTTTATTTATTAAGTTATATTTTGTTATTTTATTTGTCTTTGCCCTCCTTACACACATAAAGTCTACTTTCACAAGAAAAATAAACATAATAAGAATGAGAGTAGTAAATACTACTACTAATAATAAAATACAATTCATTTATTACGACCTTACAATACTGCTTCAGTCATAGTTTTTTTAAAGAATATTTAGATACTAAAACATTAAAAGGATTTTTGCAGTAAAAGCCTGGTTTAAAAAGTGTTAAGTTGATATATTAAGTTGTGCGATCACTGATTTCATGATATTATTGCCTGTGCCCCGAGTACAGAGACTGAGCATAGTCTAATGTCTCTTGTAAATCAAGCCACAGGAATACATCTTCATTCTGCCAGAGAATTCCCAGGAGCTCATGAAATGGAAGCTGTGCTCCTTCAGGTATGCTCTGTCGCAGATTTAAGAATGCATGACATTTATTTTTGCCTCTCTTTAATGCAGTGGAGTAAACAGTATGAAGTCAGAATACAAGACTGTATCTCCTGAGGATCTGCGAATGTGTTGACAGCAGTAGGATAAGAACCGAAGCTCTTACACAAAGACAAATATAGATACCATTTCTGCGTTCTTTGGTCAGACTCTTAAGATTTCTTATTTATGAGAATGTATCCATCTCCTTCTTCCTCAGTGTGTTGTCAAATTGAGCTAATTTGACTCGGGGAGTTTGTGAAATGCTCTATAAAAGATGTTGCTTCAAGTGTAAAGATTCAAAACCTCCCACCTGAATCTGAAGTCTGACAGGAAAATGATGGCATAGTTAAATTTGGAAGGAATGGTAGTTGCAGTCAAGACGTATGCGTTTTGGGTGCCCTTGGGAGTCTATGTTTGGAAATGCCAACAAACTCATCAAATTTCCCTCTGAATCTCCTTAAAAACTGTCAGCATCCAACAACAGAAATAAACATAACCTGTAGGCGTGCAACTCTCTATAACATAACACTGCGAGCGGTCCACAGTGAGATGCTCTTCCATCCATAACAAACACAGGGCTTTTTTTTTGTATCACTGGCTCCGTGCCGACAATTCTGACCTATGAAGGAAGCGATATGGCTGGAGCGTATAGTAGTGGCTGTGCCTTGATGTCATAATGTGAGCAAAGACAGACTGTGAGGCAGGTGCAGACTGTGGGGTTTCAAGCCCATTTACTTCCCCTATTCAAACGCACACATGCAGACGGAGCCAAAAATAAGACCTTCTACCTGTCTGGAGCTGCTTGTTTAAAGCTACGAGCCTTTAGGGAGGTTTTTTCCTTCTAAACTGCCCTCAAAACAACCAAGGACTCAAACAGCCTAATTGCACACCTTCTGTTACTGGCTACTCAGAATAAATGCCTAGCCACCTGACATGTTTTACCATAAGTGGCTCATATATTACAGTACCCAATCGCTGATTTTACACACTGCTCAGTATCTCAGATGGGATCAGTTGTGTCCCTGAGACAGGAAGGAAGATGGACAAGACTACTGATGTAGCCTTGAAATGTACCTCAAATTGTGCTGTCCCCTGAAGTCGACCTGGGATGAGAGCTAGCGATGAAACAAATCTACTGAATGAGACTGTCCCAGGTATTTATCTATCGTACCGTGGAGGAAGTTTAAACACTCTTTCTGGAACTCGGCAGTATCTGTCTCTCTATCAAGGAGAAGTGGGGCGATTGTGCTCGCTTCTTCTAAATGTAATTGCACCCTATAGCCTTGTAATGTCTTGTAAATCCTGAGGCTTAGTGCTATGCAACATAAGAATAAATACTGCCAGACTAATGCTGAGAATTATGACACTGTTCTTCGTTTTTTTCTGGCAAGCATTGCAGTTGTCTGCAGGTTTGTTTGCTTTGCCGTAACAGAGAGAAAACCCTGTCTTAAACAGATTTATTCCTAATGCATGTAAAATCTGCATACAGCTTTTACATTCCTAGCCACTTTTTACCCAACTTATCAAGCATCTGTAATTGAATAATTTACCACTAAATATTGTATTTAATTAAAAATTCTTAGCATCATGTAGATATGCAGATATGTAGATGGTGCAATTAATACACCCATTTCATTAATTTTAAAAATGAGAATTTCTTTAAAGTTAATAATTTTTAATGAACTGCAGCAAATGAACTATGGTGCAAGAAAAAAGTGAGCTCCATGAACTCATGGCCTATAAAATTTGGAATTATGAACATCAAACCTACAACAAACATTTTTACTCATACAGGTAAATTTAGTTTAAGCCTGTTTTGAGTACCACTATACTGTATAATGTGTGATCAATCCAAATTCAGAGATCAGAACTATCTTATGTATTCTAAGGCTTTTTACACTAGTGCATTTTCGTTTTAAAATGCATAATTTTTTTATGGTTACACCTGTCGTCTATATTCTGTGTAAACCTTAAAATCTGAGACTTTTGACCACATTCGCTCTGCGTATCCTTGATGATTGTGTAAACAATAACTTAACAGCTATTTGACTGCTTCAGTCGCATACTGTAGATGTGTCCGCCATCTAATTAGGAAACCTACCTATACATATCTATGGTTGTACCGGCATGAATGGTCATGTGACACGTGTTTGTGTGGATGGAGACTGTTTCTGAAACGCAGTGTAGATGAGGATAGTTTTCATTTTAAAACGCCATTTTAAACATATACACACTTGTGTAAATAGGGCCTAAGAGCTATAGAGAATTAAAAATACACATACATCTAATGTCTACTAAGTCCAATTTTAGATAGAGAGAACATGACCTCCAATACTTAGGTCTGTAAGAGCTGATAAGGGGCTTGGTTGAAGGGTCGCAACATTGCCAATCACAAGATGATATCGCTTTATCTCAAGGAGGACACCTTTCAAGATCTACGCTATGCAATGGAGAACTTGACATCTCATCAAAAAATAAAATCTGCCTTGAAGTTGGGGGATGGGACAAGGGTGTATTGTCACTATTCTTCTTACTCTCACTCATCAAGCAGAGATGTGTCCTTCAGAGTTCTTGAACCAAGTCCTTGACTGCGTCCTTCTAAGCATCCCTAGTCACACACACACACACACACACACACACACACACACACAACCTCACTGAGTCTAAATCAACTACTGTAGGAAGGCGTTTCATTTCTTCCATTTCATTTTTCTTTTATTTTGTCAGCAGACAGACACACCTCCATTGACATCTCCCTGTCAGAAATAAGATGGATTCCGTTTTTCCTGTGGATTCCATTTTGCCAGTCCCAGACAAATGTTATACGCTGTCACTTTCAGACCTTAAAGATGTAACTTGAATATGACAATGAATAAATTATTTACTTCAAATACTCTGATGCTCAATAGTGTCTCCTCAGCTACTGCACTGATCATCCCTTTCTTTACTGTCAGCAAAGACAGGTTCTTGAGTTGGCTATACGGTTCTTTGAACAGCATTTTTGTTTCTGGATTCTTTAAAGATTTAGTACATAAAGAATATAAATTTGAAAGTGTAAATATTTCTAAGGAAGCAATCGTTGAGTGCATTGTAGTGGCTTGATGTAGTCCAGGGGTCATCAAACTCGGTCCTGGAGGGCCGGTGTCCTGCAGAGTTTTGCTCCAACTTTCCTCAACACACCTGCCTGGAAGTGGAGTATACCTAATAAGACCTTGATTAGCTGCTTCAGGTGTGTTTGATTAGGGTTAGAGCTAAACTCTGCAGGACACGTCTCCGCAGGGAGTTTGATGACCCCTGATGTAGTCTATACCGGAATTGTCAAAGCTGCACATTATGTCAGATCTGAGAATAACTTGTATAAGAAAGTAGAAAAAATATTAGAATATATTATAAAGTTAGTAACATTACAACTGTATACGTATACATATGGTTAAAAAAAAGAATTAGAGAGAAAAAAAGAATATTGACTCGATGTAACAGTCAGAAGATAACACCTATGTTAAATAAATATGGTAAATATATGGAATTAAATTCATAGACAATTCCACTGAAAATGGATGCATTAAGCTGATCAAAGGTGATTGTAGAGATATTTATATTATTACAAGAGATTTCTATTTCAAATAAATGCTTTTATTTTGAATGTAATATGCTATGAATTTTGATGCTATTTTTTGGAACATGTCATACTGATGACTAATAATGCTGAAAATTTATAGGAATTCATCTAACGTTAACATTTAACTAAGCTGTTACATTTTAATATTATTTCACATTGTTACTGTTTTTTGATGTATTTTTGATATATGTATGTATTTGATATATCAACTAAATGTTCCCTTTAAAAAAATAAGCATGATGCAGATAACCGGAGGAAAAAATGAAGTGGTCAGCTACCGCAGACAACACAACTGATTATAATGGGAGCGATTTAGTTTTATCGAATTGTGATGCACCACTTGCATTCAGTGCAGACACGCTGTCAGCCTGTAAAATGATTTTTTGTTTCCAATTGTAACCTTTAATTTTAAGCATACAGTCGCCATGATTTGAAATCTAACACGAGATAATTTACAGCTCTTGCACAGAAGTTTCTACAATATAACAATGATAAAGAAGAATTCCAGATATAGACTTTAATATCTGAGTGGGCTGTTGTTGCTTTCATTATCTTCAGTATCACCTGTTCAACACAATGCTCGCTGGCTCATTAAAAGTTTCTGCGTCTGTGCTCAAAGAAAATGGGATTAGAGAAACATGTCGAGCAGAAGTTAAATACTGGCCATGCTGGTCTGAGCATATCTAACAACTCTCTCACCTCACAGGGGTCATGAACGAATCTTCAGTCTACGCTAACATATCTCTACTACAGCCTGTATCACACAGCAAAGAAACTGAAAATAGAAAGGCAACACATTTTTTCTCCACTCTTCAGATATTGACAGCAATTTTTAGACATTCACATGCAGTGAGTGTACAATGAGAAGAATAAAAGATGCAAAGCACAAAGAAACGATCGAATGAGATCATAGGATAAGAAAGGAAGATCTTCCTGTGAGTAAAATACAAAGCAGGAAAGCAGGAATTTTTACAGAATTTCCTCTGATGTTCTGTTAGATGTGTTCTGCTTTTCTCCACTGTCGTTCTCTGGCGATGTGATGCCGAATGGAAGGTTTCCTCAGCCAGATGGCAGCAAACTCCCTCAGCTCCAACTAGAAGGTCCTGTAATGTATATTCTGCTCAGTGTGACGGGTGAATTAGACGGCTGATTAGATCTATGGGTTCTTTACACTTCACCGCTGAATTTATTCTGACATTTCAACAGAATTCGCTAATCATTCTGTCTTCAATAATGAGATAATAGCGATAATGTCATAATACTATTATTTCAATTTCAAACCAGTGAAAACTGAACTCGAAATACTTCCTGAAATATGTAAATGTTTATAATTATTAAAAATGTATAAAATGTTGCAATATGTACACTACCATTTTGAAAGAAATGAACACTTATATTCAGCAAGTATGCATTGAATTGATCAAATGTGCCAATAAAGACGTTTATTAAATATTATAATACTAGATTTTAAATCATAAAAAATCTTGAAAGAAGTGTACTGTTTTCAAAAAATAAAAATAAAAAAAATTGATGGCTCATTTTAACATTTAACATAATAATAGTTTCTTGAGCATCAAATCAGAATGATTTCTGAAGGACACTGAAGACTGGAGTAATAACTAAATAAAATATGTTTTAAAGTGTATAAAACACAATATATTAAAACAAAGAAAAAAAAAATATAATTTGAAAATAGTTCTTTTAATTTATAATAATATAATTTCCCTCTTTTTTTTAAAAAAATTCAAATAAATGCAGTCTTGGTGAGCATAAAAGACTTGATAGTCATGTTTACTAAATGTTATCATTCAGTGAGTCAAGATAGTGAAAACTGAGCTTCAAAAACAGCTGAGACAGCTCTCTGTCAAGGTTAACTCCCAGTGCACCATAAGTCATGAATTATAGCTCTGAATCTATAAAACACAAAACAACCATTTCAAAGATTTGATTTAAGTATGATTTATGCAGTGGTTGTGTCAGAATCTAATCTCATCTTTGAGCAATACAACTCTATGAGGCTTAATGAGACCCCACTGAGCAACTGTTCATTGCTAGCTCAGTGTTAATGCTTTACCTAGCTGCAGAACCTTTAAAACAAAGCTGAACACATTTCTGCATTTCTGATCCGAAAAGAAAGATGTAAATGAACCCACCAGAGACCATAAACTCTCTACCCATAGAGCCTGGGGCTGCAAACGACCAACTGAACCCCATTTACTTACACCAACAGCATCAGAGTCAATGGCTGGATGAGTTTTTGGATGCATATGTGCATGTGAGCTTTCACATGTGAGTGGGTGGCTTCGAGAAAGCCATGGCAGTAGAATCAGTTTAGATTCACATCTAAAGCAGAGAAAGCCCCTGAGCAGTCTCAAGAGTCATTCGGTTGTTCATCCCTGAAATATTCAACCAGAATGTTTTAGCTCAACATTAATTAGTTGTAGATTTAAAGATACACTAAAAGCTTAGAAAGCAATGCATAGATTAATATGAGATAAAATGTTGCAGGCTAAGTGATTATTCATGATGAAGAATACTGTGCATAACATAATGAAAATTCCAATATTACAACCACATCTGCTACATTTTCAGATTAAATGTGAGCAAATTCATTTCCAAACCTGATTTATAAGCATTATGAATGTGCGCTCATCTATAAATGCCACGTTCATGATAAATTGGGGGCTTCCTCATGAAGATGACATTGTGTCATTGTGTGTTTTTCTCTCTCTTTCCTACACAAAGACACACAAAGGTCATCTCTGGTCTTTATCTGATCGCCCCCTCCTGTTAGCTCCTCCTCTACGCAGTGTAGAATTAATGGAAAATGCAATGGATATCTTCAAGATGGTCTGCAGACTTCAGATGTCCAGTTGGGCTCCTGCTGTTTTTATGAGAACCATTGTAAGGATGGTCATAAACTACAATCACTCTCTAAAAGAAAATGGATAATAACAAAGCCTAATCAAATATCTCCACATCCGGTAAAGCTGCTTCCTTCTCATAAATGTCGGAAATTTAATAGAGTCTTATTTGCTCATAATCTTGCGGCTTGTGTATAACAACATGTACTATTGTGCTGTAAGCTTTTTCAATACTCTTGTCCAAGCCTCAGATAAGTACAGTAACTACATTAGTATATTTGAATTGGGAAATAATACCTATTCTGAGATCATTCTCATCTAGTTTTCACTGCATTATTCAGTGCCTGCCATTATAATAACTTTAGTGATATGAGGCATCTGGGACATGAAATCAGCTCTCATCACACCAAGAAAACCTGCTGGCAACGATACAGCTACAGTTTTATAATCATAATCAATTATCAAATAAAAAACTGAAAGAAGAAATTTTTTTTTTTTTTTACTGGATTTCCTTGCCCTTTTCTCTAATATAAACAATAATTACAAGTGAAAAATATCAGAAATGGTCACGCTGGACTGGCTGAGCAGTCACAGCTGGACAGAGAAAGTGTTTTGCCACCCTGCTTTACAAATCACAGATTAAAGTAAGCTCCTGAAAGGCCAGCCACAATGTTCACCCAAACCCCCCGCCTGCTTTCACTGAGAATGCCACCGAATTTCACACACAGACTTTGTAGCTCCAAAAAAAGAGATGAGTGTGATATACAGAGGATGACAGAGAGAAAGAATGAGATGGTGAAAGACTTTGTGAAACGGAGGTGTAAAAAGTAACAAAAAAAGCTTTTTCACACCAGATGCAAACGTATTCTGGTGAAATATTTCTAAGGTCTTCTCAACCTTTTTAGGTCTATGACCCATTTTTTAGGTTCCAAGATACATACGACCCCCACAACCTCACCCATGCACAGCATTAGGCTACAGTCTCAAAGACAGCAAATTAAGTTGTAATATATAAGAAAACAGTTTGCCAATTGTATAATTAATGACTCTGAAGCTGTAACAAATAATTTGGGCATCCCTTCATTGGCACTCATCCTGTCTAATGGGAGGATTGAGGGTTGTGTGTCGCACTGCAGCTTGTCAAAGTCCGACATGATAATTAAAAGCGTATTCATCTCATCTCTGCTGTTCTGGCCAACTTGGAACAATATTTGGTCCTGCAATGTAATGTAATCAAGAATGCTGAATCCTGCTTAACACAGTGCTAGGAAATGGTACACACATCCTAAGAGCATTCAGTAAACGAAACTCACGCATATTCACATTTTTTGTGCCTTGTGAGATTTTATTTATATATATATATATATATATATATATACACACACACACACACACACACACACACACACAAACAAACAAACACACAGACACCCCATCTGCATCTTTGGCGAGCCAATGAGGGGCTGTAACCCCAAGGTTGAAATCCTTTGCCTCAGAGATTATTGAATGCCATTACTGGTAAACATCTTCTACATCCAATTTCAAATAAACACACCGAAGCACAAAGCACCTGCAGCGTTAATTTCATTTCATGAAGGCTGTCAGGATTTTATCTGCAAGTTGTGTGAACAACAGATCCTATTAACGTTCAAGTCAGAGCCCTAATAAAAAGTTCACTAAAAGTTCACCAAAGCTGATGAGTCAGTGTTACAGGTGGACTCCTGCAATACCTACCTGCCAATCAACATCAGGATCTGATGTCAAACAGCACTTTACCTGACTTTCTCTTTCACACACATGCACACTAACACACCTAAGGACTGACTAACACACATGTCTTTGTGGGCACACTGGATGTGGGTGACTCATCAGTTTAGCTTCCTAAGGCTACAAACGGTCTCAAGGATTTTTCTCAAGCTTTTGAGACAGTTTCATGACATACCGGTAGATGACACAGCCAGAAAAAAAATGTCCAAATTGGACAGCTGTATGGGATGAGAACAGGCAGGGCCATGGGATCCCGACAGTCATGAATAATGACTATAGCGGGTGCAAAATGGTCTCTCACTGGCTCATAGGTCATGTTCAACCAGAGCTATACTAAGGATATGGGTGAGTAAAAATGATTTGCGGCCTGTGGTCTTCAAATAGGATCAGAGGAATCTATGAAAAGCAATAGGCCATTTTTAATATAAAGGATATCTAGTTCTATGCTATTCTATATCTCGAAAGCGTCGTCCACAGAAAATCTTGACAAATGCAGGCTGACTGTGTAAGCTGTACTCCAATGTGAGCAAACAAAGTTAGAAGTGAGTACAGCTTGCTCACATTTGATATAATCATTGTACTGTATGTCTCCGTATCGAGCGAGGGTATCAGACACTCTTAGCGTCTTCAAATGTGCCAGAATGAGCCATTAAGATATCCATTTTCATCAATTCACTACCATTAAAGACATACAAGCATAACGCCTTCTGCTGAAGCGCAGCCGTGACCTTTATTTTCACTTGGTGGTCAGTATTACCATCAGTTTAAGCAGTAACAATGAGACATTTGCCGTAACAACTGCCATTACAAGTGAAATGGCAAAGTTTGTCCAGTATTCTGAGGTGGAAATGATCATTGGATACGCTGAGACAGCTGGTGGACAGACGCAGCAGGATAGAACCAATTACTGTCCTTTTCTCCTCCCTTCCCTTCTGTCTTCCCTTTCCTTTGCTATTCATGTTACATCAGAGTTACAAAAGTCTTTTATGAACCGCCAGACAGACTGTACCTGTCAGCACTATCTCAGCTCCCCATTGTTTGTCATTGTAAGGATGATGCTGTGGTCCTCCCAGGGAATTATGGGTAATAACTCTGAAGTGCTCGTGGCTTGTGAATAAAGGTGAGGAGAGGATGCCTACGAGGCTGATTGACAGACTAAGGGACACTGGGGAGATTGAGAGGCTTAGGAAGAATTATTAAAGGAGAGCCTCATAATGTTTAGACACTAAGGAGGCCGGAGGACTGACAGAATCCAGCACTGTGAAATGAGAGGAGGAGGTCTGCCAGCACAGACAGATCTGAAAAGCCACAGATGTGTGTAAAGACCTTGAACAGATGAGATGAGATTGTTAGTTACAAAGCGAACTTGATAGTTTAAACTTTCTGAGATACTGAGTGATAGAGGACATTTTGTAGAATCAAAGAAACTATGAAACAAAATTCCATTTTCACATTTAATAGTATATACACACACACATATATATGCCATGTTTTAGCATGGCAAGATTTTTAGCTGAATTTGGCAACAATTTGCAAGAGGTCACTGATTAGCAGCTTACATTTCAATGAAAACAAAAAAATGTAGAAAATATAAAATAATATAATTTAATATTTTAAGAGCCCTTGAAAAACCAATCAGTGCTGGGCAATGCTTAATTGCAATTAATCACATCCAATATATATATGTTTTGTGTGCTTATTATGTATACATTAAGACATACACATTCAGTATATATTTTGAAAATATTTACATGTTCATATAATTTATATATTTACATTAATTTATGTAATATATATACATGCATGTGTGTGTGTATATACACATAATAAACATACAAAGTACACACACACTTTTATTTGTGATGTGATCATTGCCCAGCACTAAATATAATCTCTTATAAATATTATTGCATATTAGTATTTGCATAAAGAATACATGGTTCTTTTAATTGGGTGTCAACTGAGGAATTAATCAAGAATAATTTTGGAATTGGAAATTGAATCGAATCCCAAGGAATCTAAAGTTGCTTGTAACAGTGAGTGGGTGACATTTCCTGGTGATTGCAGAGAAATTATATCGACTCGATTTACATAATCTGCTGCACAGAGATTCACGTTTGAACATGATGCCACTGTCTTTGATAACTAATCATGCCTGTGACTTGCCCTTTAAATGAAAAGTTACAAAAGGCCAGTAACACTGTCATCTAGTCAGAGAGGCTGAAATGATGACAAGAAGCTCTTATAGCTGAAGCCATTCAAATATAAGCAGCCCATGGCTGAGAGAACCCTCTCTAATCAGCAAGTCTGACAATTACTTACCCCCTCTCACCTGCTGCCTTTGGCAGAGCCATCATCACAAAGAGACTGCTAATAACCACTGACTCACTTTTCAGTAAACAGATACTGTGATCAGCAGGGAATCTGGGCAACCAAAATGAGGGATCTGTTCTCGTAAAGCTTTGAAATTAGGAGGAGGCCCTCAAAGTAACAATAACAAACAGATAACTCCACAAATAAACAGCAGGTCTCTTCGGAGGCGCGTGAAATTGAGAGCTAATAGGTCGCTGTCAATCAAACAGAATAGAAATGTACGCGCCACAAAGTGGTGATGTGTATTAAGTGCATAAATCTTGTCGTACATGATTGCTGTAAATCAGATGCATTGAACACTCTTGACATTTGCCTGAATTGATGCTAGATGGATGCTAAATTGAGTTATCATAGGAAAATGCGAAAAGATGACCATCTCCAGGTAGGTAGCTAATAGAAGCTCAACAGGTTAAAAATTAGCTTCGCTACATGCATTTTATTTTCAGCCAAGATATATAAAGAAGAAAAATAGCCCTCATAACCCTGCCTACGTGGCACGTTGCCAAGGAGACTGTAACATAAGAGATTGCAGTGAAAATCAGCATAAAATTCACATATTTTTCATTATGAAGAGGGCTGGCAAGATCTGGATCTCACTGTAAATGACCCATCCGAAAGCGTTACCTCAGACCTGGATAAATATTTTACAAGTGTGAACAAGCAGAATTGCACAGGTCCTCAACAGATGAATTGCAGCAATCAGCATAAAGCTTCCCTTTACGCTTGTGTTATACTTTCCCACGCGGTAAGGTAAATTGGCTCTAGTGACTGCAATCCATTAGCATGTTGCCCCAATGATACTGCAATTGCCTTGTATTTTGTGTGATGATGAAAGGCAAAATAGACACCTGATCAAATAACATGCACTTTTTGGTTCTGAAAAAGTCAAACGACGAGGATAAATATTCATGCAACGATAGAGTAAGACACTTTAACCCACTTTATTGTTCTTAAATGTTTAATAACTTTTGAACCACTAATCCTATCTGAATGTGTCTCATTTGGATATTCAGAGGCTCTGTAGCGGATGTGATTATGTCATTCCATTTTGACAAAATTGATTCGTCAGAGAAATCCAATGCATTTCGCTCCTCTGAGCCAAACAAGAATGATTACTGATGCCTAGTCCCACCCCCGTGCACAGATTGGTTCAAACTGTCTTACATTCAAGCAATAAACATAGGTTTTGGCCTTTTGAAACACCGTTGAGGGGTTTTCAATGGAAATTTGAATGAGCACAAAGTGAAAGTAAAGTATATCGTGCGTGCATAAAAACAAACACAAAATAACACATTTGCATGACAGCACTCTCTGAAAAAGCACAGAAAAACACACAACAAAGTATTTTGACATCAAACAAATCAAAAACAAGGATGAAACAGCGGTGCACATCGGATAAAGCACTGGAATTTAAGTATTCGCGTTGCGAGGCAATGTCCCGGTAAAATCATTCTAATGCAGATACAGTCAGTGGATCATCCATTCAGCGGTTATATTATGTACTTCTATAGTTCATAAAGAATATTTGCACAATTGTTTTATGTTGCACTGTATATTTCTCACTCATTTTGTGTGTAGTTAGACACTAAGGTGTGAATCATTTGCACTGTTTGTATTTTTGTTGCAGAAGACAATTTGTGCAATTGCTTTTATTATTAGCTGCACGGTTTGTGTTTATTGTTTATAATCAGATTGAAAATATATTTCCCCCCCAAAAAAAGTCTTTTTACTGTGACTTTTCTACTTTGTTTTTTTATTATATAAAACCGTTTCTATTTTCTTTCTCCCTAAATGTTTTTAGACATGTCTATATTGTTAGTAAACTAAATAGACCTGTTTTTCACTGAAAGCTCCTATGACGATATTGCAATAAATGGCTATAACTTGCTTGGGGAATGTTATACTTAGACAAAAATTTATTTGGAAGTGTAAAACGTTTCTGTTTGAGTACATTGTTGCTTGTGTTTTTCTTAAAATTCTATAAATTCATTCATTCTTAGAAAAAACAGAAGAAAAATTGAGAATTTAAATGATCTAGACTTAATCTTCAAGTTCTCCTGTTTATAATGATATATGGCACTTGATGCTAACTGCTAGAATAGGTCTGAAAAAACAAAGAAAAGGGCAGGTGTGTCAGGCGGCTCAAAAATGCTCTAGGTATTTAAGGGTTAGTAACATTTTGAAACCCTCAAATTGCAAGGACCCTCACTTGACTAAAACTAGTCGCCATTTCAGTTAAAGTAAAATGTACTAAAATGAATGATATTTTTTTGAAGTATATTTATGTTAAAATGCAGTAAAGATTAACACTGCTTGAATATTACTGACTTTTAAATGTGTGGTAACTGTACAAGAACAAAGATGATCAAGAAGGGTGAAAAGATAAAGAACTAAATTGCTGTGTTCATGTTTTTTCTATCTCTTTAAATGCACAATAGCAACTGATGTTGCAAGAGAACATTCACATCAAATCTCTGATGTTTTAAGAGAAAACCCTTCATCCTGTCCTATCTACTGTGAAGGAGTGAAAGGCATATTTGCCTTTATAGTGTGTACTTCTTTCCATCAAACGGATCAAGAACTGACGATAGATCAAGAAAGTGAGTACTCTTAGCTTAAACTACAGATGAAAATGAATTTGTTTTATACGGGAGATTTTGAAAATCATATTCAGAGAGGACAACGATGGAGACATGCATGTTTCATTACATGTCTTGCCTTATCTTCCAATAAAAAAAACAACAAAAAAAATCTGATTCTTCATAATTCACTTGGACTGTAGACATGTAGTGTTTTATCTTGCAAATGTTTGGCTTTGGCTGCTCGATCCTTGGTGCCATTCAGAAAATGACTGTAATAATTCAGAATATATGTTCTTCTTGACCCAGGGTCAGGTGCTCTGATGAATATATATGACACTGTGAGACATAATGGAATATTTGGATGCAAGCAAAAGGCAGAAGAATGCTGATGAAAGATCTAACTTCACCTTATCTTATCCTGTGAACGTACCAGGAATGGATGGCAAATAACTATTCATAAACTGAAACTCTACCAAAAAAAAAATTATATAACTATAGAGACTCCACCTAGACGTACCCCCACTCAAAAGACAATTTAGACAACATTACATCTGAAACTAAAATTTTTATAAAAGTGTTTTAACAAAAATATACAGCTTTCAAACCCTCAGGCTATCTAGCCTCTTAGGCTTTTACCGTAAGTGCATTACTACAAATGCATTTCCTGTTCTATTTGACAAACTGAGGGATGAGCTACAAAATTTGTAATAACCCACATGCCACAGATTTTTGTTTTTGAAGCTTAACTTGAATTTAACCTAGAATACATTTAGTCACGTCGACCTTTGAAATAAGGTCATCATGAAGTTCAAATTGTATTTGAGCAAAATGAAAAAAGTAAAAAGCTTGCTACCCAAAAATAATATTTAAAGAAATAGATCACCTACGCAAAATAATGTACTTTAAAAGACATGCAAACCCTGTGACTCTCATTTCATGGACAGAAGAAATAAAACCATGCAGGCCTGGAAAGAAGGATGATTTTTGGATGAAATTTCCATTACGGTGTAGTTATTGTTGTAATTGTTACCCTTAAAGAAAATCAGCTAGAGGTTGGAGGGCCAGAGACACAACAGAAAGGGAAAGAGGTTGAGAGATGTGTGATGAAAGGCTTGGCTGTGTAACTCAAGGACACCGTGACCCTGGGTGTCCCTGTCTTCTCTGAATGTTGCTTTTAAGAGCGCCAGCACAGGAGAGACTTTGGCTATGTGTGTGCCTGTCCTGTCAGTGAACCCATTACTGGCATCTCAAACTTTAAATACTGAAAGCCTGTCTACTTTTGTTTCTGAACTGATGAAGATCGTGTGAGTCCGAAGAGGCAAGAGCACCATCTGAACAGAAGGGATACCAGTGAGATTACAGAAAATTTAAGAGCTGTAAAAGCCCAGTAAGTCATCCTGTGTACATGACCTGTACGCGTAGGGTCACATGTATAAAACGATGTGTCATGTCTAGTTGGCCAACATAAAATATGTGTGCGGCTTTTATTTCACAATAGCCATTTGTCACGGCACTAAATTCTCCTTCAACAGAGCTATTATTGTCTGAATTGAGTGGTAAGCTCATTATTCACAATTTGCTGTTGTGACACGTCTGAAATTGGTTACTCTGCTGTGCTTAATTCTATTTTTCGTTTGCCCAATAGGTGGCTCCTTGTCTCTGTGCCAAAAGTGATAAGAAGTGGCTAAGACTTGGCAGACTTGTGGAGCAAATCTGTGCCAAACTCTGTCAGGGTGCCATTCAGAAGATTACAGTGTTGTTCATTAACCTTCAAGTGAAGTAGCAGAAACAGAAAGAGACCAGAGCAAAATGCTGTTTATGAACACACACTAATGTATATCATCATGCTACGGTGTGACTTTGTTGGAAGCGAACCCAAAAAACTTGCAGTTAATTCATAAACCATCAACAACTTTGTTTAAGGGACTGCTAAGTATGCTACAATAGATCTGCAATGTATTTAAATTAAGTCATTGTCTTTCTTTGCAACACAAACATGCTTCCTTTGTATGTAAATGAGGTTTCTGGAATTGGATTGCAGTTATGGAGTGATGTTGTATAGTTCTAGTAAAGTATGTCAGTGGCAGTTTGCCGGATCCTCCACATCCTAGCGCTCAAAATCAGGCTTACAAGATGAGAAATTGTCCCATGCAGTTTTTTTGGGCACGTTTGCACTGTAACCTGATTTTTGCCTTGAGACAATTGGAAGCATTAAGGAAAATACAATATATGTATAGCATTTGTTTTTTTCCCTCTATATCTTATAATCTGCATAAATATGAGTTTTTGGCCTGGTATCACAGACAGGGCTTAGACTAAACCAGGATTAGGCCATTGTTCTATTAGGACATTTTTATGCCTTAGAAATAACATTACTGGTGCATCTTGAGACAAAATAAAGGTACTGACATGTTTTAAGATCAATCAGTTTAAGTTTCTTTCAGCTGAAACAGCTCACTTACATTTTAGTCTGGGAATAGATTTAAAACCTTCTCTGTGAAACCGGGGGTACAGTATATGATAAAACAGATCAATGTGCTGTACTAATACCTTCTCTGGATATAAAATATGAATGTTATCCTGTGATATGTGGGCATATGAGTGTGGATGCAAAGTGTATGTGTTGGTTTTTGTTCAGTACAAGGGTGCGTTCTTTACATTCTACAGCTGGTAGGATTCACCAATTACCATGATTGGGCAGAATTCTTGAGCAGCTCATTTTATTATCTTTCACAATAAAGCGGCACTGATAGATCTGTATGAGAAGGTCAACAAACAGAACCCTCATCATTGTGCTCCATTTGTGACTCATCAAGATGGCTTAATCACTGCACACAACATGCAATCACTACCTGTACATGTGTGCTCACACACACTCAGGAGCATTTTGTATGCATGTAAGAGAGTACACGCTCACTGCCTTATTCGATAAACTTGTATACATCATTCAGGTTTGGCAGATGCGTGTGAATATACGACCATTAGCTGAGTGGGTGGGAAAATCTAGAAATCTGTTCCTGTCAGGAAAATATGAAAATGTTGTGACACTTTAGTAATGACAAGGTTTCTATGACAACAGTGCCTGTAAGACTGCAAACTACAAAGCCTTGTTGTTACTGGCAAATGAATGCATAAATGCATTATGGTCCACAGAGGTTAAGCATTCATTTGGGTTAGAAGCTGAAAGTTATATAGCCATTTCTCTCTATTCACATCAGTGACCCTGTACACTCATTTCAAAACAATTTCAAAAGAGCTGTATAATCCATAGACTGTACACATGGTATTTTCTATTAACTTCACACACAGCAGAGTAAAAATGTATGCGTTTACATGCATCTGATTTATTAAAGCAAAATGCAAGTGCACTCACTTGGGTCAGACAGGATGGAATCAGTCTTGGGCAGGAACTGGTCACAGCGAATGCCCTGGAAACCCTCTTTACACCTGATTAGGAAATAAAAAAAGAAAAGAAAGACATAATTAGTAAGCAGTTTAACAGATGCTTTTATCTAAAGCAATGTATTTTCATGGGGTTAAGCACTGTAATTGGCTTGTTCATTGTGGGGGGACAAGCTGCAAATGTTTGGCTGTTCTGGTGAAATAATGAGCATTTTAATATTTCTGCAATTATTAATTAAAATAAGGGTGAAATGAACTTTTCAATAAAAAAAGTCAAATGAGTAAAATCTTAAACTAAAAATGATAAATGTAAAAGTTGAAGTACTAAAATTACTTGAACTGTAATAAAAATAAAAAGCTGAAAAAAAATTTTAAATGACAAAAGCTTAAAATGAAAATGAAAACTAGCATAAAAATTAAAGCTATTTTAAAATATCAATACATACCACGACGATGAATAATATTAAATTAACACCTTACTGTAATCAAGGCAACTGGAAATCATTTTTTGTGGTAATCAACACTGTCACAACTGTTATTGATTCAGCTCAACTTAAATTAAACCTGGAATAATACTTTAAACCCCTTGGTCACTCCTCCACTCTAATTAAAACACTTTCAGGGGCCAGACTGGTCCCTGTGCATTTGATAACAATGAAACTTCTAGACGTGGAAAAGCCAATCAGAGTGAAAAATGTTCAAGGGTTTTCTGGAAATCAGATGGGAAACCCAGACGTGCCATGTCATGCATCTGTTGCAGATGGCAGTAGATTGATTTGGAAATACATGGGCACAGTGAGTTTGCTGATTTTCTACCTCAGCAAAGCCCTGACTGCTTGAATAAGCTCTCTCGGTGTTCACTAAATATGGAAATGAAATGCTTGTCTTTTATATATGAAATATGTATGCCATGTCCCTCCCAGCCAAGCTGTTTGCTCTCTCTCCAGCACTCTAGCTCATGTAACTGCCCATGTGTTTCTGCCTGTCTCGCTCTTCCTCTCCCTCTCTCCATCCTGTCATCACTTTATCCTCATTTTTCCCTCACTTCTTGACTTTTCAAAGACACTGGAGGCTAATCCCGCTTTCAGCTGGTTGAGTCAGGAGAGCAATGTGACAAAGAAAAATGTCCTGGCTCTAAATGGCAGAGTACAAACAGCATATGCATATGCCATGCGCACGAGCCTCAGCAGATAGCATAAGCCTTTGTTGGTTATACAGCACATTTCATCCTTTTACAGAGGATCAAGAGCTCAATTTAATGCTGCATATTGCTTAGGCTGTACATTTCCAAGTTTCCAACTGAAAAATAAATACATATTAAACACCCAATCTTTTCCTTTTTTTTATATTATATGCAACATAAATAAATACTGCACATTTGCTTGCATCAGCAGCTTTCTCAGATATTTATACATATAATATGATATAGTTTATGTCATTTTCACACCTGTAGATTATTTGTTTTGTTCTGAAACAAAAATATACAAATACATACTACATTAAAAAACAGTAAAATAAAATGTGATTATATATATCAATCAATCAAAATGAAGTCTTCGTCTGGACAGCATTCCCACAATGCACCTGTTTCAAAGAAAAGCCATGAGAAGAGCTGCTTCTCAATTTTCAGCTCAAATAATAAATGTGCTCACCCACATTATGAATTATAATATAGCTTGGTTCAATGGTCTATTGGGTCAGATTGCTTTCTTACCACAAGCAACCGCTCTAGAGGGCTGAGACTACCTTATTCAGGCAATCTTGGGCCGATTATTTTGGTTTGAATCTGAGTGCGATTGCTTTGTTCATATACGCCAAAATGAATTGAACGAAGGGAGAAATGCGCCAGGTTCAGAAACAAATGCTCCAACCAAGCCAGGTGTGAAAATTCCCTTAGACAATATGTTTTTGCTTTGCCAACAACAATAATAAAGACCGTTGCTTGTATTCATGTAGAATGATTACGTTTTTTTTTTTCAATCAGTTGAACAAACTATTAAATCTACTTAAAGACAGGCACTTGTCGCCACCTACAGGCATAATGATAATTTGTAATTTGCAGTATTCATTCCCAACACTAATGGACAGACTGACAGTCAGTACCTCGCAAACACAACAAGCATATTGATAAAAACAGTGAAAGTACATTGAAACTACATTGTATAATTCATCTCATTTCCCATCTTCTTCTCTGAAGTGAATGGTTTTCAGTCTAATGGTCTTTCTTTTCGTCATGTACAAATTAAGCAGTGTTACAAATGTGTTGCTGTGTTCATGAAACAGACTTACTTTCTGTATTATTCCGTTTTTTTCCCTTATTTCCAGAAGAACCACAGAAAATGCATGAAATTGAATAATTTTGAATACATTTGAATAATTGTCTTTTTCCAGTCAAAACCCAAAATCCTAAGCGTACGAACAGCAACAAATATTCATTGGGCCTCATTCATGAAACACAAGAACAACAAATTTCTATGCAAATTGTTCATAAAACCATTCTTACGTAAACTGTTAACGTGCCAATTTACATAAGCATGATTTTCTGAATGATTTACACAGAAATTATAATAGACAGGGTATACTGTAAATAGCATCACTGTGCTATCATTTTTACACTCTTGTCTAATCTGATGTTAACAATTATCAGTATACGACTAATTGAATGTAACTGTCATACGTGTCGCTAGTAAAGATTTTACACTAATTGCACACAGGGAGCTATAGAAGGATATGAGTCAGTAATCAAATCAGCAGTGCAAATGGGTGACTATGTGCTTTACATAGCGCATAGGTCATGCCTAAAGGATCTGTGGTCAATTAATCTCACCCCAATTAATGTGTCTGCAGGCAAGCGGAGCTGATAAAGATCTGTGAGATAAGAAACTAGTGCAGTACAAATTTACAGAAGGAGGATCATTAAAAGAGAGATCAAGTGCTATGGCTGCATTGTGAGGAACAGTCATTATGGGCACACTATGAGCTGTGGCAATTGGCAAACAGTTGCAATTAAAAAGTGGGGAGTGGAAGGAAAGAGGTGGAGGTGTGGAACTGTACCCAAGAGACCGCATTTGGGCCGCTTGCCTGTTTTTATCTCGCCCCACACAGACATTTTGTTCACAGGCTTGATTTATGTGGAAAGATGATACATGTTTAACGCAGTAGGAGGCTTCCTGTTGCTCAGCATACGGCCGAACGGAGGCCTTTTCTTTCGTACAAAGCTTTTTTCTCTTATGCACAAGGCATAGTGTTTCAGTTATATCAACATGAAATACCGAAACACGTCTCAGCTGCGTGTGACGATGTCTGGGCTACAGTCAGATCTTTTATTTCTAATTTTCTATTCTTGTTTCTTACTCCATAAGGGCTGCGTGAAATCATATATTTCTTCTGGATAATATATGTCTATATATAACATACGTGTCTTCTTGTCACTTTCATGCTTCTCCCAACCCTGTAATTTTCTTGACAATTTTGCAATCGAATATTCATTAGTCTCGGAGACCTGCGAATGAAAATGTTAATATTTCTCAAGGACCCAGAATGTATTGAGTGTTGCCTGGCTTTTAATTAGCACCACACTCATTAATTAGCAGGAACAAATGGGGGAGGGGGATGGGATGCTGGAAGGAGGTGTAGATCATTCTAAATAAGAGGCAGCTTTACAGGCACAGATAAATATAAATACCAAGCCTCCAGCTGTCAGAATCTTGCAGAATGTGAGAAGAACATGCACATTTAACTATGCACTGCTAATGATCAGGCTTTTGGTGTGTTTATCACAACCCGAAAACCATGTGAACCCATTTATGGAGTTCATAATTTCATAATGGGAAATGTAACAGACAACAGTACCGAAGCAGCATGCATAAATACCAATTAAAGCAACCTGATAGTTTATCATGAGAACCTTTAATTAAAAGGAATGAGATCTGGTGTATGTTCCCAGGCTACTCACACGGGCATTTGGAGATTTAGAGCAAGTTACTGTGTTTAATCATGTTGTGTTTACTCTGGCTTCTCAGCTGTTCTGTTTATATGTTGGAATTCATCTGTTAGTTTAAAGGGAGGCAAATCATAGCCTTAGCCAGCATGGACAACTGACGTTTACGATTAGTTTTAATTGCTGTATATGCATTTATCCACAAATTGTTGCTGTAATTCCATCAGAGACAGGAAGTATCCCAATATCCTGGATATATTTACATCAATTGTCTTTTTGCAGGTTACATTGTTACACCAGCAGGTTGTTTTATGAATCAGTTATAGATTATTTCACTTTGAAACAAGCAACTTCATAAATCTTCATAAATGAGCCACTGAATTATTGATTTAACCAATTCGTTCAAAAACGATAATTCAGCCAGGAACAAAACAAGGGACAGCATTTACGAGCAAGTCAATGAATCATTATCTTAACGGATTTGTTCAAAACACTGATTCATTAAGGAACACACCACCACTAAACGGTGTTGCTTGGAAACGCATGGTATTTTTTTTTTAAGTTTTGGTGGCTTAGCTAAATTAGACAAAGTAACTGGAAATAGTGTATTTAAGTGACACAGTATTACTGTTGCAAAAAAGCAATATCACACTAATAACAGTGATGTTTTCCATAAATATCAGAAAGGCTATGATTACTTGCAGCACAACAGCAACCCGTAGGTGATAGCAGCAAATTAGATTAAGCTTTTGAAAATGATCTTTGTGTATCTCTTGTCTTAATTAAACAGCAATAAATATTTGGAGAGTGTGAATTTTAGAACATCTAATTAAATGAGGCAGAAAGTGAGGCGGCGTTTGTTTAAAGTATGAAGTGGCTTATGTACCAAACTTTTAAAAGCACTAGGAGGGCATCGATTGGCATTGAAGATTTGACATTTGAGAGAGCCAATTTCCTGGACCTCAAACAAAGCAGAAACTATGGATTTCCTTTGACCATTTTGTACATGATCATACCTGCAGCCACTTTTAACATGCGCACAAGAAGACGCAGAGTCAATTGATTTTTAGTGGTGTGAAAAGGTATTCAAAGTGCCAAGCCATTTACCAAAGACCAATCACACTCAAGTAAAGACCAACGGACATTGCAGCAACTTGTTCTGTTTAAACTATCATTATCACAGATCCACACGGCATCCTCCAATGAGCCTGACAGTGCACTAGTGAAGTATCCATTATCTTTAGCACAGAGGCTAGCATTCACCTGCTGTGATCTGCTGAATTGAGTGAAGAGAATTGTGAGAGGGTACAGGTACTCTGAAGTGCTCTCAGAGAGCCATTTTCTCTGTAGTTTTGCACCCCTGGTCAACCTGGCAGTATGCTGGGAAACCTAGACAAGAGAGAGACTCTAGGAACATCTCGGGCATCTCTGTCACTAGCCTTTCTTTGTGCGGTTAATGTGAAAGAATAGGTCAGTTTTATTGTGCATGGAGCTTGAGAAAAGTTTACATTAATATTCATTCTTATATTTGACTTTGAAATCGGATTGTAAGTATTAGAATATTGACTTACATACCTCAGTGTAAATGGCTATAATGCGCTTTTATTAAGGAATTGACTTATGTTAATACAATATTTGCTCTTCAATCTCAGTGTAAAATGATTATCCCTCTCCATAATATTCAGCCCTTTTCTTTCTTTTTCGTCTTGACCGGATTGGTTCAGCAATAACCTTGTCTCTGAGCTGATCGAATAGCACTTATTAACACTGCCAAGAGAGGGTCTGATTTCATGTTGGCTGTCTGAAAACTACTTTCAGACGCTGGCATATGCACTATCCTCAAATGATGAAAGTTAGAGGATAATAGGAAAAAAAGGGAAAGTAATTCAGACCCATTATATGTGTTCAAGAACTGATACGTAACACAATTTAGGGAAACTACAACCCAGGCTTTCAGAAAAATAAGTGCCTATGGTGACATTTCTGCAAAATTGTATTACGCTGTTTCTTACACTTTTTGCAACACATTCAAAGTGAAATGTCCCACATTATTTTTTTGGCCATAACTACTACTTATTTTTAATGTAAATACAATGCACTTATGTTCATATTGGATTGCAAAACATGGTAACACCTTATTTTAATGTGTCATTATTATAACAATAATTATGCATACAGTAATTACTTGCAAGTAACCCTAAACCAAACCTTTATTCCTATCTGGCAACATTTACTTATGTTGATTGTTTGGTAAGTGGCACTACAAGGTTAATGCTGTATTGCATTTAAAACTAATATAGCACCCTACCCTAAATCTAACCTGATATTGGTAACAAAAGCAAATGTAAGATAAAATGGATATGCTAAAGCAAACATACTATTTCAACTTGCCTCTACAACTGTTATTCTGGTTTACTAAGATGGTTTCACATGATTCGTACATGAGCCCTGCAACACCGTACCAGGTGAGCTACCAAGCAAGTTTACAAAAAAAAAAAAATATGGTGTGGTGTGGAAATTAGTGTTTATTAATCAAATCTGCATGTACAGGTACACTTATGGAATGATAAACTGTTATTTTTTGATAACCTAATTTGCTCACGTACAAATGGATATGTATAAACAAAAAACATTTACAAATTCCAAGACTAGGATCTATAGCATCAATGTACCCTTTAATAGCAAGCTGTGCTGTCTTGCCTAAAATAATCCATTTTGGATTTCATAGGAAATGTGTAGTAAATTTTAGGTACAGACTGTTAACTAGTTAGTGGTGATTTTAGAACACATAGGCCTAGTGATTTAATTTGTCATGTGTCTCCTTATCAACAGGGAACATCTTTCTCCATGAGAATTTTGTGTTCATTATGACTGGAAAGCCTGGTAGTGTGTGAAACTCAGTGGGCTAGTGTATGATGATCAAGTTTTTTATGTAATGATTTTCAAAGTAGGCTAGTGCATGCTGCCCATAGTGTAATCTGCACAAATTTTAAAAATCATGAAGTGCATTCCAGCCACATATAATTTGTACACACAAATGTGTTGACTTTGAGACCTCTCTTACTCCCTTTTTTTTGGTCGGCGTGGTCTCCTTAAATAATTTACATTCTGTTGTCAACAAACCTGAAAATAAAAGATAGCTCGACTCGTCTGGCGTTCTTATGCTCACCTTCGTCTGACCCTCCTCATTTCAAAACACGGGTGGAGACGCATGGAAAGCTAATTCCTCTTTTTCCTTCCTGAAGAAGTGTAAGGGCCTCTTCTAGCAGCTTGACTCAAGCTGTGCATGCACTCGTGTTTATGTTGCCATCAACTTCAAGCCTGTGACAGGTGTTCTTTTAACTTTTAACATGCAATTTCAGCGGATGCCGGCAGATGTGGGAAGAGGCGAATAAAATGAGATGACTATTGCACAACATAAATCAAAGATCCAACAGAGGAATCCAACAGAGAACATACGGTAGAGTTGAAAAGACTCATGCTGCCTTTTTATCAGCTTTGCGCAAATCTACCCAGCCGCAGCAACTTACTCTCTATTATGGCATAAATACAAATAGCTAAACACCATGACATACTGACATGAGGTTGTGACATGTTTCCTCTTGGTAACCGTACTGCAGGGGATAAGCTTAAAGCAAGTTCTCTACCAAGATGAAGAATAAATGGAGAATGAATGGTAAATACAACACTCAAGCCTGCCATGCTGTCACCACAGTTATAAGACCGAGCTAAGGAGACAGACAATATAATTTTGTTACCTAAGCTAAAAAATGCTAAATAATGGTAAATAAACCGTTAACTTTTGAAGGTCAGCGTTTAGTTGCAACAAACATTTTTTACACTACCCCAAAATGAAAACTTTTGCAGTAATCATTTACGCACATGCGGTTCCAAACCCATAAAGGCTTTGTTTGTCCTCAGGACAGAATTTAAGATATTTTGGAGGAAAACCGGGAAGCTTGTGACTGTCCCATTGACTGCCAAGTAATGAACACTGTCAAGGCCCAGAAAAGTACGAAAGGCATCGTTAAAAATAATTCATCTGCCGTCGGTGGTTCAATCTGAAACGTTATGGAGCTATGAGAATACTTTTTGTAGGCAAAGAAAATAAAAACTTAATTCAACAATTTTTCTCCTCTGTGTCTCTGTACCGTAGTGCCATTTTGAAGAGTGTAGCACAATTTTAATTATTACAATTTAATTAAAGACAAATTTTTCATTTTTGTGTGGAGTAACCCTTTACAATTCACAATTCTGGTGCATGCTGAATTTCACTGTATGGAACAGATATATATATATATATATATATTTAAATGCAATTTTAAAATGATTCTATAAACTGTGATACAGCAATTTATACATTTTGATAAGAAATATAATTTTATAGACTGTGTTGCACACACATATTAAATATGACCACAGTTTTGTTAAATGTTAAGTCAAATGTTAAACAACAGTTTTCCAATGATAATAAATGTTTCTTGATCAGAAAATCAGCATTAGAATGATTCTGATCACATGTGATCATGTGATCTTAATAACTGGAGTAATGGCTGTTAAAAAATTCAGCTTTGCCATCACAAGAATAAATTAAATTTTTTAAATTTTAATATTTCACAATATCACTGTATAAATGATATATTTCCATAGTATGGAAAGAGCATATGACCTTTTGCCCTCTTTAATTTGTTGCTTCTGGCAGTACCACAGTTTTGCTTTTCTCTTTCTGTGTATAAATCTAGACTGCTGAGGCCTCTGTACATTCACTCAAACATGTAACAGAGCCTGACCACAGTGAGAGCTCTGAATACATGCAAGAGCTCCAGCCACCACAAGTGTGATGTGACTGTTGATACACCCTTTCAAAATGAAACGCCAATGAAAGCTTGATAAGCAGAGCATTAAAATTCCCTGCTTATCACCCAGCCTCCTCCAGAGCATTCAAACACCTTTATAACCGGTCCTCTTATCTCTGCTTTTTAAATAACGCTAACCACTGGCCTTTTTTAAAAATCAGATTAGATTTTTCTATTATTTATTTTAAGAAGTACCATGCAAAATGCCACTTCTATCAAGCATTTTGTCAAGTGGATGTTATCAGTTTAGATTTTGTTGAATCTAATCTCAAGTGATGCCAGTATGTTAGTAGTAAGCTGTGTTTCAAGTCATTCATGTCTTGACCCCTTTGATGTACTTGTTTGATGGATTTGATTTTGACTCAGCGTACAGTAGATCAACATCAGAGCTCATTTGCACAAACATTTAAAAAGCTGTATTTAGACACTTAATGGAGACATGTTAAAACATGACCATACTGTTCAATAACAAAACACATAGTAGTAATATTAATAAATAAGCATCTTTCATTTAATATTGTTTTTAATTTAATTGATTTATTTACTTTATTTACATATATAGGGTATATATACACATGATGTGGACAACTGAATCTTATATTCTGGAGCCCATAATACTTCAAATTTTCACTGGGTTAAATGAGAGAAAAAAATTACACTGATTTGCCATGCTCAGCATCCTTTTTAATGATGTGTGCGAATTATATGGTAATAAACTTTGGAGTTGAACATTTTTCCTCCTTTTATCTTTTTCATTGTACTGTAATTATACATGCATACACAAATGCTATACGAGAGTAATTATGACTCAGTGTCTCATGTCAATAGCTGTTAAATGAAGCCTCAGCACATAGGGAAAGTAGGGAAAAATTAGCTTAAAATAGCTTGTATGTAACAGAACAGTCTTGTGAACAGTGTTTTAGTCAATGTTAATTACAGCACAATGCGTATATTATAATTAGAAAGTTTTTAAGCGTTTAGTGCAGAAGTAGTATATAATTCTAACACAAAACAACTTTCACAAAACATGACATTACAAACGGTTTTCAGTTACTCAGAAAACTGCTTATTCATTAAAAAAAATGTTGCTATCAAAGAGTTGCTGGTAGCCATTGATTTCCATAATATGGGGAAAAATACTAAGAAAGTGAGAAAATTATGAGTAAAGGAAGACAATTATTTCATTTTTGGGTGAACTAGCCCTTTAACTAGAGCAAATCATTAATCACTGCACGTTCTAAACTGAGTGACAACAAAACCAACAACAACTGTGCAAATAAAACTGGCAAGGAGTTGACAAACAGTGCATAATTTTTTATGCCCCAGTGCACAGTGCATGTTGGGAAATGGTGAACTGGCTTATTTGAATTGCATTTATCCAACTCAGCTACTGTGAATGTTGGATTGATTTTAAAAAGCAGAATATACTGTAACAGAATGCCTGGTTTGATGCGCACTACTTGTCTTATATCTCGACAACAAACAAGAGGTAGTAATAATAATAACAATAATAATAATAATAATATATATATATATATATATATATTATTACATCTTGTTTCTTGTCAAGTATATATTTAATATTATTAATTAATTAATT
>JAUMHE010000062.1:9674688-9686801 GCA_032359235.1 Enteromius mattozi | reverse complement strand
AATAATAACAATAATAATAATAATAATATATATATATATATATCTATATTATTACCTCTTGTTTCTTGTCAAGTATATATTTAATATTATTAATTAATTAATTATAATTTTTTTTGCATTCTTTATCTAAGAATGTAAATAAATCTTTTTAACCAAAAAAGTTTATCAAAAGTCTTATTCTTGACTTCCAATTTGATTCTAAGAAGAGCGAGGAAACTCATTAAGGTGACAGTGCAAAGCAGAGAAGAGGGTGAAATAATTAGAACATCAGAACAAGACACTTACACAGCTGCTCTAGCCTGCCTCGGGACTGGCTCTGCGGTTTGATATTAATTACAGGCACTCCAACACGGACATGCGCACACACACACACATATCCTCACACACTCCACTTACAAACATCTGAGGCACCTTGCTAAAATAAGAACTGCAAATTCATGGTCTTTGGGGTTTCAAATGAGAGAAAAAAGGAATGTGTGTCCTGGGAAAAGAGAAGAGAGGGTTAGGGAAAATTAAAGCAGTGTTTGTCAAAAACTTCACACACTACTCAAGGGCCTTTGTAAGGTATTTTCCAAAAAACATCCCACTTATTCATTTTTAGCTTTTACATTTCAATGATATCAAAGTGTGACATGTTTGTGAAGTAAAATATGAGGGACGACATCCAGAAATTGTTTGGGAATGAGTCTTGGCTTGAACACAGAACTGCAACCAAGCTAATTTTTTATAAAGTTTTATAAATTACCACAATCAAGGTGTTTATTGTTCCATCATGCACTGTATAATACACTGCTGTTCAAGTCTGAAATCAGTAACATTTTTAAGGTTATGCTCAGCAAGACGTGTATTTATTTGACCACAAATACAGAAATCAACAGCAAATTTTGCAAACTATTATTAGAATTTAATTACATTTACTTGATTTTAATATATTTTAAAATTTCATTCATTACTGTGATAACAATGCTCTTTTTTTACCCCAGTCTTTATTGTTGCACAATCCTTCAGAAATCATTCGAATAATAATATTTTAATATTTAGTGTAAAAAACATTTGACTACTATTTTTATTATTAATAAAAATAATAATGTTGAAAACTTAATTTAATATTTAATATTCTTTGTGGAAGGCTTGATACATTCTGTCAGAATTTGTTGATTAATATGAAGTTTTTATTATTTTTTATTTTATTTTATTTAAAATGTTTTTCACAAAAATATTTTCACAAACATTTTAACGCAAACTTTAGTATTGTATATCAGGAAAATGCATAATGTGGTAACAGTTAAGTTTTATACTGTATAAGTAAAAAATATTGAATTTAACAATCAGTTGGATGTCATTGTGTTACAGTATCAAAATGGATATTAAGATTTTTAAATTAAGTAGAAATTCCTTCATAAAAAAAAACCCACAAAACTATATTTTTAGACTATATAGTAGTCACCAGTTTAGAGTCGTGTGAGATCACATAAGCCCTTGAACTGTACAACTGTTTGGGGGTGTAGTAAACCAACATCACAGATGAAGAAAGATGGGAAAAAAACGTGGGAGAATAAAATGTGTGTGTCAGACAAAGAAAGAGTGGGGGGATAAAATGCTTGAGTTCCCTGCATATTGCCTGGGTGCTGGTTTGGCTGGTGCCAAGTGAGCCCAGGCTCCATCTGGCCATGTTAGTACAGGCCTCTGAGGGGAGAACTCCACTGATGAGTCCCTGTTCATTCCAACACTGACAGATGCCTATGGCGAGAGTGAGAGAGAGAGAGAGAGAGAGAGAAAAAAGAGAGTATTTCTCATTACCTAACTAGAGCCAGGAACTTACACAATAACTCACGTGCCAGCTTGTGTATTGATGGGCTGAAGGCTCAGCCTCTCTGACAGAAAAAACTAAACAAAACAAAAACAAAACAAAACAAAACTGAGAGAAACTTGGCATGAAAGAATCTCCCGGTGATGGGAAAATATCTACCCCTATACCTGATGGCGCATGAAGGCATCCACCATGACAAGCATCGGACACAAATGCCCTGCTGAAACATCAAGCGCGCTCACACTGAAAGCCTGATTCAGCAGCAGCTGTCACGTGTGTCAGGAGAGAGAAAGCTACCTAACACAGCAATGCTTGAGGTCATATCATGAACAAACAGAAGAATATTTCATCAGGAAAACTAAAAAGATATGTGTAAAGTGATAACTTCTAAATGAAGGATTCAACCCAAAAATATGACTTACTATCACTGAATAAACTTGACTATACAATATACTATAATTTACCTTCATTTTGATTTTTACATTAATAATTTACATTAATTTACATATATAGAATATAGCAAAAGTGAAACAAATGTATGCAACAAAAGATTTCTACTTCAAATAAATGCTTTCTAAAAACTTTTTGTTAATAAATGTTTCCAGAAAACTGAAAAAAAATTCAAAGCAGATAATAAGAGACATTAATATTGACAGATTTCTGAAGGATCACTTGACACAGAAAATTCAGCTTTGCTATCATAGAAATAAACTGCATTTTAAAATATTAAAATAGAAAACAGTTATTTTTAATTGTAAAACTATAACACGGTTTGTGCTTTCTGTAGTTTTAGTATTGAAGTTTTAATGAAATAAATGTATCCTTGCAGTCAAATATTAATATTAATAATCTTTCAAAACTTTGGAACAGTAGTGTAAATTCTTTATTTCAAAGATGTTTAGATCTCTAATGTCTTTTTTAAATTTTTTCTTTTAGTCAAGGTTTTTGACCAATTTTAAATTCACAAAGAGCATTCCAAATCCCTAACATTTTGTACTTCAACTTTGATGGGTTTTTTCCCCTGAATTATATCAAAGTTTTCAACAAGGACTTCTCTCAAATATCTTCAAAGCTCAAATGGCTTTACTGTTTACTGTGTAGGCTTCCTGGTTTCTTGCTAGTCCGCTAAGAACAATCTGCCTTCCTATCTATCCGCAATGAATCACAAGGAGGTCAATGAGCTGAATGATGCTAATTATGAAACCATAAGAAATTGAATAATATGACTAGTGACAGAATGAGCATGTAGAAGGTTAGACTGGACGCCAGAGAGATGGATCCAACTGTGTGGGGGTTTGCTATCTGGAATAGCTCTGTTCAAAATCTGCTCTGGTCCTAAAGTGGGTGGTCTGCTGCTGGTGATCCACTCCATTTGAGTGGGCCAGAGTCTCCCCTTCTGCTGATACCATGCTCATTATCACAGCTCTAAAACAGCCGGTGAACATCTGGTACTGGTAATGCAATCAAATGCATACTGCTCCACACTTATATTTACCACAGCTCATGCACTGACATCTGGAATAAGGACATGCAGAATGACTACTAAAAAAACACTATTTTATTGCTTTAGTTTAACTTTTTTATAAGCAGTGTACAATGAGCATTACTCTTCTCTACACAGTGTATACACACTTATATAGTATCTGTGTGTGGATAAGGAAGTTTACTAAAAGCAGCTCTAGTATCTGGGACGAGGAGTCTTTCTCCCTAGAGCTCTAAGCACCCTTGTCTGTTTACCTGCTCTGGATTTGGTATGATTAAAAGAAAATGAGAGGACAAGTCAAATGAGAGAGAGAGATTGTGAAGAGCTCCTAAATAACATGTTCAGGACAATTAATGCTTAAAACCAGCAGTGTCCTAATATGCAGACACATTAATTATAGACCTGATATAAACAGAATGGGATATAACACATCTTGAATAATTAAACATAAAAGTAAGTGTAAATAAGAGTAAACAAACACTAAGAGCCTCTGGCCTCTGAAAAACTGATGAGTTAAACTGGGACTATTTGCATTCGAAATGTAAGGAATACAAACAAGCACCCTACCGAAATGATCTTCTAGAACACATATCTATCTATCCATACTTTGTGTGTGTGTGTATATATATACTTTTATATTTTATATAATTTATCTACTTGAAAGCCAAAGAACATTATGTAATGCAATTTTTTTTTTTAAAGTAATACACTGTGTTCTGAGAAATAAAATCAGAACCTCGAGTCTCATGCATTAAAAGTTTTCGAGTTCCATTTTAAAGGTTACATACAATATGCACAAATGGCAGAACAAGCCATCAAGCTTTCATGCTAATGGTCATTTGTATAACTTACCTAAAATACCTGCTTTATCTTTGCTGTAACATTGTGGTTAGACCACATTTTTTTCAGCTGCTTTTCTGCAATATTTAGCAGCTAATACAGGTATGTAACTATTTTTATTTAAATGTTAAAAGTAGTTTTTGGGTTTGTCATCATCATATATTTAATAAGTAATGTTCATTTAAAATAAAAAAGGAACAGTACATTTGAATTTATATATACTATTTTTAAATAGTGTATACAGTACAAAAACATTGTGATAAACTAATAAATACTCATCTATACTAAGATTACATTATTACATTAATAGGTGGAAATGTGTGTATACGTATTGTACATAATATTGCATATAAATTGTGTACATAAAGAATTATTAATCTATGAATGAAAACAATAACTACATCTGCTACTATATCTGAGGAATATATTTAAAAGAGGCTTAGCGGATAAAAGACGTTTTGCACATTACTAAAAGCTCTTTCCTCCAGAGACCATCACACACAGCTGGAGCTTCAACTTCAGCTACCGGAACCCAGTTAGATACAATACAGAAATCAAGAGTCACCTACACCTTTTCACAACTTCTGATAAAAGCTGCTTGTGCATCACAAGTTGGTTGTTTGACTGCTATTGTAACATACTGTAAGTGCAGTTGACTGTGCTAGTTACATTTACAGAACCACTGATGAAAAATGGTCAAGTCTACATGTACACTGTGTGTACTCTTCAAAGCCTTTGAGCCGTGTTTTCATGAACCAAGATCACTTTTTTGATATTTATTTACAGACATAATGGGCAAGAGCAGGCTCTCCAGAGCAGTAATTCAGCAAAAGGCACATAAATACAGATGCTAGTTAAGAGAGAGATAGAACTTGTGAATAAAAAAGTAAATAAAATCTTGTTTTTATTTCTCCCTTGTTTTGTTACCCATCAGTTCCTTCCAATTCAATCCCAAGGTGCTACAGACGTGTTTATATGTCCATATCTAAGCCTTTTAGGAGCTTTTGCAAATGTATCAAAGGTAATTTACCTTTGACTTGCCTGGGACTTATTGCCAATAAATGTATTCATTTTCAGTGGCTCAGGAAATATTACAGTAGTAAAGGTTGTTTGGGAGAAGTGCCAGCAAGTAAAATTAGACTAGTATTAAAAAGCAGCTTAAAACACAAGGGCTGTCCACTGCTACCAAAAATCTTTGTATTAAGTATTAATCTAAAAAAGAGATTCAATTACTTAAAATTGTTTTTCTACACTCCATGCCCCATAATAAAAAAAGATAAATAAATACAAATTGGGTTGCCATCGGGTTGATACTGTACCAACATATAGAAGAAATGGCAAAGATTATTCATGGACAAATCATAAATGGCTTGCAATAAAGTGTTTCCTATTGCACATCAAAAGGATAGGGTCCGTATGCCACTATATCGTGGACTTCATATTAATAAATATCCAGAAAGAGCTGAACGTGCAAAGATTTCCATCAAGATAAAGAAAAAGCCTGGTTTCACCTGAGCTTTGGGAATTTCACAGAGAACTTTGAAAGGCTGAGGGCAAAAATGAAGGCTGCAACCTTCAAACAAATAAACAAGGTTAAAAGAAAAAGCAGCGTGTTCTATGGTAATTCAACTGTTTAGTCAAAGCCTTTTCATTTTAAATAGACTGAGGTGAGCAGACAGAGCAAATAAAAGAGTGCTGACCAATGTTTATTCTCCTTGACCGATACCAAGATGAAACTGCCCTTGGTAGGCATATGCCCTCTCAGCTCAGTACATACAAAACAACAAGTCTGATTCTTTTGTTGTATTGTTAAAACTGACATTCCTGTCTTTCAAAGTCTGCTTTAAAAAAAATCTGTTACATTAATCTGCCGAGGTTCATTTGCTCATGCTGTAGCTCCGGTTTCTCCTTGGCCTTCTGTATCCCTAAGGAGATTCTTCCTCATTTGTTCTTTGAAATAACCTTCTGTCTAATGAACCAGCATGACCTTAGCCAGGTTTAATTAAAAAATAAACGGCCAGATTCCTTTCAGCCAAGTCTCTGCCCAGCAAGAAGCTCTAAAGATTCACGTGAGCGCTTCCTATGACTGTTTCTCATTCCTGCACCAGCTATCCAACAGACAGCGACTAACACAACACCTATAAATGCCTTTACGAGCACAACACTATGAGCTCAGTATTGATGTGGGTGGCTGAACTAATGGAGCTGCCCGGTTCCTGCTGCTAGTAACGGCGATTGTAGATTTAAAAGCTGCATTTATTGGTATCCGTGTCGAAATCCGTTCCAAACGAGGTGTAAAAGTTTAATGAAAAATACAGTACAATGAAAGTGTTATAGTAGAATCAAATGGTGAAGTAAAAGTTTTGACAAATGCTGCTGGCACAGAAAGCTGCCGTTCTGTTTAATATTTTATGTGTGTGTTTGTGTGTGTCTGTTAGCAGACTGCCCATTTTGCAGCTGAAGTAGCAGAAAGAGATTGGGCTTTCTCTAAGCAGCTCAGAGTCCTATTGCTGCCCCGTAGCTGGATTTCCAGCCCTTCTCAAATGTAATGGATGAGTCGAGGAGGCTTTGGACCCACATGCCCTAGCCAAACACGGCAAAAGGCCACCGAATCCCCACTGAATGACAGGCCAAGTGTTTTGAGACTCGGTCTCAAGGATGTAAGAGCCTCCAAGTCTTCTATAGTCTTCAGCCAAACAAAGCTAATGCTAAGGTTAAATCTGTATTGCAGAGCATATCTGCAGCATTTGTCTCATTTTAACTAACTTGTCTAACGCGTCATAAATGTGCCTTGGTGCATTTTTTAGGAAAACACGAAATACATACCAACAAGTACATATCACTGCAGTTTCCAAAAGAAAAGAACACTAGAGGCAATAAAACTCTGACACCTTTTATTCCTTTTCACACAAATTTAATGAATATTTAAATTAGATGTATAATTACACTGTACCAAGGATATCAGTGTAATCTTTTTTAATTTATACATACAAATAAAATATTTAAAAAATATTTTTTTGAAAGAAATTAATTCATATTTCCTAACCAGGAAAGATGCATTAAAATGATCAAAAGTGACGAATGCTGTTTACTTTCTATTAATCAAAATATAAATATATTCAGAAATTTGTCATGTATTTAGCTTGTCATCACAGGAATAAAATACATTGGTAAAATATTTAATGATAAATAGTTATTTTAAATTGCGCTAATATTTCACAACTGATTTTCAAATAATCAAATGCAATTTTGGTGAGTATAAAGAACATTAATAAAAGCCAAATGTTTGAATGATATTATATTTTCTAATATTTCTAACTCACTTTATGACAATTAGCAGCTGACTTGTAATAATGCAAATCAAAAGAGTTAATTAAAGCATGGCTTCATTAGTGTGCTGTTCTCTTCTGTGGTCCTTACAGGCCACTGGACTACAGCTCTATTGATATATTTTTTTCTTTGCTCCAGCCACCTGGTATCCAAGGAAACAACCTCTGTACCATATGTTTCTATCGACAAATCAGCCTCAAGAATGCATCCACCATCTTGTTACAGTTCCCTTTATCTGAAAAGAAGCTGCTCCTACACAGTTAATGATGTCAGTGGTCACAGAACTCAGAGGCCACAGATCACTACACAGCCAATAATGTGCTTATCAGCTTCAACTGGTCAATCAGAAGAGATTTGTAGCTGTAAATGAAGACCTTAACCATATTATAGGCCAAACCACTTTAAATGGAACACATCTGACGTGCACAGTGATCTATATCTTTCTCCAAGGATAGATGTATTGTTTCTTAGTCTGTAACATGTCTAAACTAAATTTAGGAAGGAGGGAGGGAGGGTGCGGAGGTGGTCTTGGGAAATGTCCTTAAGTCAGGATTCAAACTCAGGACCCCCGTAGTTCAGCGACGATGTATGTTGGCGCACTGCCCACAAGCTATTATTTTTCTTTAATACCAGACAGAATATTTTCAATTATCCAGTTATTTAAAGCAGAAACAAAACTATAGACTATAACATTAAAAATGCTACGGGGCATAACATAACTTTCAATACATAAGTTATGAGATTCAACACATATAAACCCATTACCCAATCACACATATAACATTATGCATGTAAGAGTTAGTGAAGACGCAGGGAAACTTGCTTAGCACTTTCTGAATCCATCATAATGCATCATAAATGACATCCACGCATGGAACCACATGCATTTTTGTGCCGCAGGTCTCCTGAAATTTCCTCCTAGCTGCTTTAAAACACTGCGCATATCCAACACATATAGCATAAGTATCTATTTACATGCAAATAGGCAGTGTGGGGATCTTCTCTGCTTATCTGTATTATGTATATACAGCTCATTCATGTCAGAGATCTTCACTGTTGTGTTTTACTTCATCTCAGAGCAGGAAGCAGGTACCTGGCGCCTTGTCCCTGACAAAAATCTTGAACATACAGAATGGTCTATTAGTTGTCTTACCTTGGCTAGAGGGCGAACAAAAGAGAGATTCAGAGAGTAGATAGGACAGGAAAGCACGTCAATTTACAGGTTAAGCCCCTCAACAGAATTATGATTTATAGTTACTTTCTGTAGTCATGGCAACAGCCCCATAAAGGCCAAACAATCCGTCACAGCAAGTATAATAGAGGACAGTTGTGAGCCCCCAGAGAGAAAACCTAGAGCCCTTGAGCTGATTGGCAGAGACAAGAGATACAAAGGCAATTCTCTGGTCAAGCAAGCAGTTGAGGATTTAGACAGAAAAATCCTCCCATAACTATGACCTCTCAGGCCACGGACGGGTTTTATTTGCATTCGTCTGTGGGGGTTTAGCGTGCCGAGGATTTGCGATGGTGCACTGAGAGGCAGCATTGTTGCAGAGGGGGCTGTTAATTACTAGGATTAATTGATGTTTTGATTTACGTGTAAATAGGGGAAGCTGTCAGTACTTGACACCCAGGGAGAGATGGCATGAAAGTGGATTAGCGTTGTAGGAGCACCCAGGCTCTCATTAAGCGTGAGAATTCTAATGTAATGTAATGAGAAGCAGCTTAAACAGGCTAATGCTCAGGCTAAAATATTAGCTCCTTTGTAGCATGCTAAAGTCATTACCCACATTGCTGTTGCCATAGTTACGGGAAGACAGGTAACTGTTGCGTTACCAATGCGAGATGTTTTAGAAAATACAACGTGATGGTTGCGGTGCACAGAAAGGCCACACAAGGAATCTTCCAAAGGGAAAAACATTCTCATTTTGTGACTGAACTCTGGATATATAATCAGTGATAAACACATTCATATTCTGTCAATTTAAACACCTGTGATGCAGCTGACTTAAACAGATGTTGTTTTTAGCCTTCCAAAACGTTTTTTTTTTTTTTTCCTTTTAGATATCTCTTTGTGTTATAACACCACTCCATTCTGGTACAATACTTTTGCTGGTAAATGACTTTCCGCAATTATATCTGATTTGATTGGTTTAAATCTGAAATCTCCAGCATTAACTCACTGTAAACAAAGTTTCAAGGTTCCTGAAAAATATTTTGGCATTGAAAAAACAAACAAACAAAAGAGAACTAATTTGGCAAAATTAATGTCTCCTTTTAATTCTTAAAACGAGCACTTGTGTATGACAACACTACTTGTAGGCAGGGCCCCCAAGATGCAGTGCGCTGTTTTGTTTTCATAAAATTAGTATAATCATCTAATGCCAAATAATAACAGATACCTGTCACTTTAAACACCCTTGCTGTCAGCTGACTTGAGCAGATTTTTCACATTCCAAGAAATCTTTTTGTTTGTTTGTTTATTTATTTATAGGGATTTTGCCTTCCATTTCAGTAGAGCTGAAAGACACAGGAGTCCAGTGGAAGGAATACAGGAACACCCCCTGTGCTGCATCTCTGACACCTTCCAGTAATGCTTAGAGGTATAGTTATGCTACATGAACAGCAGGAACATCTGCCTTTCACTGCCCGGCTGAGCATTAACAAACAGCAGAACAAAGGGATTGTGCTGAGGAAGGAAAATTAATGCTAGAAAAGACAATGAAATGCAATCAAGGGCAAAATTGGAGGATGATTCAGTGCTTGCTGTGCTTTCCCAAGTGAACAAAGTAAAGGCTTTAAATCAACCATAAACAATGTTTTTCCCCCTAGTGGATTCATTTAATGATTGGATAAATCCATATGTATCAAACATTTCCAAACATTTTACATGCTCCAGAACAGATGCAGAAAAATGCATTAAAGAGCCTTACATTTCTTTCTTTTGTAGAAAACAAAAAATGCCTTTTTTTTTTTACATTTGTGGGGTCCGGTGTTGTTTTGGGCCCACTGATGTAGCAAATTAATCCAAAAGGGAAATCTGTAGCATTTGAATCAAGTGACTAGTTGAGTGAATGTTTAGTGAGAATATCAACTAACTATATTAAAATTATTCTCTTGGCCATTAATTATAATATCCTAATACTCGCTCAAGACACTTGTATCAGGCATGCAGCTGCGGTTAAAATAACAAACAACCTCAAATGTGATACACAAGACTTTATTAACTACGCTCAACACATAAAATGTGTCACACACACACTGATAGAGGAAGAGGGTTAGAAGGGTTAAGCGGAGTGAAGGATAAAAGCATAAAGTTATGCAAATATTTGATCTTCAGCAGATCTAAAGCCAGAGGGAAAAATCTTTTTTTTTTTTTTTAGTTCTGACACACCTTTGTGAAAATGGGTAGATGATAATGAAACATATAAATTAAGAAGACTATTTGGTTCTTGTACATCTTGCCTGTTTGAGTCCTGCAGTTGATCTTTGATGTTGACAAGGCTGCAGCCTGGCACAAACTTAGTGGCCCTTGAAAGACTTCTAGCTTCTAGCATCGTCTTCACCAACTTTTAATTCTTCAAGAAGAATAATCTCTCTCTGAAGAGGAATCTCTGCTGTGCTCTAAAACAGTGATCTTTTAGAGCATGAAAATATCACACTCTCAGGAGGTGAGTGTGCCTATGAGGAATTGTACTTTCAGAGGAAAAGTTTATGATCCTTTGTCTTCTAGCAAGGCTTAAATATGAAATTTAAGTGGGTGATAAAGGACAAACCTTCCAGATTCTTATAACACTAAAATGTAACAAAGCAAGCTATATATTATGCAAATGTAACAAAGAAAATTAATACTTCAACTCCTAGATACTAAACATGCTATGCATTATATGTTATCTTGGTTCACTACAGTAAGCAATGAATTTAATTAAAGAGACTTTGGATATCAGAGGTTTTAGTTGAAGTTTGAGGGTAGTAGCAACAAGGAGGAAAACAAATCATGTCAGATTGTTCTTTTCTTTTATAAACTATAATTTTATTAAGAGAGTAACGTTATAATTTAGAATCTACCCAATATAAAATGTAAGAAAGTGGGAAGGTGAAAAATTGTTCTCTTTGTTCCTTTCAGTCAACAGGAGCCACTAGCAGGAAAAAAACAAGTTATAGTTTTGTTTTCCAGGACTTTGTTTCTTGGATACTGTAAAAAGCTGTGTTAAAAATCAATTTACCAGACAAATAATGTTGAATAATTCAAACTAAAGGATATTTTCAAATCAGACAAAAAGAAAATAAAAAAGAGAGCAGCAGCGGGTGTCATATTGTTTAAGAGCACATGAATATTTAAACCGGACCACCAACTTTGCTAGAGCCAGCTTCAATATATTTATTTGATTAGTGTACACAGCGGAAATAACAACACCATTCTCATACTAATTCATGTGTGTGTGTTTTCTTTCCCTCTTTCTCTCTCTGAATTCATTGCTCAAGTACAGTGCTGGCCATATGCTAACAGTCAACTTTCTAACTCACATAAGGGAAACAATATCAAATATGTATAAATTTATATACAGCTCTGGAGAAAAATAAGAGACCACTGCAGAAAAATAAGTTTCTTTTGGGTTTTATCCTAAAAACTGTTAATCTCACCAATACACC
>JAUMHE010000062.1:9651545-9666400 GCA_032359235.1 Enteromius mattozi | reverse complement strand
ATATACATACATACACACAAAAGTTATTTTAAGGGTCAGATCAGGTAAAATAGTTTTTTAACTGACAATAATGAATAAACAAGAATAGACCAATATGTATACATTTATTTTGTTTCATATTCCCTCTTTATAATCAGTCATATTGATGAATTTTTAATATGAAAGAGTGCATACCTTGCCATACAGTAAAAATAGTGAAACAAATGAAATATGAAATAAGGTAAATCATTGTAAGCATTGCTGCTGTTTATACTGTATGTTGATAGGCACTGCTGCAGAAATGCTATATAAGCCCACTGCTGTTTTTGTAGCTTGAGCAAATACCGCTACAGATTGGCCCTCTTTATTACATTAATTCCCAATGGAATAACCTAGTGACACACAGTATCAGGCTCCCATAAGTCCCTGGAAAATATGACACAAACAATGGTGCTTAAATTGGTATATGAGGCCATAATTACATGGTGCTGTTTGTACAAGAATTAAATATCCTGAGAGGCATTGAGCAAATTACATGAATCCACACAGACATCTGTTGTGAAATAGGTTTCCATATTAAGCTATAAAGTATGTTACCAACCTCATGTATGTGACCATAAATACAGATAGAACATGGCACAGGGCTGTGCTCAAGAGCTCCACCATGCAACAGACAGGAGAGAATAGTCTATATATGAGTATAATCCCTAGCTTTCAAGTCACTGGTGTTTAGGCACACAAGTAAATAGCTCAGGATGGTGGAATGTCCCTCAAAGATGCTCAGATTTATTAAACTCTTTGTGGGTCATTCACTTTACCTCTCACCGCATCGATCTGCCCTTTTACATCTCCATAAGCCTCCATGCTGTACACTAATAGGGAGTAATAAAGTTACTTTGTCACCACAGTAAAACCTTCACTCTTTGCTCTCCATTGTCCGGCAGATTAAGACCATGCATTAAAAACAAGCAAACCCCTCTTGACTGTTCCTTACAGCTATCAAAGTCCTGTTTCAGAACAATAAAGTGATCTATAACACAATCAGACTCAAAATGATGGTGTAACTTATTACACAGTAAGAAGAACCACAGGCATGTAACAGAAAGTCTGCATTTTTTAGTACATGAATGTGTACAGCTGTGGCAAACAAAAGAGATAAATTCATGATTTATTTATTTTGCAGATTGTGGTAAAATTTAACCCTGCAGTTATGAAAGTGCAAAGTTATTTTGCAAGATTTTTCACAAGCAAATATACAGCCAAACTGACTCATACGATGTAACTCTGCTCCTGTTATGTCTAGTCATGATCTCCCTTAAGAGAAAGTAAGAGTAGGGAACAATTTAATGATACATTAAGAGGTATAACATAACGGCATATCATATACAGCCTGCTCTCTCTTTCTCTTTCTTTAAAGCATTATTAGGCCATTAGCTACCTTTGCTTTGGCAAACTGGTGGCTATTATGCATGACCACATTCATACATTCTATACAATCTGATGTGTGCAAACCTTCTTTTATTGTTATTTTTTTAAATCATATGTTTCCATACTGATCACATGAATTCATACGAAATTGATACCGCTATATTTTCTGTTAATAGCCGGTTGACTGGTTTGATGTTTAACAGGATAAAAGGCTCAGTCGCTGTTCAATTGCATTGATTTTTCCTGGAAAAGGATGAAATGAAAGTGAATGTTAACTGAGATGGTTAGTTCCTGATACTCTACCTAAAAATATATATTGTGTTCCACAGGTTTCGAAAAACATGTGAATGTAAGTAAATGATAACATTTTTCATTTTGGGGTGAACTATCCCTTCACCATTTCCTGGAAGTGAAGTTCTTTCTGTAATAAACCTAATGGTTTTATAATTATATCAGCAGTTGCACTGTTGGTGAAGAGAGATATAAAAGCTTTCAATGCCTGTAAACTATGATTTAAATTCTTTGGAGGGCAGAATGATTCTTTTGATACTACCAATGGGTAAAAACTACAGATTATTATTATTTTTGTTCTTTCTCATATGTATACTGCACAACATTCCAAATTAGTTTTACTGTATATTAATCATTACAGTATTTAATCTACATTGTGTTTAATTAGTGGTCATATGAGCTGAACAACCTTCAAGGTAACGCATGCTTCAGAAGACTCGTTTGCTGACAGAAAGCTGAAAACTGAACTCATTCAGAAGCGTACAGTATGAAGCACATATAACCTCAATTTAATACGCAAGTGGCGCATTCATTCACATCACACAAAAAGTAGACAGAAGCTGTGAGGCCAAGATTTCATAACTGTTCTTCATTCTGCTTTACTAATGTATTTTTAATGGCAGAAACAGATACTGTTGCCACTTGTGACGCATTTGAGCTATTATTCTCTTTTTAGAGTAGAGTGGGTGAGGAAAACTGAGAGGCGTAATTAGGCACATTTAGAGTTCTTCACTTCAAGCTTATTCCACCAGCTAAGCAAAAGGACACATATTTCTGCTGTTTCACGTCTTCTCATTGGGTCATTATTCTCTGATTTGCTCATATTATTACAAATGCTCTTCTGGATTACACAGGCTGCAGTCTTTTGAGCCTTGTTAACAACACAGATGATGAACGAGAAGGTTCTTTGGAAAGACAGAAAAAGCCATGTTGTGTAATTTTCAGTGGAATCTGTCTTTAGGGTCACACCATTGACATTGTTGTACCCTCATGCTTTACTGGCAAGGAATTCCATTGCAGTGGGCCCTGTGCATGGCAAGAGAAAAACAAAAGTCATGACAGATGTGGAAAGCGGTGAGATGAAATGAGCCATATTTCAATGTGAGGTGAGGAACCGTGTGTTTGTTTTCCAACCGTGTCTGCAGGCTATCGCGCCACCTCTGTGAGCTCTTCAAATCTCTGTTGATTCTTTTAAATTCCATTATGTCAGTCTGCTTGGCCTGCAGGTTTGTGGAAATATAACTTGGGCCAGACTGCTATGCGAGAACAGGTGCAAGGTCGCTAGTTTTAGCAACTTTCATTCCAAAAAGAGATCTGGAATCGAGCCACACATGTTTACCCAGCAGTGTTAGTGGTCAGAATAATATAGCTTATTCCCCGTGCATGGAGGAACCTTAAAGGTTTTCATTTTCCTTGAGGAAATGTTTGAAACAAATACAGTAGTTTTTGGTGTATCGTTTGTATATGTCTGTTGCATAGAAAAATTGGGGCCAAAAGGGCTGTTCAAGATACATGGATTAATTTCTCAGGGCATAAAGTATGAGTATATGACTTATTTAGAAGTAGTTTTATACACTGAAATACCTGTATAAATATAGAACAGTTCCTTGTTAGTCTAGTCAGAATAGCATGTAAAACACAAAATAAAACAAAATCCAAAATACATACATTATGCAAGCAAAAAGCTTTTTGTATGCGATTAATCCCCCCCCCCCCCCTCTTTTGGCAGTCTTTTAATTGTCATGGCAACAGTTCAATTAAATTGTAACAGAAAAAAGATTTAAATCCTTTAACTTTGGAAAACAGAAAAAAAAAGCATTAAAGTTAGAAGAATACAGTTGGTGTTGGTAGGAACAGAGCGGTTCTGTGAATCAGACTCATGAATACGCTTGATGTCCTGTCGTGTTCGTGAATAGAGAGGTTTTGTGGTGTGGTTCAGTGATGGATGCCAAGGCTAGCGGCGTGACATGCTTGCCATTACTCACAAGCAATGAATTCCCGGGTTTGAGTTAAGACAGAAAAGATCCTGGACTACATCAAAAGCTCTTCAGTGTGCAATAAAGCAGATGCCTCTCTAGAACAAAATGAAAAAAAAATGACACAATTGTACTCATGTCCCTTTATAAAGATATTACGCTTCGGTATTGGTGTTTGCTAGCTCCAATTTAGCTGATGTTTGATCATGGTTCTGACTGCATTTGAAGTGAGTTGAAGGTTTCAATAATCGCACACAACTACTTCCAATTCCAATCCTCTTGAGAAGTAAAAAGTGATTTCAAAATATAGGAAGCGGCTATTGTGCTGTACTCTCACTGATATGGCCAGGTTAGTGTGTTGAAAATATATGCAATCGCAATGAGATTTTAGTTATGGGAATGCCTCAAGTCGTCTTTCATTTCCTCTCATGAACTTTCCAGATACGCCAAATTGTCCTGCATATTGCATGCAGTCTGGGTACTCGGCTTAGATTCTCTCACACTGATGCTCCATTATTAAGTGCAATAGGCATAGAGAACTAGAGCTTGCTGATTTGCAAAGGGCAGTGCTCTTATCAACACTTAGTGTCATGAGGATCATAGAAATATGATTTATTTGGCTTTTAAAGGGCTTCATCCAATTAGAGTCAGGTGAAGTTGCTTCTATTCCATACAAGTTCTCTTTATCCAAGTCCTTTGAATACATATGCATTCAATAATGGGAGTTGCTGCTGTTATTGCAATGCAGTGGCATCCTTTGTGCACTTCATATAATGGCTGAAAGGTCAAGCCTTTCATTGTGTCGCTAATGCATTCATGAAGTATGTTAAAGACTGGACTACTATAGTACTCAGGCACATTATGAAAACATATCACTAACAGTGATACTGCTATAGGACATTGAACTGAAAGGAAACTCATTATGAAAAGTATTTTAAGAGATTTGATGTTTGACAAGGCATAAAATAATATTTTCTTTTTAACTTCAAAGATTTTTAAATAAATATGCAAAGGTTTTAGAAATGACTTGATTTTTTTTCAAATTCAATTTCTACCTACATTCAAATTAGAATTGCAGTTTCACATGCTGTTTACACTTTCACTGTTTTCAATTTCAAAGTTGTCAAAACTTTTAGAAATTTTTTGTTAAAACCTTAAGACCCTGAAAAGTATCAATATAAACTCCTCTTGGAGAAAAAGTGTGCATGACTGTGTCTATATGAGGGTGTGCGTGTGTGTGTCTGTCGGCACACTTATTCTCAACAAGCTAAATAATGGGTTCGGAATAAAACTAAGCAAATAAACAAACATCTCTGGTGCAAGGTACCTTGGCAACAGCTCACTGAATCGCTAAGAGATGTTGACATGATTCGAGAGGGTGTTGAGAGGCAAACACCTGCATAGGGGATTTTCAAAACTTTTAAACTGTAAACATTTAACGGTTGACAGGCTGAAGCGTTACTAAAGCAAAATATCTATAAACCCAGAATACTTAAATGTGTTGCGATGTCTCCAGGCTATTAAGAACAGCAAATGTTTATTTTACTACTAAGGGGAAGCAACTTTACAGTTCATATCAGAATGCTAAGAGCTGAAGAGCTTTCAAGCAAAGTCAGAGATGGAAAGAAAAATAGAAAAACGGAGATGCAAAAAGTTGAAAAAGAAAATGTCAGAGCTGTGGTATAATGGTAAATAGCCCAGTGGGATATAGAAGTTTTTAAACTTTTGATAAAATACTTCAACATGTTGATCCCATTATGTTTATTCACATTCTCAGAGACCTTACTTATGCCAAACAAAAGATGCATGTTAAAGGTACTTAAAGGTACTACTAAAGTGTACAGGTGAGTTAATTCTATAATTTATATATAATTTAATAATTTATACTGTACAAAGGACAAATGACAGTAAACACCACCAATTTGAATTTACAACAGAAAACAAATACATTACAGCTGGAGAATAGCACAAACAAAACATTTAGCAGGCAGTTGGTTGTCAGTAAGACACAGAATAACAATTACATCATCAAAGTGAGACACACTGACAGATCTATATTGTGAAGAAAAAATGCCCTCTAGACTCCAAAAAAATCAATATCATTCTTGTGCGCTGAACTATAAATACATTGATAGATAGATGCAAGCAGAGACAGACACGACTAACCTTTCAGTGACATACTACTTAATAGTAATAGCTCAAATGAATACATACATCACTGTATTTGTCCTGGGGTTAGCCATGCAAATCACTGCAGCCCTAAACTACATCTGGCATTATACTCCTCTCCTTCTGATTCTTTTTTAATCTTTTTCTTGTATGATTTTACCTCTACTTTTGCATTTCTGTGTTGCTGGAGACCGTCTCGTGCATCTTTTAATAGCAAATAACATTTTTCAAGGTTTGAAGGGTATTTTTTGGGCGGCCAATGGAAGCCTGCTCAGACTTTTTTTTTTTTTTTTTTTAAAATTATCTTTTCATTTGCTCTGGTTTAGTTATTTATAGAAGAAAATCACTGTGCTTTTGCATGGTTCCACACAAACGAAATAAGAATTTGGGGGGAAAGAAGGGTTCATTTGCATTCATTTGCATGCAATTAGCATATCAAACTTCTTGACTTGAAAGGGATGCCTTGCTTAGAAACTGTATTTCTCTTGCCATTATATACACCAGCAGCTTTGGGGTTATGTTACTTTGTTTACACATTAACAAAGAGGTTTCTCATGTTATCTGCGTGTAATGCGCTTTCCCATCTCCTCTCATTTTCTCTCTTGGTCTGTCAGAAAAAGCAGACAGCAGTAAGACTGGAAGGTAAACAAACCCTATGTGCCAATTGTCAAGTTTCAGTGAATGTAGTAGTGTTATTACAGTAAATGTGTGTGGATATGTAAATATGCAGGTTAGTGACTCTTTCTGATCAAACCGTACACTTAGACTTCTAGATGCTGTTTGTACAACAAATTGCATGCACTCATCTAGGTGTATTGTGGGTTATTTCTTAAGAAAATTTGTGCAAATAGGGTGGAAACACCAAGATTAAAATGCTCACTTGTAGTCTAGTCTAAATACAAGTGGTTCAGAGAGTTTCTCATCAAAATTTCTATACTAAGTGAAATAATTTATTAGAGAGAGCTCAAGTCAATCAGGTTTCAGGAGGCTTGCCTGAAGAAACTGCAGCATTTTTCACACTTTTACTGTAAACCACTGAACTATGTATTCATACCAAAACAAAATCTGAATTTCAAGCCACAAACTCTCCTAACCAGGTCTGTCAAATCTGTGAAAAAGAAATTCACACAAGAATAAGAGGTAAGATGGTTTGATAATATTTAAGGATATCAAAAAATATCAGTATTTTTTGGACGTTAAGCAGTTTTACAACAATATCAAGTTTTGTGATCTATAATTGTGTGTGTGTGTGCATGTAATGCATGTCAGCAGCTTGACTGCATTTACATATTTTTTCAATCAAAATGCTCTTTTTTTGTTGCTCAATACGTATTAGAATAATGGCTGTTAAATTATTATGCACACAATTGTTTTGCAAAAGACATTCAGGCATGAAAAATCATTTATGCCGTTTAACATATTTGCATTGACACATTCTTTTGTATTTTACTTATTCATATATAGGCCCGCCCCAAATTACATATTCACTAAGGGAAACCTGCAGGAACTGCAAGATACACTATTTTGTACATCTGAAAGATGCGCTCCTCAGCAGACCCTATTCATCAGACGTGCAAGCTATTTTTAAACACATTTTCAGTGAATCAGGGCTTTACTGTTTATTATCAGCTTCCTACACACACACACAATATGAAGGGTAGTGAAAGGCACACATGATCTGCACATTTGACCGGCTCTTTATAGCCGGAAAAAGGAACTGCACTTTAAATTGTACTGGTTGCATGCATGTTAATTGGAAATTCCCTGCTATTTATCAGGCAAAGCTAGCTAATACAATTGCACAATTATCTTGTTAAACCATATTAATTAGAAATAACAATGGAGTCAACACAAATCAATTGAAACTTCAAGAGGTAAGGAAATTGCATTCTGACTGAACTCTTGCCTTGGGCGAGAGGAGGGCTAGATTAACAGAGTGATCCTAATCATGACTTAATCAGGGAGAATTATTCACTAAAGTGGGCTTTGGAGAAGGGCTGGTCACGATCAAAAGATCTCACCACAGCTCTCTGGCTTGTTGTGAGTGAGTAAGAGTTCAGTAAGTGGTTAGAAATGAATCAAAACACAGTATATTAACAGAACACTTAAGGTAGACAACTGAAAAGGTTCAGTTCTGTTAATCATTCCAGTATTTCTCCAGTGGTGCTGCTATATCCAATGAATCTATAGCACAAACAGATACATTTGAAATCATTCTAATGAGTCTGTTCTTTTTACTGAATCATAAAAAGATATAGCGCAATCAGTCGTGACTCTTATGAGCTAGTGCTTTTGAGGAAATCAAAAATCCAGTAATATGATTCAGGAACGAATGATGATGATGAATTCATTTACTAAGCAATTCAAAAATGCATAGTACAACCAATTTAATTTGATTTCAGATTTTTTAAAATTAACCCTAAACACTGTACAACAGGGGTGGGGAATGTAGATCCTGGAGGGCTGGTGTCCCTGCAGAGTTTAGCACACCTGACAGCTAATCAAGGTGTTCAGAATGCAGATAGGTACTTTTTTTCCTTCAGGGTTGGAGCTAATTCTACAGAAGAGTGACCCTCCAGGATCAACGTTCCCCACCCCTGCTGTACAAACAACTTCCCTAATTAATTATTCTAAATGATCAGTTAGTGAACCATAAACATACAGTGTAACCAGTGAATCCTAACTCTTATGAAGTGTTTATTTTTAATAAATCAAAAGTATTCTGGACAACCAGTGTAACTGAATTCCTGATTATTCAAATTATTCTAATGAGTCTGTTCTCTTTATCTGAATCATACAGTAAAACCAGTATCATATGATTCCTGACAAAATGACTAGTAATTTTTAACGAATCACAAACAGACTGAACTAATTCCATTCCTGCATAAATGATTCTAATGAGTTGGTTCTTTTTAGAAAATCAAAAACGTACCACATAAGTTTATTGCCTTTAATGACTGATTCTACCTCACTCAGTAATTTTTAATTAACCAGTATAATTCAATTCCTAAAAAAAAAAAAAAAAAAAAAAAAAAAAAAAAAAGATTCCAATGGGTTTTAGTAAACATGCAGCCACATACCGCACAAACAGTGTTATTCCATTCCTGAACAAATTATTCTAATGAGTTGGTTCAAACGGGTTGTTCATATGACAAGATTAGTAACTTAGTAGTACTTCATAAAAAAAAAAAAATATATATATATATAACAAATTATTTTGTGTTTGTTTAATACTGTTATTTAGCTTATAGTTAAGAGCAATTACTACTCTGCGTTCATGCTGTTTCTAAAAACACATCATTAACTACAAAGAATCCCTAGCCTTTTGATTCATCTCCTCAATTTTGAACGCCCATGCCATTTTACATGCTACTCATTAGGATGCAGTATATATATAAGGCAGAGCCCTAAGGGTGTGCTTGGATTATTAGCATGCTTGTGAAATGAGCTGTCATTTTGGGAGACAAAGTGCACAAAGGTTGAGTACATAATGTTTTTCTCTTATTCCCTGCTTTCTCTTTCCGCTGTCATTGGTTGACTGAAACATACACGCATAAGAAAACTGAATGATTTATCCACCAGCATAAAGTAGATTGCACTTCAAATCAGAGCTGCAAAAGTCTCCAACATTTATCATCATAAGTGTTTGGTGTTAACTGGCTGTCCTTAAGGAAAATGTAGACCTTGAGAACATGGCTTTATAGGACAAGGCTTAGCTCTTGCTGTTTGTATTGTTCCACTAGATCTTTTATCAGCGCTGCATGAAATAGATTTTGTGGGGGCAACTAAAATATCTAAACTCCACATACAGTATAGAATAAGAGAGACTGCTGATCGGCTGGTGGAGGTAATGCATCTGTAGCAGAGAAAATGAAAGAGAGAAAAAAAAAAATTTAATTTAGGCTTTAGAGTCTCCCCTTCACAAATCCTCATGCATTTCCATTTGACGCTGAAAATTAATGATTTTTTTGTTGTTTTGGTTGAGTAAGGCTGCGGTTTGACATGCGACAAGTGCTTGAAATGAATTATGAAACAGAATTTACATTCTGATTCAAGTGTGTGTGTATGCGGCCTCCTGCACGAGTGATTGAAATTACAAGTGCCTTCAATTTCCAACAATTTCAACCTCGTTAAGACGACACTCACCTGCAAGAGCGAAAAATAAGCCCTCCAAAAACAGAAGTGCTCCTCTGCCATCCAAACCTCTTTTCACCACTTTTTTTCTTTTCCTTCTATCCTTGCAAAAAAAACTTGTATCCTCTCCTATCATTCGGCACATCTTCTTTCAAACCATTCCACATCACACATTTGTTTTCTCTACCATATTACTTGCAGACACCCATGTCTTTACCAAAGATCTCAAAATCTTTTCACAAGTCTTCTCTTCTCTAAGGGCTCTTTACTATGTGTCTCTGTCTGGCTAAAGAACATTTTCTTTTTCTATTTCCAGTCCTGCTTGAATTTCCCAGCTGTTTCTGATACAGAAACCACTTCAAACCATTACGCCAGATGCAGAAAGCAAAAAGGTTGCAATTTCAGTGTCTTGAGTGTATTTTTTCTGCCATTTCCAGAAATATAACAAAATGGTGCTATGTAGCGAAAAAATAATATGCCAATATGATTAACAGGTCATACAGTAGCTGTAACTGTAACTCAAGTGATAAAATACAGCTGGAACGGCAGAACTATCTATTTTATAATAGGAGATCACCGCTTGTTCAGATACACCAAACCTTTATCCAGTTCTGGAAAATAACATTGGCATTAAAATGTGCTAGAAACTAATTCAGATTCATTTTACTTTCCTTTGCACTTCACAGCAGAGCTCTCCAACACTCTCTTTTCCTCTCTATCCCTCTAATCTGACCTGCCAGAGCATTGAGTCTCAGGATAGCTTCTCATGGATGAGGTGCTCTGAAGCGGCATGAAAGAAACTCTTTTCTCTACACTCAGTTATAACTTTTACCTTGGCAGATATCACATCATCGCTATCTTATTCCATAACATGGGTGGATGAACATCACATGGAAACCTACTGTTGTGCTTCATTCAGCATGGGAAGGTCATGTTAAGCCTGATAAGAGGAGGGCTTTTCTATGCCTCAGAATTGGCACAGAAACATCTTGGCTCATCCACAGTGGCAGAATCTTCAAAGGCAAACCTTATGTGTATCAAAGAGTGTAGCATATTTAGTGAAAAAGAAGGCAAATCAGAGGAAAGCACCGCAAAACATCTGCTGAGGTTACAGGGCTGTGAGGTTAACCTAATCTTTTTTTTCTCTCTCTCTCTCTCTCTCTCTCTCTAAATGGCCAGTTTAGAGGGTAACCGCAGTCTACCTTCAACTCTCAAGGCCACAGCAGTTGTTGTAGTATATTATAGCAACATAGTGGCCGGAAGGAAAGTCTAATCTTTATAATGTAGAGGCATGCAAAGCTACTAGAATAGATGCTCTTTTGGGGCTCTATATGCCTCAAGCATTGACTAACAGGATCCCCACTACTGCTATTTGGGATCTTGAAAAGTATGTTCACAAAACCTTTTAGTGTTTAGTGCTTGATGTTTTTATCTCTAATAAGGTGAATTTAATCATCTGTATTACGTAATTAGTTCCTAAAAAATAGTACTTGTAATTTGTTTAAATAGCATGCTGCTGTTTGTTACTATCATCATCAATGTAAAAACAGTGGTCCTGATTTTGTTTTGGAAACTGTAACTGTGACACCTAACTACACGAGTCGTGACAGGATTCCAGTGACAAGCAATTTGGGTGTTGCGTCAAAATAAAAGTTCAGTAGTTGGACAAGGTGTAACATTTTGTATAGAAAGTTCAAAGAACAGCATTTACTTAAATATTTTGTAACATTATAAATGTATACACTGTGCTCACTGAATAAATACATTTATTAAAAAAAACAACACACACACAAAAGACTTAAAATGCATTTAAAATGTACTTTCCTATCCCAACAATGGTGCTGATCTATATTTTTGTGGAAACTGTAAATGTAACTAAAATTTGAAAGTTTAAAGAACAGCATTTACTTGAAAAATAAATCTTTTTTTAAAATTATAAAAATGTTCACAGTGTTCACTGAAAGAATGTATTACACATTTATTTAAAAAAAGAAATAACAATAAGATGTACTCTAATTTAAAATGCATTTAAGATGCATTTTCCTATCCTAACGGTGGATGCCTATATAGTTAGTTGCATTTAGCATTGTTGTTCCCTGCTGTTCATCTCCATCAGACCCATTTTTGGGTGCTGATCTACCAATTAAGAAGCACTGTATCAGATGTAATGTTCTCTAGTCTAACAAAATAGGCCACTTGTCTGTGAACTGGACCAAAGACTAGTGAAAAGCCTTTTATAATGTCTGGGGAGCGCCAACTCTCACTGTTCCGGATCAATGAATTGCAAATTGGAAGATAGAGACACGAAAATGGCTTCCATCTTTGTGAATTTTCCTCTCATTGATTCTAGACTTTCAGCAGCAGGCTATTTGTTTCATATGATGAGTTGTGATGTTTTAACAATAAAATCAGTATCACAAGCATACTCAATAATACATCCATTTCTGTTTCTCTCTCTCTCTCTGCTTATTCATGAGACAATGTTTGTATGCATATTTGACAATAAATCTGCTTTGCATGCATTCATAATCCCTCCCCTGACAAAACCCATTGCAAATGCTTACTATATTTGCATCATAGCTTCAGGCTATAAGCTGTAACCACAAAATTCACATCCAATTTAAAACCTTACAACACCAGAGCCTATTGAAATTAATCTCACGATCTTGCTCCCTCCCAACAGTCCTCTCAGACCGGAGGCCTTTAGCAGTGTACACATGGCCCTTCAGCTGCAGTGATATTGGCAGGGGGCTTCGTGAGGTCTCAACTCGTGTTTCGGCCCCATGTGGCGGCACACTGACAGGTGGGATTGCTGCAGTGTTGCTGTGGCAGTAGAGGCTTACCGTCTCAACGCTAACAAGAGTCAAATACACAGCAGCCGAGGAAAAATCCAACGCCGACCTCCAGGATAGGATAAGCGAGCAGTGACTTACTTAAGCTTTGGCAGTGCCAGCTTGGCTGATTCACAGATTTCCTTTCATTTCACACCTTCTATTGTTCTTTTATTCGTGCTTCTTTTTCAGTTTCACTATGAAAACACACTGTAGAACTCAAAGCTTTGTCTACAGAGAAAAAAGATGAAAAGATGGAAGAAAAGATGCAAAAACAACCTGTTCCATTTCTGAAACTTTCTGACATGAATACAGGACTCATCTAACCACACTAAAATTTACATGTGAACAACTCCTATTTTGTACTCACAAACTAGTTACAATTAAGGTTTCTTTTTTTTAAAACATTAGCATCTATAGAATAATAGCTGAAAAAAGGCAAAAACCTAACTCTACAGGGGTTTATATATCTGGGCCCATATTTATCAAGCTTCTAAGAATTACTCTCAAGAACACTGACTTAAGTGTAAAAAAATTCTTGGCTCAAAGCTGCGCTTAAAAGTTAGTTATCAAGCATCTCAGTTACACTTTAAGTGAAGTGTAGGACTAAATCTTAAGTGTCAGTCTTAGAGCTGTTTCACAACACATTGCTGTGCTAAAAACAGGATTTTGGATGATGACTTAAGCATGGACCAATTGCTGAATAGATTTCCTTAAGAATATTCTCAGATAAATTTATATTAAATAGTTAAATTCCTAATAGGATTTTACATTCCACACAAATTTCATAATAAATCCTTTTCAAAATAAGTAAACAAAGCGTCATCACAATCGTCAATTTAAGGTGCCGATAGACGATATAGTGTATTGAAGATAGTCAAATCGTCTGTTGTTGATGCCTTTGATGACAGCAAGATGATGATTATTATTTTTTTCTGTCAAAAATATAGGCGCCTACCATTTCCAGTGTGGAGAGTCACTTCAGAAACTGTGTAGAGCCGTAGCGTGCTGCAGACTTCTGCAGTGTAAATAAGAGTAAGAGATTTATTCATCACACAGTGTAGATCGCTTTACTGATTATAACGGAAGTGTTTTTTAAAGAGCATATAATACTCGTGCTAGACTGAAGTCAGTTATGATGTTCTTTGGTAATGTAAATGTGCTTTGCTCATTTTGAATAACTGAGGAAATGTAATTGATTGATTAACTGTTCACCGTCAAACATGAACGACAAACTCTTCTGAAAGATTTGTGCACGTACATCTCCGTCTCCTCAGCACCATTACAAACCCCTGCTGGCTACTCCTAACCACTTGAGAGACCTCTCGACCTGTCTTAAATAACTGGGAGAGTAAGAGTGATTCTTAGCTTTAAGAAATTTGATAACTTGCTTTTATACTTAAGTTTGAAAGCAGGTGTAAATTTCATGAATTCTCAGCACTTAAGACTAAAAAGGCACTTTGAGAAGCTTGATAAATATGGGCCCGGATTTGAAAACACCAAATTGATCTTATTACTGGATGTGAATGACATGTACGACCAAAATAATGAAATAAAAAGATTTTTTAGGTTGTGCTGAATCTATACCTCACACAGAGGTTGTGTTTTTATGTCTTACAGATCTTAGTGATAGCCCAGGTGAGGAGGATTTAAAAAAAAAAAAAAAACATCCAAGGGGTATTAGAAAGACAAGACAGTGAATCATAAAGAGACTATTCCCACAGGAAAAGAAACAAACGCAATAGAAACAATTCAGCCGCAGCCAGAAAGGCTTTCTACTTTTGTTGATGCTCTGAGAGAGACCACAAACTGAATTTAATACTAAGAGAGAAGTGGACAGTGTAATTTACAAGGCAACTGATTTTACCTTCTTGGGGGGAAAAAACATAAAATAAAATGGAATAAATTAACAACAACAGCAATTAATAATAATAATAAATATTCTCTCTCTCTCTCTCTCTCTCTCTCTCTATATATATATTAGAGCTGCACGATTCTGGATAAAATGAGAATCACGATTTTTTTGCTTAGAATAAAGATCACGATT
>JAUMHE010000062.1:9585363-9620433 GCA_032359235.1 Enteromius mattozi | reverse complement strand
CTTTTTTTTCTTTATTTTTTATTTTTTTTTTTTATTTTTTTTTGGAGACTGAAGTTTGAAAGTATAGCATGAATAGAAATTAGTTACTATAAATGCCTATACTGTCACTTCTAACCCATCTAACGCATCCTTGATGAATATAAGTATTTATTTCAGGGGGAGAATAATTTCACTGATCACAAACTTTTGAATGGAGGTTTACAGTATTATAGACAGCTGAGCTGAATAAATTAATAACTTTGTTAAACACTGTAATGTTAAACATCTTACCCAGTCTCTCCATTTTGAAGCCATATAAACACGCCCACGTCCAAACAGTGATACTTTCGTATGGACTCATTCAACCCTATTTTATTACTATGCACTGGCTCTTGTGGTATAATGGGTTCATACACCTGCTGCTGCTGTGATACTGATGGGTTTCTTTGGTGACTGCACCAACACTAACGACTTACAGCAATTGTCAAGCAGAAATGTCTGCTCCGCCCCCTCATCTATACGACTGATAGGGCATGGCCAGTCACTGAAGAGTAAAATCATTCCTTAAAAATCTCCCTCACAATCTATCATATAATATACCTATTGAGTTATCTTGTAGAGTAAGCATTATCAGCCTAGAGTTTATTCTTGTACAGTCTATTGCTGTAAATTATATTTCTCAGCAAGAGAGAATTCTTGTTGCATCCGTTACATATGGTAAATAAAAAAAGAAATCTGGAGCTGGAGCTGAGTTTGCTGAACCATTGAAATAAGAACAATAAGTCTACAGAGAAGATGAAAAATCCCAGTCTATAAATCACTCATAATGATGACAATGAGCATCGTGGGCAGATTGTATTGGTTACTAGATAAAGAAAAAAGGAAAAAATATAGAGGAAAGACAAAAGCACACACATCAAATGCTTTAAATGGAGAAATCACTTAATGACTATCTCAGGAAGGTGCCAACACCTCAATCTATGACTGGAGGTTGTTCAAACTGATGGAGCTTAAATGAATGTTTGAGAGGTGCTATTAGTATAAATGTTATCAGCAATTTGCAAATAAATGATGCTTGAATCTTGGTATAGTTATGAATGACGTGTTTACAAATGACAACATTAATCTACACACATAGGAGCAGGTCAACAGCAAGCAACTTCAAAACAAATAAAAACGTCTCGTGTGTGATTTTTAGATGACATGCTCTGGATGCACTTTAGCCACAAGAAATGCCCTTGCAAGTGAGAAAAAATGAGAGTGGAGAGGTAAAAGCCATAAAAGGAAGGTGAGGTAAAGGTGAAACAAATGGAAAATCTGCCAGCCAGGTCAGACTGGTCACTCTTAAAATCCTTTTTTTTTTTTTTTTTTCAAAACAGGCTCATAAATCATTGAAAGCAATGCCATTAACAATTATGCAAAAAGCTTCTTTAACTATTCTCATCTATATCATCTACTTTTCATAGAGGAATACAAGGTGCACAAGGAATTTATGTTTTTTATTATTATTTATTGATTCTTGTGCAGATTTATTTAACATATCTGTTATCATTTACATGCAGAAACATAGCTGGATTTAGACTGCTCAGATCTGTTTGCTCTTAACTAAGAGAACCAGACAGCTATGTATTAGTTCTCCTGCATGTGTCTGTTAACTGCGGTTGCTGCAAGACACTGTTAGAAGGTCATAATGTTCAGTATGAACATTAACTGCTGTCACTGCCATATCTGTCCTTACACCAACTTACCAGCAGAGGACACAATCACTGGTTCACTGAGCACTCATCATAATCAACAAGACTGAAAAATAAAAAAATATAATAATAAAATATAACATAATATAATAAAAATAAATAATAAAATTTAATAAAATAAAATAAAAGCTAGGGAATATTTGAATGCAATTTAACCATTATTTTATTCTAGTCTTTTTTTTTTTAGAAAGTTTTAAAGGCTACGCATGTTTGTCAGTGCCATAGTCCCACTGAACATTTCACATTTTCAGTTTAAAGCATGACCATCTTAAAGTTTGAAAGTTCACAAAACTCTTCAGCTGGATAGTCAAACTTTGATAGAATGAGAGCGGCATGAGTGAACGTGGAAGTGCAGAGAAAGAGAGAAAATATGCAGGATCCTGAGACGTGGAAGGTGAGTAAAAGGTTGAAAGAGAAGGAGGAAGAAATAAAGATGAGAGAAGGGGTGTGATTTTATTCTGGAAGAGTGAAGATTAATTCTACCTTCAGACAGCGGAGATGCTATTAGCGGAAATGTTTCAATCCATCTCTATGGGAGGACGCTTGCTGCGAAAAGCCAAGTGGAATGGCTCTGAGGATGGTGGAAAAGCAAAAAAATGAAGGAGACAGTCCTCTAAAGCCCTCTCTTAGGTCTACTAATAAAATCTAAAGTCCCCAAGCCACCTGGCCTGCAGTTTCCTCGCGGTCTCCATAGGCCCCCTGATGGCCTCTCCCCAGATTAGACCTTGCCACTCATTTTACTCGCTATTTCTATTCCGCTTTACTACCATCCATTTTCATATTCCCTCCATAACGTCACGTATTTCATTTTAACAGCTTTTCAAAAATATGATTTCTCTCTTTAAGCTTCTGATTATTTTCTGCTATTTTGCGCATCTGATTCACATCATCTCTTCAAACCTCTCACGGTTCCGAGCTTAGTGAGATTTTTATATTTTTCCTCTCTGTTCGCCTTTTCTTCCTCCTCCTATATAATCTTCCCCAGTTAAATATTCATGAGTATTAGTGTGTGGTCGCCCGGAAACAGACTCTCATTAACGTGTCATGTGCATACTAATGAGCTAGCTTAGCAGGACTACAGGGCCGACGGGCAGAGGAGACCAAGAATATCTTGCATGCTCCATGCGGCCGGTCGGTGCAAACTGTGCAGCACTGCAGGAAATTAGTTTTTTCTTTTTCTTTTTAAAAGTCTCGACGTAGGTGGAATTTTCAAGCTCATTTTTCTTTTGGGATTCCACCATTCAGATATAATTTGACCTTGTAGTGACTTTAAATTTACAATATCGGAACCTGTATATTTTACAGTTTGCAACAATATGTATGATTATCTGATTTAATGTAAATAGCACACAACACTTTAAAATTACAACAAACATTGTATGCAGGATATTGTAATAAAACAGAAGGCCAAATGACTATTTAAATTTCATTCAAATTGCATTTTCCATGAGTCACGATTAATTCACAGCACCACCCAACAGTAATTATAACAGAAAAAAATTTAATTGTACAGTCAAGACCTGTTGATTAATTACAGTTACTATTTACAGTGACATTACATTATATGTCAATACATTATATTATACAAAACAAAATGATAAAATCTAACTGTTTTTAAAAAATGTGTATTACAGAAAACATTTAAATTATGTAAACTTATTTTTGCAGTGAAATTTATTTATTTTTTTGTATGTAAAACGTACACTGCCTACAATCTGACACATTTGTTCATACGTTTTTGTTATTTTACACAGCTTCAAAAACTTTCCAGAAAACACTAAATTTAGTGTATTTTACAGCAAATACATTTTGTATAGTAAAATGTATTTTCTTATATAATATCACTGTAAATGACCAGGTAACTTAGTTATCCAATCAACAGGTCTTCTCGATTATACCCACCTACTAGCAAATGCATCTCACAGTGTAGATGGCACATCAATGTCCTTATCTATGACTATCAGCTATTATTGTCAATGAATAAACATAGGGCTTTACATTAATGAGCTATCAGCTTGTTAACCTTTGCTGGTCTCATTTAGATTTCTGGACTGAGCGTGCATGGCTCACTAACTCAGCATTGTTTTGGATTAATTAGAGGGCAACTGGTAATTCCACAATGTAAACCAATAAAAGGCTTCAAATTCATAAAAAAAAACAACAACATATCTCCCCAGTGACAAGACGCTGGAAAAAATAGAAACCACTTTAAATTTCTTAAGCACGTGACATCTACAGTTGCAGAGAGAGCAATCTATACGACATAGAAACATATCTCTGAGGGATGCAATAAGAGCGACCTGGCTCGGAAACACTTGAGTGGTCAGAATCTCCACCGCACAGTTCATTTCCATCTTTATCTCCTTCATTTCATCAGTCTTTCCCTTGCCCCCTCTTTCCCTCGCTCTCTCTTTCTCCAGTCTCTCAATCTCTCCCTAGTAAAAGGGGCAGAGTTGCCATTTAAGACCAAATAGAGTCCATCAATAAGTTGTCACGGGGGAGAGCCTTTGTGATAAGCCATTAGGCTGGGTTTCTACCCCATTTCCATCCATACCATCAGCTGTCCACCCATTACGGTGGCTCCAAAAGAGTAGCTTAACACCTACACATTGATCTTTATCAGTCTTCAGTCACTTTCTAACACTGTTAAAGGAAAAGCTCACCAGTAAATGAAAATCCTGCCATCGTTTACTCATTTTATGTGCTTTTTACAAACACAAAAGATGATATATTGAAGAATGTTGTTGTCTGTACAATGAAAGTCAATGGGGTCCAAAAAGACAATAACTGGTTTGGAACAGCATGGGGTTGGGTAAATGTTGACAAAATGTCTTTTTGTTGGTGAATTATCCCTAAACACACTTTCACCATCTAAGAAGGGTCTTTCATTGAAAATTCCCTCCAATAGCCGTTACTTACCGATGTTATGTGAGAACAGCAATGCATTGTACCCACATACTGTACTATACACAAACTCTGTACTTTTTTATAAAATATGCTTACGTTAAATAGAGTTTGTAGGATTTCTTAATAAGAAACCCTGACTCTCTTACAGACAAACCAAAGGCAGAAAGCAATCGAGCAAGCAGGATAGCTGAGTGAAGAAGAGATTAGCGGTTGTGAAAGACTGTTAACGCTAAGAGCAAACTCAGACATGCTAGTTGTAATGTTATGCAACATTATTACGTTACAGTATGTTGAACGCTAATGCACACTGGTACTCTGGGAAAAGAAAAAAAATATTGAGGAAAAGAAATCAAGTAAATTTTCCACAATCCAACTTGCTCGCTTTAGCGATTTCGTGGTAATGTGAGAATATATTGCCAGTGTGTAGAGCCTGAAAAAAAACAAAAACCAAAAACACAATGGCAATGACAACAACAGACTAGAAATGCCTATCATGAGCTGCTGCTAAAAACAAAGACTGTGTTTATCTCATTCGAACGAAGAGACAAGGCAAGCCAATTTGAGTTTTGCAGGCAGAAAGGTCAGCCCAATACATCAGGGTGATGTCTGGTTGAAAATCGAGGCGCGGAAATATCAGACTTGCCGCTGAAGTGTCAAACATGGCAGCAGGCTGCTGTAAAACAGGCCTGTTACTGCACCTCCACTATCTGTAGAACAGGCATAATGTATTAGTCAGCCACAGACACCAAATGCATATGTGATCACAGCAAAAGAAAAAAAAGGTAAAAGATGCTGCTGAGCCATGTGTTACTATATCAATATGAAGTATAATACCCTCACTACAAATGTCAGGCAGATCTTTAGAAAGATTATTGGAAATGAAATCATCAGTGTCTCCTGAGGTTTAGTACATTGAATTTTTATACATGTAGTCTTAAGGGAATAAAATTATGGATTGGGAATGACCCCAGCAATGCATAACAGTCAATAAAAAATAACATTGCACTTGTAACAATCATGCAACTCACAATACCAGCTGTAAAATTGATATTTGTAATATGAAAAAGCCTTTAGCTTGAATAAATTGATCCCAGAAGATTCAATCAGCCAGAATAATTTTAAAAACTTGACAAAATCTGAAAGGCAAAATAACCACAATGGAAACATGGGTGATTTACCAAGCCAAACAACAGATTTGCAGTTGGTGACATTAGAGACATCGTACCTTCGAGGTCAAATTTCCAGTTTTGTGTTTGTGCATTGGATAGTTAATTCACAGACCAACTTGAATGAAACCACTAAAATCCCAAATGCGCATCCCAACACATTTCCACTGATCACTTCACGGGAGAAAATGCGACAACAGGGTCTGGCGATGACTGTCAATCATATTCAAATAAGATGTCTGTCCATCCAGGAATAAGGAACTGGACATTATGAAACCGTGCTCTGCTCGCAGACTTTCACCATGGCACCACGCCGGGCAGCTATCCAAGCACTGATCAATGACTAAGTATTGCCGGCCCGCTAGCTGCAGGAAAACACAGACTAATTGAGGACTTGGAGGGAAGCCAGGCAACGAAATTTGCACAGTGATGAGATATCCTCTGCCATAATTCATAAAGTGCTATTGGCGTGCGGAAAAAAAGATTGACTGGTTTTCAGCTGTAAACATGGATGTGCCGCAGTTTGATCTGGCGGCATGATTTGGAGATATTTCTCACCCATTTGCTTTTTTAGTCATTAATCAGAACAAATGTTCTACTGATGGCCTCCCCATTATGTGTAATTTAATCTCGCCTTTTCTCCCAATTCCAATAGAAAATGCTATTCAGACAGAGAAAAAGAGAGAAAAATAGACAGGGATGAAAAATTCAGTCATAATCTCCACTCTGCAATATAAATGGCTCATGATATAAACAGACTCTATTGCTGATGACAACAACAGGCAGATTTATATTCATCCACAATGAGGGACAGGATCTCCTGACGTACGGGAGACTCGCAAGCCCTCTGTTCACTCACGCAGATTTGAATTACAAGTGCACCAGAAAAATCTGTTGGGACAGCAACAGGAAAAAGATATTAACTTACAGCACTGATTCCAGAGCAAAACAAACTTAAAAAAAAGGAAAAACCTCAGAGGTGAGAGAAGATGGCAAGATTAAAGGGTGGAGGAGAAATATGAATTGAAAGGGAAGGGGGGATGACAAGGAAATAAGGGATTAAAGAGAGAGACAGCGGAGAGAACGAGAACGAGAGAAATAGAGATAGTGAGGGAGAAAACGAGTGATAGAGACATGGAGTGAGATAAGCAGCAGAGCGAGAGAGATAAGACGAGAGCGAGAGAAGTGGGTTGATGTGATTTTCTCCACTGAACTGTCTGTTCTGTTTTTCATTCCCTCTAATGTAATTGCCCATAAATCATTAATATTATTCCACCGCCTAGCCAGGAGCCACACATCCCAGAGAGTGTGAAGTTCTCCTGATCACAAGGCAATAGCCACACATATTTTTCTCTTTCTCGCTCTCACACGTAAACCTTAAAGACTGTCCTCAGGCATTCCACTGAACTCAGAGAAAGGACCATTAACTTATCTAATTTAGCAGTCACGGCCGTTATTCAGATAATCAAGACTTGAAAACAACAAAATGATCAGCTCATAGCAGGCGGAATTGTGGGATTTCAGTTTTAGAGGGGCTCAGCCATGAACATACGTGGTTCAGAGGAATATGTATCAAATTTTAATATTCATATTATTTGCTCCAGTGTCAACATTAAAAAAAAGTTTATACCACAAAAACAGTAATTTGCGAAATGTTACTACATAGAGTGATAACTTATTTTGATACATTTTAAATGATGGAAAAGCTGAATTTTAAGCAGCCATTAGTCCAGCCTTCATTGTAACATGATCCTTCAAAAATCACTCTAATTTCTAATATAGTATGTAAAGCAGTGTGAATGAAATATGATTCTTATCCTTTTTTTCTTTATCTCCTTTGAAAAGCCACATCAGCAAAGCTTGGCGTGACTTCAAGGTAGCCTCCATCATTCTTGTTCATGTGATGAAGGCTAAATGAAAACCAAACCTTTCTCTACAATCTCAGCAGGATCTCCAGTCTCAGTGTGTGGTAATGTGGGCATAGTCTAAAGCAGAAGTACAGAGCATCTATACATCCACACGGCGGGGAGTTTGGCTGTGGAAAGCTAATTAGACTTATTTAAGCATTTTAAACAAGTATGATGCCCCAATGGGGGATGTGCAATGGAGGTTTAGATACTGTAGGTAGGTATGATGCACAGTAGATTAGTATGTTATTGCAGGGCAATACTGATAAGTGCTATATTGGCTATGACCCTTTGCCCTTTATGTCTTCAGAAATCTCACTATATTTCATATGACTCATTGTGTCTTTTGTTGTCATTCTGTAATTTTATTTTATTAATTTTGACCTAGGAGACAAATCACCATATAAGTGAAAATCTGTTTGGGAAATAAACTAGTCTTTTATCATCAGTCATCATCACACTATCACAAAAAAGAGAGAGAGAGAAAAAAAAAGGACTTTAAAACAGGTATATCTTTGTATACAGTATATTGCATTTGTTATAAATTGTGTGTTTATATATTGAATCATAACAACATAAGATTATATAGACAAAATAACATCAGCAATAAAGGCTGAATTAAGTTATTTTATCTATAGTCATAAATGTACCCTACATTGTGATGTTTATAGCAAAGGATGCAATAATCATGATCTCTCCATAGCTGATCGAAATTTAAAAACATTGATGGATAGCTCAAAATGCAATCAAAATTAAATAATTAAAAATGAACTACAATTAAAACGCATTACAATATTTTAATCAATGATGGAGGGATACATTTGTGCCACTACTTAAATTCAACACTCACAATAATAAGGATTTAAAGACTGACTGCTGGAAATTTAGCACTGCCATTAGAGAAAAAATATATGTTTTAAATATATTAAAACAGAAAATAGCTATTTCAATTTGTAATAATATTTCACAATATTACAGTTTTTTACTGTATTTTTTCATTAAATAAATAAAGCCTTCTTTTCAAAAACATTTAATTACAATGCAAAATGATGCCCACAGGAAAAACAATGGATATTTTCAGTGGGAAAAACAACGGATAAAAATAAGAACATGATAGAAAATGTACAACCCAGCCCGTCAAAGTGACGGATGATGATTATCTGCAGTGCAACCTCAGGGTTACACTATATACAATATCCATAGCACTGATTTGTCTATACAATTCAACTCAAAAGGTAAACGTTTCTAGACAGAGCCGCTGCTCTGAGACACAGATCTAATAACGTGTAAAATCTCAGATAAGCCATGTCTTGACACCATGTGGCGAGAGACAGAGAGCTAGTACTCCTCCTGCCTTTCTCAACAGCACTGAAAAATATCCTCTCCATAGATACAGAAGCACACAGATCAATATAAAGGCTCACAGAAGAAGCATTGAACCACTGCTGTACACACTCAGATGCCTCCTTCACATCCCCCTCAAACATACACACACACACAATCCCACATTAAGGTTATGTGCTCCCACAGTCTGTCCAACTGCATCCTCTCTCATGTGTCATCCTTACATGAAGGTTTGCAGACTTTTCCTGCACAGTATTTCTCTACACGTGCTCCTTTTCAACCCGAAATACTGCTAAACCAACATGAATAATGGTCTTTCCACTTGCTGCTTCTTAAAGACCATATAGTGAGTATAGAGTGAATATGTGTGGGAAAAGAAGAAAGATACTATCACACAAAAAGAAAAGGTTTCTTCCCATCTTCACCAAGGCTTCGGTATACATTTTTTTGTTCACATGTAAGCATTTGGCTTTTTCTTCAGCTGAAAAGTGAATGATGACTGATACTTCGGAGGATGTGTGCCAGCTGCTGAAGCCTACTAACTCTCATCAAGCTCTGTTACTAACCTACAAATATAATTGCAACACCTCTACAGGGTTAAGTGGGTGTAAAGAGAGATCATCTCCACAGTGCTTCCATTTTGCAGCGTTTCTTACAACAATTATGAAAATCAGCAAGACACTGAATATAATGACCTCTTTCGGAGTTTTTCTAAAACCATTGGCTCTTTCACTTGTTCAGATTCAGTTGACAAATAATTGAATTACTGCCATACATATGGAGTCCCTAAAAGGACATGGTAGTGGCAAAAATGCAAAAAAAAAAAATTCTAATATTTTGAATTCTCTCGCAAAACTTTGGTGTTCTCGCGCAAAGATATTTGCATCCTTTCTCAAAACCAGTTGAGTTCAACTTAGCCAAAGCTCAATGGCTATGTTTACGCGCAACCAAATAATCCATTAGTAAACGGACTGATGGCTTAATAGGACTGAAAAGCCTTCATGTAAACACTTTCATCAATTCGATTGAGCTCGATCCAAACGAAATTTTAATAGGATTGGAAAGGGTGGTGAAGACCTTTTGTAATCCAACAGCGAGGACATGTAAACAACTTTGTCTGGACTGAAAACTTAAACTGGAAAGTACTGTAGAAATGCCACAATATGACGCATGACGAGCTGTTGTTTTTGTAGAAGTGTTATAAATGGCTTACGTTATTTTAAACTTCTCCTTCCACTCATCATCTGGGAACTTCCCATCAGTCCTCACTTTATACTCTCATCCACAGACAGCTTGTTTTGGCCACTGGAATTGACGATTTTAATGCTTGAAAAATAACAGCAGCATGTCACAAATGTACAGTATATGTATAAATGTAAAGTCTGCTCTTAAAAACAAATAAAAGCAGCAATGTCAGGAGAATAGTATGTGCAAACAGTGGGGAAAACTTTGTATATTCATGCAGTGCGCATGTCAAAAGATCAAATCTGATACTGAACCTTGTGGGGAAAAAAAAAAAAAACAAAAAAAAAAAAATCAACCATCAACCCGACTACTTTCTTTAGTGTTTCTGTTAACATTACATTCGGATTTGGCAATCAAAATGATTTCACTATGATTAACACATGAAGCATCTACTGTATGTAAACACAGCCATTGTCTCATACAATTGTGTAGACATACAATGCACTCTTTTTTTAATTTCTGTCCTTTTCTGTGCTAGATGTCATTCAGAAAAAGCTCACTCCTGATTAGAGTGGAAACAGGTGAGTGACTGCTCTCGTAGGTTGACAGAATTGTCTTGAGTGGCAGGGAGACACCGCAGAGTCATTTACTCTGCCTGCGAGATGTGAGTCGGGTGAGTGGTCACAGACAAATGAGATGAGAACTATATGGAGGAATAGATGGATCAGGGTCAAAGCAAAGGTGATGGGTGGATTGTCAAATCTACTCAAAGGAGGCAGGGGGGTTGTGAGAAGCAGGTAGACAATACATTATTTAAGTGAGTGTCCCCGTGGATAATTCATGGGGAGCATTCAGGTTATTTTTGACACAATTTGACTAGAAATATGTAATATGTACATCTCATCGGTCGTTAACGTATTTGCTATTACACAGTTTTTAGAGGACGGCACAAAAGCAACAGGAGAGGACTGAACTGTGAAGACTCTTAAGGATAAAGACAATCCAATTTCCAGGCATATCAACCAAACAATCATATTGAGTGCAAACACCAGGATCTTATGCACTAACCACCAGTAATCCAGTACAACCAGGTAATCTGGGCTGGACCTTCTTATTATCTATTAGGCTGGTCAATCAATCCATCAATTAATTATTCAAACAAAGTATTTAAAAAACAAATAACATCTATATTCTGAACTCTAAAATGAAGATAATATAATTGGATTCAAGTGGATTTACAAGTCAATAGATTTGTTGTACTTATTGAACATATGTCTATCACTGGTCTATAATTCCCAGCAATCCATTTTACAAACCAGTCTATCAATCTGTAAAATTTAGGGGCGTTACAATAGTCATGTTTCACATTATGAAGAAGTCAAGTTGTTTTTTAAATTCATTAATATTAAAATAGTGCAGCTTAATTAATAGCATTCTAATCATTCTGTGTTGCTTAGTTTCTGTGAGCATGGCTTGACAGGTTATGGGTCAGCAGTAATGATAAAATGTGTTAACAGTTTAAAATATATAATTAACTGCATTCAATTTATGCAAAATTGACAGGCCTACATGCTATACTGTAGATTGTTTTTTATTATGCCAGTGCCTGAGTCACCTACCAATTAAAATTCTGTCATCATTTACTCACCCTTATAAAAAAATATTTTGTTCTTCTCTCCAAGTTTTCTTGTGCATACATTACAAGAAATGTTACCAACATTCTCCAAAATATCTTATTTTGTGTTCCATAGAGCAAATAAAGTCATACAGATTTAAAATGACACGAGGTTGAGCCAATGAAGATTTTTACTTTTTGGGTGAACTTACCATTTTACAGTTACTATGAAATTCAGATCTGAACACTTTAGATGAATAAAATAACACTTATTCATTGATTCACTACTGTAGATGTCTCATCTCAATGCAGTAAGTACGGCTCTATTGAGCTCTCAGTTCTGACCGAGGGAGCGAAGAGCTCATGTCAATGACAAACACAAGCGCTACAGATAACTTTGAGGGAAGCACTGACCCATTACCGCAGGAACACTATCATCTCCATGACCCGCTGACTAATGAGATCATTTTGTACTTAACTGTGTTGTCATGATTTATTCAGGCCGCTGTTCAGGTGCCCTTAAGTATCCCAATATGTGTAGAACAAGAGAAGTTAAAACAATGAATAACACAAAGAAAGAGAGGTTAGGAAATCTTAAGTTCATTTACATGCTTAGTTTCACTCTTATTGTCGCTAGAGCCATTGTGACTCAATAGAGACCATAAATGCTAATTTAAATACCACCCCAATTCTCCTTCTAGCCATCTCTTAATGTGTATGTTAATGCCTGTAACACAGTTTAAAAGGATAGTTCACCCCAAAATGAAAATTTGTCATTTACTCACCTTCATGTCTTTTTAAACCTGCATGACTTTTTTCTCTCTCTCTCTCTCTCTTTCTTCTGAAAGGCTGCTCTCTAGTATTGGTAGGCGTTTATGTCTCTGCCCTCATTTCTACTCCAACTCCAAAGCTTTCAGTGGACACCTGTCTTCTCTGAAGGTGTGCTCCTCCTGCTTGCGTGACCCCTCTCTCGTCGCAGATTGCCTCACGTCCCTCAAGTGTCACCCAGTTCAATTTCTCATCAGGCACTAACAGAACCTCAGTGGAATGAAAGTGTCGTTCTCTGGACTCGTCCTCTCATCTGCCTCTGACTCTCCCTTAGAGCATCTCTGACAGGATTGTCTCTGCAGCAGATGCTGGGACGAGGCCTCCACCAGGGAGCCTGCAAGTTAATTCCATAGTTCACAGTTTCGAAACCATCAGGACTCGTTTTAGCAACAGGGAGTTTTATCGAGATTGAGGATTACCATGGTGGAATTTGGCAGCTGCAATTCTTTCAGACAGCACTTCCTCTTCCTTTGTTATTCAGAAAAGTGGGTTTTAAAAACAGACAGTTCAACCAAAAGTGAGTATTCGGTCATCATTTACTCACTCTCATGTTGGAGTAGATTTTTGTGAAATTCTTTTAAAAAAAATGTCCATACAACAACATTCAGAATAAATGACTGACATGAAAAATTTCAGTTTGGGGCAGTATGTTTAATTTTTATATAGCTATTTTTTTAGCAAGTATGCTTTAAACAGAATAGTGTTGTTTTTTTATTTAATAGATACATTAAATATCTTACAGATGCCAAAATTTACACCATCATGTAGCTAAGGGCCCGTATTCACAAAATATCTTTACTCAAAGCTGCCGTGACAAACTTTTACCAGTGAATTTGGAGAAATCCTAAGATAACAGTAAGGGTAGGTTTGACCTCATTGCTGTGGATGATGTCAGCATGCGTACTAACTATGCACACAGTGATTGGCTGATAGGAGAGGGGAGGAGTCTGTCAGAGATTTCTTCATAGATGCATTTTTTAAATAAAAGGTTTAAAAATAAAAACATTATTTGCCACACATTCAAATAATAATTTTAAAATGCAGGCTAAGTGTCTCTAATTAAACAAGTTCAGTTAATCGTCAGCCGCGTACATGTGTGCTTCTCTTAAACAATTAGCGGATCTGAAAATAAACATCCTTTTAATTAACAGATTAGAACAATAACGGCTGATAGTAAGACATGCAAACGTAAAACAAAAGCAAACTGGATGCAACAACAGTCATTACTTCTTACCCAACTGGTTAATGAAACAAGCTTAGAAACAATGGAAAATTTGGGATAATCTCCATTAAAAGCTCATTATCATCAACTGTTTCTAAAATGTTTATATTGCAAGGCAGACTGCCAGCAATAGCCATTTTAGGACAGTTTGGGATTTGGTCTTTGTGACTTGGGAGTCCTCCTCACTATTCCTAACGATTTAGGAGCTAGTTTTAGCGCTAAAATGCTTCATGAAATCCTTGTAGAGAAAAAATAAAAAAATATTAGAAGTACTAATTAGGAGCTACTGTTAGATTTAAGATGGTTTTTGAATACAGGCCCAGTTGTATAGCCTACTTTTAATTTTGTGTGTGTATTAGTAGTTGTGGTCACTATTAACTTCTGTTGTATGAAAAAGAGATGTGTAAAGAGTCAAACGTATATTCAAAATGTCAATTTTCCGGTTCTGCAGAAGAAAGGGTCGAAAAAAGAAAACAGAACTGTGCATTTTATGATTATTCTCCCTGTAATGGAGAATAATCACAAACATAATCACACAGACAAACTCCTGCCACATTTCCTTCGTCATTAATTCTCATAATCTCTTCACCTTTACTGCTTTCAAATTTCCTGTCAGACTTGACCTTCCATCTGTCTCAAGGCCTGGCATTTACCAGCTCCTTACTTGCATACTTCATAAATACAAACAAGGAACGAGATAAAGAGTGACTACAGCGCAGCAAAAAATAAGATGTCTCTTTTACACAAAGTTATTAAACCTTACAAATTCTGCCAGCGCAATACATTTGTCCTGCAAATCAGGACAACTAAGCTGCAGTCAGATCGGCCCTTAAAGGTATGTGTGTGTGTGTAAACACAGGAACGCGGTGTGGCAACAGCTTTCGATAAGGACAGAGAAGTTCCTGTTAAAAAGAGGCACTGAGGAGCCATTTATCTCACACCAGCCTAGGTTCTGGAGACCAGAAAGTCAGTACTACCATCTCTCAAGACAACCTCTTCTGTTCGCTGTGGTGCCTTTAAGACATAATGGCTCTTTGGGGAGATTGAGGTAGCTGGACTTTTGCTGGACTTGTGCAGTACAGTACCCATGACTGTTTTTATGTGTCTGTTTATGCGAGTGCTGCTAATGATGATTCATTAAACAAAAGCTAGACCAGAAGGACTGGCCAAATAAAGCATGTACTGTTTCTGAAGACATTATCATGCAACTCACATGCAGGCACACACGCTTAGACATGCATGACTAGACTTACATGTGCAATCCACAGATTACATGGCCAAGCACACAGCTCTTCCTGATGGATGAGTGTCGGCTAGAAAAACACGCTGTAAATATTCAGACCTGTCTCATTGGAGTTGTACATTTCAGAAGCTTCTAATGCTTCCGGATTGCAAACATGCCCCACCTCTCTCTTTTCAGGTTTTCATCTGTTGACGATGTGTTTTCCGAGAGATCATTTCTGCAGGTATCACTCTGTCATTTGTCATCGAGCACAGACGCAGCAGATTAAAAGCACAGTGAGAGAGAGAGCGAGAGTCCTGATGATTTGGATTAAAGAAAAAAACAGCAGAGTGACCGTGACAACGCGGTAATTAGTAGATATTAACATCAATTAATTATCTTGTGACTCGAAGGCTAAATCATTAACGTCATTTGATTTAAGAAGTGTTTACTGAAAATAAATTGCTAAAGAAACACCTTGTGAAAGTTTTTAATTTTCTTTCGTGTGGCCTACGCATTTATGTATGCATGTTGCATGAATTTTTGCGCTGCATGTGACTAGATTTGATTATCATCAGGTGTCAATGCATAACCTCATTAGAAATGTTTTCGACTCACATTTATAAAAGACATGAAATATTCTCTATCTATAAGTGGCTATGGGCAACAGAAGTTTTGTTTTTTTTAACTGAAAAATATAAAAACAAAATTAATTAACTCATCACTTATTCATACAAATACAATAGTTACAAAACTAAATTTAATAGATAAAATGGAAAACTCTCCTTAGGGTAACAACTGAAATGTTACCTTATTGATTGAAACTGAAATTGAAATATTAAAAATAGACAGCAGCAATTGTGTTACTTTTTTCTAAAAGGACCTGGCAACACTGGGCGCATGATTAAGTGCTTGTAAAAATACATTAATTTATACTAATTGTAGTTAAAATAAATTAACTTATTTATTGACATACCACTCAAGACATCTTTATTTGGAGCACTACTTTTTAATATTAAACCTAAAATAAATCACTATAATGAGGATTATATAATCTGTTTTCTCCATTTTCAGATCTCATATCACATTGGAAATGCATTTACTTTTTTAATAAAATAAAGGAAATAATCAGAAAGTTGAAAATAACATATCGGGTAGGGTTAGGGTAAATGTAGGGAGGGCTTTTATTGTCCCAATGATGTGGCATCTATTTAATAATTTGAATTAAAAGTATCATTTACACTATGTTATTATTGCATATGGTTTTATAATTTACTACAATACTGAGCTGCAGATAATTGCCAATATTTGCACTACATATCGTACGTAAACAGCAGAAATACTTGCTATTACACAGTGTAAATATAATAAATATATTGCTATAGATTTTGTTAAAATAGCATATTTTGCTAATTTAGCATATTGTTAAAAAAATATAACAATATGCTAAAATAAATAATTAAAAAGAAAAATAATTTTAAAAATTACATATATATATCTATATATATTTTTTTTCATTATTTATTTTTTCCCCCTAATAAATAAAAACATCTAACTTAGTGAACATAGTGTAACAATCAGCTGGAAGTGCCAGCCCAACTCTCTGGTTGGCACTCCAGCATCAGTCTGATAATCTGTGTTCTATGTGTCTCTATTTCATACCTGGACTCAATTTATCAATGAACTCATGTCTCCACTCCCTCATCTGTTGTCATGGTTGTTTACTAGTCTCCACCCAGTCAGCTAATCAGTATGTGTATTTATATGGCCGTTTGTCTCTGTATCTTCGCTGATCATTGCGTGTGTGTTTCACCACCATTGTAAGCGTTTTCCCGTGTTTCATTGTCTGTGTGTTATATCTGGATTTACCGTTGCCGACTCTTTGCCTGTTCTCGTTTGCCGCTCTCGCCTTTACCCCACTGGACTCTGTTTGTGAATCGCTCGACTCCCCGCTTCGTCTCTGGATATCTCTTTTGCCTCTGCCTCTGACATCCCCGTTAGCTGTGATTGACGCTGCCTGTTTGTACCTTCCTGTGAGTGTTTTGCATTAAAGTATTTCGCATTTGGATTCGTACGCCTCCAGTCTGATTCATGACACATAGCATTAGCATCTATCGCTTTTTACACTCGATATACAAATTAATACACAAACGCACATTTATAGTGTTTAAGCAGCAGGAGTTTCTAGCAACTATGCAAATGTGAGAACTAAAGTACAGGGGGAAACAGACAGTCAGGTGAGTAAACCGCTAAACAGCAACAACAACAAAAAAAGGAAAGCGTGATATGGACGGGCTCTAAATTCTCCTCAGGTCTACAGTGCCAAACTCCGATAGAAGGATGTGATGAGCATCATTACCTGCATGATTAATGAGGCGTGAGATGTGCCCGTGTCTTTGTTTCTTTGTATAAAGACATTACCGTTGCCAAATACTCCCCCATCTGTAACGCACGGAAAGCCCTGTCAGTCTCCGTTGGTGTTTATGAACCTCTAATGCTTACACACAGCGGAGACTCCATTTTAACTTCTGAGCGGCATCAAAACGCCTAGATTAATGACAGGATACATTTGCTTGAGCAAAGCCATCATCACATACAGAACACTGCAAGCATAAAGCCAGCTAAAAATATGCTTGCAGGCGCTGTTGCGTTTTATCAGCTTCTGCAGACCGCTGGGGAAGTGCTAGTTATTGCTAAGATGAGGCCTATCTATCTATGCGTGTGTGGTTTTGTGTGCCTGATGCATATTTTCTCATTTCTGTCTGGCCTCCATTTTTAATTCATGCATCTGTAGTCCATCAGAGTGAATCAGAAACGTAAGATTTGATCGGAACATCGACACATGAGGAGTTGAATTCCACAAAGAGGCCTCAAGACAACAGGAAGTCATAAATCGGCCCATGATACCCTGTTGCCTGCCTGATGCAAGCAGATTCAACAGACATTGTCACAGGACAGCGTGCAACATAAACACAAAAGAACACTTATTGAGAATCCCAACTCAATCGTCAATATTGGAAAAATAACAAAGATAATGGTCAAAGACACAGGACATCATTATCATTACATGGGTAAAATAATTAAATATTTTGTTGGATGGATCTCCATTGCCCAACTCAGGACAAGACTGAAATTCCTGATGAGACCTTTAACCTCTGGTTTTCACAAAACTGCCCTTGCGTTTCACAAAAACTTGCACAAACTGCTTTTTCATGCCTATCCAGGCTTACAATACACTAAACCAGACTTAAATCATGCATAAATCTCACCACACCCTGAGCTAGAATGATATCTATTGGTTAAAACACGATTTTGGGATGTGTCCAAAGATGATATTGATTATTATGAATTACAATTCAAATTATGCTTTTAGCCTCAGCTCTTAGCCCAGTTTTCAACTGGCTTTTAGTCATCATGATTTATATCACATTTTGCGTTCTTTAAGAGCCGTTCCATGTGCTCCAGCATGCACGCCTGCTGCTGTCTAGCCTTGATGACAAGAAAACCAATCTAGTCTCGTTACTTTATTTCTTTTCTTTCTTTTCTTTCCATGTAAGTTAAGTTTTGACTGCCATGTCTCCAAGTCTCTGACTGCACCGCATCAAACTTCAAACGGGCCGCGACTCGCTCTTCTTCAGCCACCGCCCAACCATCGTCCTTCCCAAGACTTCCACAACAACTGACTTCCAGCCAATCAGCAACCTCGGGAAACCCCTTTCTGCAGCGAGGACCACAGAAGGAATCCCGTAGCACAAAGGCAACGCGAGTACAAACCTCCAGATTCAGGCTGAACTGGTGAAATTGAGTTCGTCAATGAGGTTAACATTTATATCAAAGCGAGAGTTAATCTTTTGATTGATGGTTGTTCAAGTTGATGCAATAGCACCTTTTGCTGTAAAATTGGGATTTCACATTTTCATTCTCTTAAACTCACTCTTTCCTCACTTCCTCTCTTCTTGCAACTCGTACGAATGTGTGAATGCATGTGTTTATGTGTTAGTTTAGTTTATGCGTCTTAGTTGATATTATACGGCTCGTTCAGTGAATCGCAGACCGACTCCGTGACCAGCCGTAAAACAGCGATTCTGTGCAAATTCCCTATAGAATCTTAAATGATTCTGATTTGATTCTTTGTTTGAGCTAATTTGCGAAAGACTGGTGGAGAATGCGGGCACTGGAACAACAGGCAGAGAGAGAACAGACACACACCAACACAAACCACCTCCATTGCTAACTGAATCATGGTGCAGGATTTGGAATTTGGCAATGGTTTGTGGTAAACCTGAGACGATGTAGGTATGCATTGTTTGGTTAATCTAGAGTAAGGTAACCTTGATAGCCTTAATTGTCCTTAATTGGTTTGACGAGGCGGTATAGGCGTGATCTTGATCAGGTTGGTCGAGTTTGGATTCTTGGTCAGTCTTATGTTGGAAAAAATTTTGGGACGCCCGACGTACATTTGTTAAAAGACTCTTGGGTGGCATTCACTCGCTTGTGGGGGAGGAAGGCAAGGGTCAGAGCCACACTGTAGCCTACGACTGTAAAGATGCAAAGCGCTGTGTCAACGGCAAACCAAGACCAAATGATTGGCGCACCTGCAGGTGGCAATAGCAATAGCCTCTAAGGCAGTATCAACCCGAGTCAGATCAAGTTGTGTTCCTTACCCTTTGTTCCTTTCTTACAATTCTGGATCGAGGAGGAATGAATGCTGTTTGAAGTAAGGCGAGATTCCAGGTTCGGCCTAATACTCATCGTCAGTACGGTGATGTAGTGCCAAATCATCAATATGAAGGGTATCCATAAAATTTTGGTTGGGCAGGATAATGCGGGTGGTAGTAGCATTATCGATAACCTGGTTGTTGAGGGAACGATTAGCGGTGAACATCATGTTTGGTGGGATTGCCTAGATTACTTAACAATGGCATTACTGATCAATCTACAACACTTCGGTGACAGGAGTCAATCTTAATTTCAGGACCTAAGGGTAGAGATTCCTGGAGGGAATTCCTGGTGAGGGGCCTAGAGAGGAAAAGGGGAACAGAGTGAAATGGGGAAAAGAGAAAACACAGAAGGGACACAAGGACACAGACTAAGGTTGGGATAACAACATAAGCGTCACATGTGCAACAGGTCAGAGTTTGTCTATGATCTCGTGGGGTCCTGTCCAGCAAGGTAGAAATTTCTTTGACAGGCGATGAGGGGTGTTCAACCGTGGCTGGGCGAAGTGTGTAATACCACACTTTATCTTATCTTCCTGGTGCGAGGTCCTTTTGTCGTAGTAGACCTTGCGACCTTCCGCGCTGCCTTGTAGCTGTTGCTGTGCAAAGGCGAAAGTCTCTTTCAGGTGCTGATGCAGCTCCTCCAGGTACTGGTGGGTGGTGTAGGCAGTAGCGAGGTTCATGTCACCAGGTTGGTAAAGCAGGTGCAGGGGTAGAGTCATTTGTCACCCCGTCATCATTTCAAATGGGGGTAGTCCGGTGGACAGGTGAGGGGTGGCCCTGATGGCCCCCAGTACCAGCGGAAGCTTGACATCCCAATCCTTTTGATTGGCGGCCACGTACTTTAGCATGCTGCTCACTGTCTTGTTAACCCGTTCAACCTCCCTGAGGAGATTGGATGGTGGCTTATGTGGAGCTTGGCCTGTATGCCAAGGAGTTTCCACATTTCCTGCATGACCTCAGCGGTGAAGTGGGTCCCTCGGTCCGAGTTGACACTTAAAAGCAGTCCGAATCTTGAGAAAATGTGGTTCAGTAAACAAGCAGGCCGTTGTTTCTCCTCTGTCATTGGGAGCTGGGAGACACTCTACCCACTTTGTGAATTTGCAAACCACGGTGAGGAAGTATTTGTTACCTTGCGGTAACCTTGTTACCTTGGTCCTACCCAGTCTATTTGAAGGTCTGACCATGGGAAGGTCATTCCTTTCCTTTGCAGTGGTGCGTGGTGATTTGGGTTTGCCGGTTGGAATTGGCAGCACACCAGGCATCCTTTTACGTATTCCGCCAAGTCTTGCTGCATGCCAGGCCAGTATGCCACTTGTTTAAGTGTTTCATAGGCAGCCTTGACACCGTGGTGAGAGCCAGCGGCGTGTTGGCGGCAGGTAATGGCTGCTACAGACGGGTTGGGCAGGAGGGTGTTACATGTCCAGGACTCTCTGTGTAGTGCACTTGCCTTGGTGAGGGCATCGGTTTGGTCATTGAGGTCTTTGTCTTGCCCTGGTTGACCTCTGACTTTTTTCCAATAGACGAGCATGTCATGCTCCGTGACAATGGGATCGCAAAATCGCATGCTTGGAAGAGTTCCTGATGTTTGACAGACTTATTGTTGGCTGTCTTGAACTCATTCCCGCTAGATGGCATGTGAAACTCAGACGGGCATAGCTTGAGTCTGTGCAGATAAGAATTTCTTTGATGTTGTGGGATGCAGCTAGTTGTAGGGTGATAAGGATGGCCACTACCTCTGCATATTGTGATGAGTGAGGGCCTAATTTGAATTGTTGCGGTGAGCAAGGGTCGTTGTTGAGCCAGACCACGCCTGCACCGACTTTCAAATTGCCCTTGTGGTTGTAGGAGGAACCATCGACATAAACTGTGGGCATCCCTTCGCACACATTCTCGTTGAAGTACTTGTAGTTTGTCAGTTGTGGCTGTAATGGTTTTGTGGCGGGGTACAGGGTGTCCATCGAGCAGTTCTGACAGGCAGCTAGCCCATATCCCAGTGCTGATTTGTGGTTTTGAGCATACCTTGCCTCGACGTCTCTTCCTTGAAGTGTCATCAACCAAGTGGCTATGCGTGCGTTTGTCACCACGCCATCTCTGATGCGCTGGCTGTTGAGGAAGGTGACTGGCTGGTGGCATGTCTCTATGATGACCTTCTGTGCACCGATGTAATTGGAAAAATGCAGAACGGCCCACACAGTGCAAAGCAGTGCCTTTTCGCAGTCTGAGTACTTGCATTCTGGGGGAAGCAGCGTTTTGCTGGCGTACGCGACCACTCTCTTGTCTTTGTCATGGAGCTGGTACAGGTCTGCGCTGAGGCAATGTTTGGAGAAACCAGCCTCCAGATAGAATTCCTTTCCTGGGTCAGGGTAGGACGCTTGCAATAAGCAGAGGAAAGTGTCTTGAGGTTTGCTGCTTGAAGCTGAGCTTGCTCCTAACTTTGACGTTGCATCATCATTCAGTGAGGAGGGGGTGGTGTCTGTGGTTTGACACTGCGACTCGTTGGAGTTTACTGACTGGACGGGCAGAGGCTCCCGGACTTGCGTCCACATCTTTAGGTGTTTAAAGTCTATTAATGGCTCAAAGCCAATGTTCATTGTGCGTGGGCATGCAAGCACGCCCAGGTGGTGGCTTACTCCGGGATGCAGGTTTCGAAGGAAAAGAGTTTTAAAGTTCAGGTCTTGTTCCATGTCCTGCTCGTTGCGGATGTTGTCATCTAGCTGGTCTTGTGTCTGACTGTTTAGTGTTTCCACAGCCTTGGGTAGGAGGCTGTCTGTTGCAACACTTAGCCAGTCTTTGTGAGACCTGTTTTGATGTGGTGAGGGGGATTTAGAAACGCGACTGACACAGACCTGGAAGAGAAGAACAAAACAAAACAAAACAAACAAGCAAGGCAAGACAGAGGTGTAAGTGTGTAGTGTCAGGTGTGGGCTAATGCTGAGTGTGTGATGGCAGGTAGACATGGTTCTCTGCAACTGTGGCCCTCTGGTGGACGTGCTTCTAACTGGTGTTTCTGGGGAGACAATTAGTAAACACACACGGGGAGACAGCTAGAGAACAGGGGAGGAAAGGAAAGCAGCCAAAAGAACAGGGAGCAGAACATGGCTGAATGCCTTCGGTCTTCTGTAATAGGCGGTCCTTCCTTCCTTTCTCTTTTTTTCTTTTGAAGAAAGGTTGGAGCTTCCTGTAAGATATAGGGGCGAGAGAAGAAGAGGGGGAGAGAGAAGATACACACTTTCCTAGCACCAGAATGAGTAGGTCATGCTTTCTGGGTAAGGAATCCCTAAATGGGAACTTCTGAACATCAGGACTGTGTTTGTTATTCAAATTTCCTCCTGGATGAAGGAAAAGCAATAACAATGACACTGTTGGGTTCTTAGTTGGTAAGATTGACTCCGTACACCAAGAAGCTTGTTTCTAGAGGTGGGTTTACCATTCTGCCAAAGCTTCTCGAGTTTCTGTTGACCTGCTTTGGCTTTGCCTGGGTAGGATACCATGCTGAGAAGGGAAGGCGGGGTGAGCATAAACAGTTTTGAAACAAAGTCATCAAGTTTACCCAATACTGATCAAAATGTCTCAAAACAAGTTCTCTGCTTTCGTGTTTCTCACGGGTGGATTGCAGACACAGCAGCAGTAGACAGATCAGAAGAAGACAGCAGAGAGAGGGGGAGAGAGAGAAAGAGAGAGAGAGTTTTCTCCACAGTAAACAAGGAGGTGGCGTTGTTGAGTCAAGGCACCTAGGGTTTGGTATTTATAGTAGGATAAGCTAAGTGACCTCAGTATCGGGCAGACCCTAGACTTATTATGGGTTATAGCCAATTGGATGGTTGATGATGCTATCTGCTAACGGCCTTAAGAAAGGTAAATCCTATGAAATTAAATTGAGTTAGTTAGATAGGGTTAGGTCTGCCTTCCCTCAGCCAAACAAAAATGCACCGGAAACTGAAAATTTTTACGCGATAATTAATGATTAACAACTTTGGAATGGTGTCACCAAAATTTCTGAGTAATCAAAATTACAGTAATCATTAAGAATCTTTCGAGGTACTGAAGTCAAACCAAGGTTTCTCAATCAAGGTAATTAATTAGAAAATTACATTAATGTTTCAGATAAGCAATGCTAAAATATGGGTACTATTTCCTTGGGACTGACACAAGCAGTTGTAACTGGTTTAAATGACAAGATATTACTGAAATGAAGAATAAACGAACTACAATTACTTGCCAATAAACCAATAGCTATAGCAGTTCAAACATTTGTCAACGTTCTTTTCAGTGAGAGGGGAGGAGAGATAAGAGGAATAAGTGTGAAAGAGAAATGAGGTAAGTTAGAAAGTCCACTAGTGTGACTTTAAAGTTCAGTTGTAACTGAGGGCACTTTAAAACACACTGCATTTAAACTTCACTAGACAAGCCAGTGCTATTTGCTAAGCGCTAGCCTTTGATGCTGCTAGCTTTGCATGGGTTTCAATGCAAGCACGTTAGTTTCAGTTAGCTTAGCTTTAGTTTCAGCTCAGCTTGAGCGATCTGTTTGTTTACAACAAACAATGCTTGCACACTTAAGTTAAGTTAGACTCAAAATGATTAATAGATGACAATTATCCATGTGCTACATACATTTAATGCATGCATAAATTTAACACACACAAATACCTTTCAATTTGAGTATGTGGACATTCAGGATTAAATGCTTGTACAGCGATTTGTACAAATAAAGACATGTTTGCAAATAAAACTGGATGATTTGGAAAAATTAGTTTCTACACTAAAATAAATGGTGTTCAACTGGTGTCTGCAGAATTATGAATTACATTAATGTACAGGGTTCAAAGTAATTTTGTGAGTATAAATGTTCTATTTTCTATTAAAATTTCATAATTTGGACGTGCGAAAGGGAATCCGCACATGCATTTATTGATTTCTTGCTCGAGTCGATCCTGTTTAGTTCATTTGGATTTTGAGACTCACTTTCCGCGGTTTTTAGCGTTGATGAAACACACGCAAATGGTCACTGAAAGGCAAGACAGAATATCTTTAATTCTGCAGTTTAATTCTTCAACAGAAAACAACTCGCGTTGCTTCATTTGCGCACTGAGAATGTCACAATGAAGTACAGTAATTCAACAATTCTGTTTCTCTGTGTCTGATCTATTTTCCGGGTAAAATAGCAAAACACACAAATTACTCTGATATTGTGAATTGAAAGTCAAACTTTTATTTTAATTAGCTCTTTTGTTTTATCTAGCTAAATGAATCTCAAGGATTCGAGTTGATATGATTATCCTGATTCGGAAAAAGAAATTGACCAATTCGTCCAGCGTTTAGCACAATTTAGTGTATTTTACCAGTTTTGCCTTGATTCGTGGCCATTGAACTAATACAAAACTCTAGTGTTTTCTTCCTGTATAAGAGCAGGGTAGATTTAAGATCTGGGCAAAGTTTGGCTGTACAAAACACAATACACAGGACAACGATTCTTAATAATGAAACAATTTATTGAACTATTCTACTATAACATGACTAACCTAGTGAATACTCAAACACCCACACGCACACATGGTTCTGAGGATGGAAAGCAATTGTTTTACTAAAAGTCCAAAATACTTGCTACTAGTTCTAGAATCACGACTCGAGTGAATTCACCAAGCAGAGGTTTAGCTTATTAACGTTCAGTTGCACCGTTCAGTGAGAAAGGAGGTATTTGCGTTACCGAGCTGAGAAGGCAGCTGATTTGCTCGTCGGAGGGAATCCCGACACTTCTGGTTGGCTGCGGTTTTCCTGATGTCTTTGGCAGTTCCCCGCTGGTGAATCGGTGTTGCCTGGGTGAGGAGAGGAGCGTCTGGATGCTGGTCGGGCCGTTCTTTTGAGTTCTTCTGCAAGTGGGTTGCGCTTTGGAGTTGAGCTGAGTTGAACCTCATGAGCTGTTTCGGTGAGCTCTTGAAAGAACTCCAATCAGTTCAGGGCTGCAGGGCGGGTCTTCGCCCTGAGTGGTTCCTTATCATGCATAAATGAACATACATTAACACAAGGTCTGCGAAGGAATGTTTTAGAAGTTTGGTGGATAAGTTTAAAAGGTTTATAACTTCTGTCTCATCTGAAATATCGGACATTCATTCCCACCATGGAGTTACAGGTATTCCAAGCTTCCATTGGATATCAAAAATGCCTATAATTCATACATAAAGTAACAATTAAACTTCATTTACCCAATAGTTATGCATAGATAAGTGATAACCCAATATCATAAACACCACAACGTATAGAATACATATAAGAAATTATTTGTAAACCTACATATTTGCTCTAATAGCAGTGAGCGAAATTATTGTCCCTTTTAAAAATGCATTCTCAGCGTGTAAATCAGATGCTCGTGTTTATTCGATTATCGATTTATGCTGGGTACTGGTCAAGGTGCACTGGCCATCTGTGGCTTGAACGTCTCTTGACAACACGTTCCTTGTTCTGTTTTGATTCTTTGTCAGTTTTAAATCCCGAGAGAGAAAGACCAGGAGACAAGTCCAGACACTTGGCATCCGAGGATGGTCATTGATCAGTTTTACGACTCATGAACGGTTTAGGAGGAGAACTCAAGATTCTTCTGGAATGTTGTTCTTTTGAGGCTTGTCTGTTCACTGCTATCAGACCCTACACATCTATGTTCCAGAAAGTTCCAAAAAAAGCTGTTGCTAGCGAAGCAGGTGGAGCTAGTCTTATTATTGCTCATAAGAAACGAAGCAGACAGTAAAACAAGTCTTCAACCAGACTGAACTCAAGCAGAATCATCCAAGCATCCCCTGCTGTTTCTGTCTAACTCCTCTTTGACCATCTGTCCACACAGTGTTCAGTATCCATGTTTAAACTGCATATATCTGTCTATCTACATACACGTCTTGCTGCATCTATGTGGTTTGCATGCAGATCCATCTGCTCATCCATCCATACTTCCATCTCTCTATCCATGCATTCATTCTCCTTATTATGGGAAAGCTTCATTCATCATTTATCTGGTTCCTTTACTCGTCCACTTCCATCCACTCATCTCTCATGACTGTGTGCGTGAGAAAGAGAGGGTTAGTTACAGCAGTTATCGGGACAGGTGTAAGGGATGAAAGAGGCTCCATCCCTAAGACTATTCTAATTTTAGCTCACCCTGCAATGCAGGTGATGCACAGTTTAATTACCTCGCTGAAGCACATACACACAATGACAGGTCTCCTCTCAGCACTGTCAGAAAAAGAAAGGGTAGCATAGTTTGTAGGGATGCACTGATACCATACTTTAGAGAGTGGATACATGCACAGATGCTTGCTTTGTGCAACTTGCCTGTATGTTTGGTGATGCAATACAGCAGAATGGATGATTTGAGGCATTGTTTGCCATTCAAACAGGAGACAAGGCATAGTAAATGGTTTCAGATTTCTTAAATTCATAAAATATTATTAAAATAAAGGGGTGCACATAAGTTTTTTTATATCTACTGTAAATAATGATGATAATAATAAAAAAATCAAAACGCAGTCGTCATTCAACCCCATCTACAGCTTTTATAATAATGTTCTTAAGAACATTCAGTTCTTAAGAAAAATCCTAGAATCATGGTTAATTAAACTATCAATACTCCTAGTTTCTATAAATAGAGAAAGCGGGACATAACCTGTACGGAGAGACTATTTAGCAAGTCTCCGCCTCTTCTAATGTCTCTGGTACAGTACTGGGCTTTATGTCAATACTTGCATCCTTGATAGATTGCTTATGTTTTTGCATGCACAAAATATCCATGCATCAAAGTGTGTGGATAGATGGGTTAAATGATTCACAAATCTCATGATTAACTAAAATTGGCAGTGCCCACCTCTATATGGAACAGGATTTGTTGACAGTGCTGCATAATAAGACCTCTGTGGCATGTCAAAGCACCATGTGAATCATGGCCGTCTCATCACTCTGGCAGCACTCGAAAAACTGGAGACAGCAGCGCAGTGCCCATAAGAGGGGCAAAAAAATGAAACAAGCTAAGGTTAATTTTCCCTGTGGTGTTTAATACTGCTTTTTCATTAGAAACTGCTCTCTCTGGGTCTTAAAAATAATAGGCCGCTGTCAGTCCTTTTGATTACAGTGAGTGAAATGCTCAGTTTTTTGTGGTCATAAAGAGATTTGATTTTTGCCCTTTCCTTTATATATTCATGACCATTCTCTGACTTCCATTAGAAATGAATGATTTATTCGTGTGAGGCTGCAAGTGAAATTTGGCCCAATCATCTGATTTTCTCATTTGAAAACCCCTCTGGTCCAGAAGGACTCTGCACAAATGACTTCAAACCATCACAAGGCTTTGTCTTAATATATACTTTTTTCTTTGTGAAAGGTGAGGTGGAGCCCCTCATTGTCTGAGGAAGATGAGAGGTCTTCTCTGCTGTCTTTGAAGGATCACGTGGCAGCAGAGACAGAGGACTGCTGCACGGCTCCATATCCTGTCTGCAGGGCTTGTTTCCAGCTCCGTTTTGCTTGGCTTGCTGTGATATTTCAGCACTTGGGATGTGCATGACTCTCAATGACCCATGTCTACACAAGTCACCGATGCTATCAACCAAAATCTAAATACTGAATAATACAAGTGCACAATGACTAAAGGAGGGGGAAAAAACAGGCAGATCTAAAGGGATAAATAACAGAGGCTGAAAGGTGATGAAAAAAACATTTAGCAATCTCATTTAGCAATCTTTGTGAACTGAATTTGTTTAAACCAATATGTAGACACATTCACAGAAATTGATTTATCAAACGGTTTCCATATAATTTCCTTTAAATTTAGGTTCAAGTACACAACCAAAATGTTTTAGAAATGCAATATATTATATTATATATATATATACACATATATATATATATATATATATATTACATACACTAATTCATTCCCTCGATTTGCTAAATTGTGTGCTTGATTTGATGAATTAGCTCTATAAAAGTTAATAAAATGCTAATTGTTTTTTAAAAGTATTTAAATATACACAATTGCACAAACACATACAATAATTATTATTAAAATATATACACTGTCTATGATCTTAGAATGTGCCAGAAAATGAATATGCAATTATTAGGGAATAGGATGTGGAGAGAGATAGATTAGTAGAAAGGACACAGTGACTGGCAGCAAGAAAGTGGCCTAGGAAAGGAACAGATCAGTTTATGATCAATAAAGGAAGTGCAGCGTAGAATCAGAACACAACTCCGTAATTCGACTGCAAAGCAAACCAACATCATCAGCCCTCCAAGTACTGAAAGCGGAAAATGGAGGAACAGAAACCCGAGTGGCTTAGTTCAAAGCAAGGACAGTACTATCCAAATGACCAGCACCTGGGAATAAAGCATCGCCAAGACAGGGAACATCAATATTCAGAGAATAAATGCTTGCCACTTCGTATTACTCCTCCTGTAGCCTGTGTAACTCTGGGGAGTCTCACCGAAATGTGCTGGGAAGAGAAAAGGGATAAGCAGCATCCGTGATATCTGTTTACGGTGTGGGCAGATGGCTCTCTAATGCATGGATGGGCTCGGAGCCCTGGAGTTGTGAGTCTTGAGCTCGGCGGTTTGTTTTACCAGCAGACCTGTGGCACCAGTATTCAGCTTTCATTTAGCCCCAGTGTTGTATTCATCTGCAGCAAAAGCAAATGGAAAAGTGGATGCAAACCAAACATGCAATTAGCGTAGCATGCAAGCAGTGGACAGCTTGTGCGTCAGAGCCACTGACTGAAGCAGGATGATGCATGCAGTTTGTTGTTTGCTTGTCGTATTATCTGATTTGATCCAAAAGAAATCTTGAGCAAAAGTCACGGCAGTCTACACCAATGCTTATTGATGGCAGACTGTACACCCTAACTAAGACTTTGGTCACAGCTGACTGTGTTTTTGGAAAGCAGAGTGTCTGTCTGGAGTCAGTAGTGGCTGAGAATAAAGGTCATGGAACAGCTCATTACCCAGAAGAAATAAATTATAGGCGAATAAAGTAAGGAAAATACTAAGTTATTTATGTTTCATATTATTTATCAAAATATGTCATCTGTACTGTACTCCTACTGGTTCTTCATCAGACGTGATGACAGCAGTCACACTTGCAGGACTGTTGCCCATAATTCCTGGCAGGCTGTCACAGGCTGATCCAAGACTGGTGATTTCGCCCCATCATAAAATAATTCTTACAATCTCTAAAATTTGTCTCAGATGGCAAAATCATGACAAGTACGCAACTCAGAGTTAGAGTGGTGGTGGCGTTTGAAGTGTTTAGTCAGCAGACAATAGTGGAGCTGAAGAGATTCTCCCTGGAACACTCACACTGGTGCTTTAGATGCCATTTTGGCCTCTTTTTCTAGATTCAATTAGTCTCTGCTAACTACTCAAAACAGGAAGTAATACTTTTAACATCAATCTTACCGTTCTGCAACCACTTGCAATTTTGAGAGCTCTGAGTTTTTTTTTCTTGCTATTGAGACCAATCCCAAAAGAAAACCTTTACTCCAGATAGTTTGTGACAACGAATAAATTGCACCTACTCTGCTGCCCAAAAGTGAGATTCTTTAGTGCAATTATTTTATTTATTTATAAATAAAATAATTGCTCATCGTGCTCATCAAGCTTGAATTTATTATTGTGAAATATTCCAATTCAGAATAATGGTTTTAGATTTGAAAAACAAAAAAGAAAAAAAGAACTTTCTGTGATGCCAAAGCTGAGCATTTTCAGCATCACTGTTTGGTATCACAGGATCCATTAGGAGTCATTCTAACATACTGATTTGGTGTTTCTAATATTTCTTATTTTTATCAATGTTGAAAAAGTATTTTTTATAGAGACAAACGTTTAAGGGTAAATCCTCTGCTTTGATTTAAAAAGGGATGCATTACATCAATCATTGACAGTAAAGACACTAAAGACTTAAAGTTGCCATAGAATGCATTGATATATATTTTAAATTGTTCTCTGATATCTACAGTATTTAGATGCTATGTGGCTTAAGTAAGGGTAATCTCCAGAAATTAAACACATCCATTTACAACCCTAGGATTTGTCTTCAGAATTAAATGATTCACGATCGCACAAACTCTGTTTATACTAATGAGCATCAGTACTTACCACACATTTTACAAGATCAGATGCTTGTCAGTGGAACTCTGTTTATGTGGTAAGTCAAATATTATATACTGTAATGTAAAAGGCTACTGCTAGCAAGCTAACCATGTCCATTCAGTGGATCGTGTAATTTTATTAGAACGGATTATTTACTTTCCATGCCATTCTGAATATAGACAGCAACCCATCCCTGCACTTCACATCCCCTGCTCAGCCTGGAACATAACGTTTATTTCCATGATCTGCCATTTTCACTATTGTCCTGCTTGTTTCTTCACAATACCTGCAGAACTTCTGATGATTCGGCTGACTGCTAGTCTAGAACATAGGTTATGCAAAGGCTGGGGTGTAATGATATTGACTGTGATGTCACAGTCAGTGTTATGTTCAGATTCGCCTATTTTTTCAGTGGTCTTTCTTTATTCATGAGATCTACACAAGGAGAAGGAAACTGTGGTGTTTCACACTCAGGGTATGTCATTTCCATGTACAGAACTGTTATTATTTAACTATACCAAGGTAAATACAGCTTTGCATTCTATGGCACCTTCAATGTAAAAAAAAATGCTGTTCAATGAATCAAACTTTCTATTGAAAGAATACTGGGATATTAAATGTCAAAGATTAAAAAAAAAAAAATTGATAATAAGAACCAATATTAGCATATTAGAATGATTTCTGAAGGATCATGTCAGTTACAGACTGAAGCAATATTTTAAAGAATACTAAGCAAAAATTTTTTTAAACAAAACTTAGGAGACTTAAGAAAAAAACCCCAAACATTTAAACCTCTTAATTATTCCAAACCTTTGGCTGTTCAGTGTACACATACTAATTTTAAAGTGAATGGTGTGGCCGAAGAAGAAGAAAGCACAAGGGTTTGTGAATGTTATATAAAATGATTTAAAACACATTCATATACCACTGAGAATCTTAGGGAGGCTGATCCAGCTGTGATTTTGGAAATCCAATTTACTATATTCTTACTTGACTTCCAACTCACGTTTCTTTCCATGATGGAGTTCATGTGTCCCCTTACATGCCCCGATGGATCACTGCAAGAATTACAATACTGCCTTTCTTCATTTATATAACACCACTGATGATTGGGCCAAGATATTCTGTGCCATTTAGAATTGGTTTGCAAGTGTTATTCAAGCACATTATCATGCAATCACTGTGCTCTCCCTCTTGTAAGACTGTCTAACAATGAGTGCAATCTAGATTTATTGCTCCAGTCATTAGGACCCTAAAAAATAAGGTCAGGAGTTTCAGTGTACATATTAAATAAGGACAAAAAGACGAAAGCAAATCAGTCTCTGATATGGATGTCATCATATCAACGCCTTCAGTGATCACTCACTTCCTATCTGGCGTCTGCTGAGCATGTCTGGGCATGACATGGGTCATATGATGTGATGCTTCATATGAGGGATGATGGGATTAGAAAGGACTAAAATTGAAAAAGGCACTGGTTCTCAGAAAAGGGCACAGAGATGATGTTAGAGCTGGATGCTAAGAAGATTAGGGAGCGACTTTATTTGTATATTGTGGCAAAACAGTCAAGGTTGAAACGGCAGGAGATTACTTAGTGTGTTTTGGCAGTGGGTGGTCAAACAAGGATGCTTATCGCACACACACAAACATGACAAATACGTATAGAAAAAAGTATATAATGACATATGTCTGCCTACATGCTGAAGATCAAATCAGAGAATGCTGTTCTTATATAAGGATAGTAGTTTGATCCCTCTTATCGTCCTAATACCATGTGTTCTCTTCTGCTTTCGGGACATGAACTTTTTGAAAACAAATTTAATCAAAGGCTTTCCTTTAGGAAAAAAAAATAGCATTGTTGGTCACCAGCATATATTGTGGATGTGGGTCTTCAGCATATACTGGTGTCTTTACCTGGCTTCTTAACCCTGTAAAACGTAATTTGATTAAAAAAATACTTTTGCCAAATAAATAAGAACAAAAAAAACAATAATAAATGTATAAATAATACATAATATACTGGTACAATGGTAACTACAGCACAAAATATTTTAAAGACAGTAAAGGCATTTATAATGTTATTATGCATTTATATACATGTCCCTCGACTAGACCATAAGTATAAGTATGCTCATAAGTAGCATGGGTATATTTGTAGCAATTGCCAACAATACATTGTATGGGTAAAAAAATATTAATTTTTATGCCAAAAAATCAGATTATTAAGAATCATGTTCCATGGAAATATTTTGTACATTTTCTACCGAAAATATATCAAAAAATATATCAGTACACAGTCAATTACAGTACATTAAGATGGTCTCAGTACATTATCCGCCATAATGAGAAGTTCTGTATGAACTCCACCCAGGTCAGCATGCTCTAGTCCTCATGCTAACAAAGCCAGCTAGGACCTGTCACAGTGAACCTCAGAGGGCTCAAAGCCCAGCTTGAGTCCCTCCCTCGACGGCTGCTTCCTGGTACAACTAGGTGAGGAAAGGGGAGAGGTAGCAGACAGACCACCCCACAGGTGCTCCCCTCCTGCCCTTCTGCCAGCTGGGGCTCCAGGGAAAGGCACTGCCAGAGACCAGAGACTTTCAAATGCAAATGAGATGCAGCAAGAGACCTTTCTGTCTCCTAACACACAGTTTTTTCTCTTTCATTTTTTCCCCCTCCGTCTCATGCTGGAGCAGAGCTCATAAAATCCTACGCAGGCCGCCACATGGGGTGCAAAAATTTACCGCATTACAGGAAAGCACACAACATCAGTGTCACCATTCTGAATTCATTTGCTTCCTGTTATTGGGTGAATCACATAACAGTTCTACAATAAATGCCCTTTATCTCATGGTTGTTCCAGCATGACTGTGTCATCCTATGAGTTCCTTCGGAGCCGTTTAATGTAGCATTTCTAAGCATCAAAGTAGGTGAGAAGTAACCTACAGTACAAACACACACAGACAATCTCAGGTTGCATTCACTCCTGTCTCTGACTCACAGCTTTTTGATTTTTAAAGCATTGACAGTAGGGTGAACTTTCAGAGAACAGCTATTTATCTGTACATGACTTGCATATTTCACTCCACCTTCTTTCTTGGTCTCCTATTTCTCAATCTCACACAAATCTGTGCAAACACACAAGTGTAAATACACACCTGTGATGCGCTGTGCCTCATTCCTCTGCCCATAAAAGGCAACTCCCCAAACACACACGTACACATACAAACTCTCTCACTCATCAGTGTGACTCTTCAGGGGACGTTCTATCCTCAGAGCAATATTCTCTCTTTGCTGAGTTCTCAAACTGTGAAACAGCTCTGCCGTCTTCAATCAAAGGAAGCCCTGATATAAGATGGAGACGACACAGCTGTCAGTTAGTATATAGCAGTCTAATGCATTTGGTGATGGTCTATCAATTGTTGAATTAAGGGAAAATTGTCATTTTCTTCTTGTCTTCATGTGAAACGGCTCATATTATGCGTTAAGACTTTGATGCCCATGAAGTTGTCTGCTAAGAAGCGCATCTTCTGTATCGCCATTCAATAAAGCTCAACCGTGCCTTTGGGAGAAAGAGATGTAACACTCTAAATATATCACAATTTCATTTTCATTATGGTCTTAATGTGTTTATGTGCACCTGCTCTACACAATAATTCTTCTTCTGTGATAAACACCTCATAGATATTCCCTAAATTAAGGCTTCCAGGAAAAATGTACAAGATTAATTCAAACAAGATAAGATACTGTATGTGTGGTGGTAAATGCTACAAAATATACAAAATTTCAAAATAAAAATGTCTCTTTTTGAGCTACATTTGATCAAAAAAAAAAAAAAAAGTTACATTAATTTTAAAAATACACATTTTTATATATTTATAAATACAATTTATATTTATTTGGTGCTCATGATACATTTCTTATTAGTAGACATTATATATAACATTACATAACATCTTTTCTGTCACTTTTGATCAGATTAAAAACTTTATTGTTTGTATGTATGAATGAATGAATGAATGAATGAATGAATGACGCATTTATATAGCGCTTTAACTGTGTATTGCCATACACCCAAAGCGCTTTACAATCATGTGGGGGG
>JAUMHE010000062.1:9573309-9585263 GCA_032359235.1 Enteromius mattozi | reverse complement strand
TATATATATATATGTATGTATATACATATGTATGTATATACATATATATATATATATATATATATATATATATATACACACACACACACACACACACACACTCCACAACAAAACAGTCACATTTCAACAAGGCTGTTAGCATGAAATTAATTTTTCAAGCCAACAAACAATCTAAGCAACGTCATGTTACTACCTCCTCCTGGTAACTTCAAAGTCATTGAACCATTTAACACCATTCAACACATTTGTGCTGAAAATGTAGTTGTTCTAGCTGAATGAATTCATAAATCTTGTTGCAACTTGCTGTCTGATACACATTATTCCTGCAAGTACTTAGATCTTTATAATGCATCCACGCACAAGATAATTTGCTTAGAACAATGCCTTTGATTATGATTCAATACCTCAACTGATTATGAATTTCACCGGAGGTTTAATGGCTGATTATGTTTAAGTTAATAAGAGGTTGTATAAGGTGAGCCAATTAAAGGTTTTCAAATGTATTATTTTAAAAAAGGTCTGTGGGTGAGAAGTCACATTTAATAAATGCATATATAAGACATTAGCCTTAACTTCTTTATTTTCACTAGCTTATAATGAACAAAAAATGTTCAGCAAATGTAAAAAAGTTGTGTTTGTTAACATTAAGGGGAACTACTGTAACATAACCAATGACATCACATTTTTATAACCATTAACATTAAATACTGTACACAGTGTAGTAGATGATTTGTTGATTGTTCATTCATGTTAGTGAATACATTAAAGCTGCGGTTGTTACCCAGTTTTTCTTGTAGAATAGTCTGGATCTTGGCTACCTACATTACATCTGAGTTGCTTCCCTACACTGTCGCTTTGTTGACTTTACACTCAGGAAGAGACGATTTGGCAACCCAGGGAAGAGAAATGTCCCAAGAATCAATTAAGCAACTGTAATCCACACAATCCTGTTGGCGGGGAGTAACTCTACATCACCCATAATCTGAAGCTTGAACAATCTCACAGTAGTGGAGTCAGTATCTGGCTACTTTGAGTTACAAGGAATTGTCTCAGTTAGCCAGTGAGTTAGCCGCTCATAACCGAGCAGGTCATAACCGCAGGGCAGAGACCGCATTCCCAGCCCTGTGCCGCAAGCTACAGGGTTCAGCCAGCGCCTTCATGCATGCAAACCACCTCCAAACCACTTTCACGCTCTGGAACCAGCGAGCCGGGTGAAATTGGTTCCGTCAGCAACGGCAGCGAGACGAATGAGAGGGTGGCGGTGTGGCAACCAAGTCCGACGGACCAGGAAACCGCAACAGCCGACAGATGTTTAGGAAGAAGGAATCATACAGGCACACATGTACGGTATAGACTCACTCCGTGGCTTGCTTTACCAAATTGACATTTCCTTTTCCTAGCCTGTAGGCTGACGCCCTCACTGCATTGGGGAATAAACAACTTTTTATAGCCTTTTAAGCAGCTTAATTCTGTGATATCTGTAACCTCTGATACAGAAGTGGGTGGATGGCCTCGCTCAGACGCCGGCTGTTTCGTGACAGAACAAGATCAATAGGACGACAGGATTTCTCTCTCGTCTGACACTTATCTTCTTTCTTCAAACCGAAAAAAGGCTTCTCTAGATTTCTCCGTTTTTGACAGGTGAAGGAGAGCCTTCTGGAAAGTCTCTGTAAACTGACACACTCTCGTCTTGTATACCTTTTTCCCCCCCTCTTCCCAGGAATCTAAAAGGTTACAGTCACATGGGGGCGGAGAAGGAGTGAGCGGCGGAGCAAAAGTTTCTTGAAAGCATGTCACTTTATCTTGCCAACACCGGCTTTTTTTAGATCCTCTTCTTTTCTCCATCTGCCACTGATGACAAATCTTAAAAGGCAAGTGACGTGATACGTACGAGGACAGAAAGATGGAAAGATAAAGAGAAGTCGCTGCAAAGGCTGAAAAGAAGAGAGTGGGACGAGAAAGATCCTCTATTTATACTACAATCCCGCCGTTCAGTCAATCCATGGTGGCAGTTCACCGACAGCGCTCGGTTTGGCTCCATTTCTAACGTTATTGCATTTTAACACACCCAAAGATTATCTTCCCCCTTCCTCTGATGCATTCAAACACAAAACGTTCAGTGCTAACAAGTTCGTGAGTGGATTCCAGTCACGATGTGGCGCCTCGACAAACTCGTCTTTCATCACTTCTTATTTTAAATTCAGACACACTCTTGCTCTCCTTCAACAGATAAATTCATGCATAGAGTCTCAGGACTCATCAGCACCAATCAGTCACTGCACAAACTGCCTCCTTACCCTCCTTTTCACCTCTTACCATAACACAGCAATCACCCCATACCATGACAAGTTAAGCCCCGATATCCTGCGAGCAGCCATTTAGCCCCGCCACCTAGGAGAGAGATTACCCTAGCCACCGATCGACATTTATAAGACAGACGGAATGAGGAGTTTTGACCCAGTTGTGGATTATGGCCTTTGTAATACATTTTCATCAAAGCGCTCTTCAAACCTCCTCGCAACCCCTGCCCATCGTACGCACTCAGGATCAGCAGCATGAAAGGTGACACTGTTGATTCAGTTCACACTTAAAAGCATTAATTTTCTCCGTTCTAATTCACTCTAAAAGAATGTGAAGCGTCTGACATTAATCTGACCTATACTATGGGCTGATCTTTATATTTTACTAAGGATTGGCAGGTTACACACCACTACATAAAAAAAAAAAAAAAAAAAAAAAAGATATATATTCATATCTTCCAGGGCTCAGCAGTAAGAATGGTCCTGGGAGCCAATAATGCACTGTCACGGCATCTTAGGTTTCTACCATATTATGACATACATCCAAGTGTAGCAGATCATGAAAAAAAGAAAATAGAGCATGGCTGTGGTAACCTGTTCAAGAATGAAAGGTGACCAAGGCTATATTTATTTGATCAAATAAATTACAACTTAAAATAACTTATTTTTTTTAATACACTTTGAAAATGCTAGGTATTCCTGTGATGCAAGCAGTCATTATACAGTATATATTATAAAAAATAACAAAAAAAATAAATGTTTTATTTTGACCATATAAATTAAGCCATAGTGAGCAGTAATTTAAAAACTTAAACTTAATTTTAAAAAATTAAATATTAGTAATTAATAGTATACACACTACAGTTCAAAGTCTGTAAGATTATTATTTATTTATTTATTTATATATTGAGCATATTATATAATGCAGCTGAAGTGCTGCAAGCCACTGAAAATGTTTTGAGTTTTCTTGCTTGAACAAGTTTACAAGTCGTGTCTTGGTACATTTTTGACTTGGCTGACACAACCTGAACCTTTGTGGAATCATGATCATTGTCTTGCTGTGTGTCCTACATTCTGCTCATCTCAAGCTCTGGATGTCCCCTGTGACAATATTCCTTCTATGCAAAGCCCCAAAGAAAAGATTCTTTTGGTAGAACACACTGCTCTGGTTTTTCAAAATACAAGAGTTCCACGGTTGCTCTTTGTGACTTTATAAACCTTGTTTCTGAACCTGTAGGCTCTCGTGAACGCAGACAACCCAAAGCAAGCTTCACACATCAAACAATCAAACAAACCCAGTGTGTTATTTGTGTCTTGAATGACAATGTATATTAAAAAGTATAATACCCATTGTTTAAAGAGAATTTTAGCCTTTTGTGTTTTCCAGTCTTTGTTTTACAAGAATGGGTTATATAGCTTTTAACATTGATTCAAACTATCACAGACATAGCTACTTATATACATTCAGAGTTAGTGAAGTGAATGTAGATGAAGACAAGATCACATTTAAGGAAAAGTTCATACAGAATAGAAGATAAATCTAAACTCTTCACAAGGTTTGTGACTCTGTTTCTCTGCTCCTTTGACACTAGCCTGACAGAGAGAGAGAGAGAAAGTAAAAAAAGAGATAAAGACAGAAGTGAAATCCTTTGAATGGCAGCTCTTACTTCACTTATTATATTTTTGAGTGTGTGTGCATGCACGATTTTGAGAGGGAAAGAGGGCTTCCAGAAAACTGCACCAAAATTGACACTGTTAAAAAGTTTCTTCACAAGTTATCCATCACCACTGGCATATTCCAACTATCGTGTCATGCTTGTCACATCCTTCTGTGATTGCGCATATGTGTCTGTCCTAATCTGTATAAAGCTGTAAAATACAGTCTAAAACCCCCAATATGTTCTTTTGTGGTCCACTGCCACAGAGACAGATGAGACGGCTCTTTATCTCAAAGGAAAATATGGGCTCCAGAGTTAAATTTACTGCAAAGACCTTGTTAAACCGTCAATTTATTCTTTAGCATTACCTTACAAACGCAGCAGGAAACTGGCAAAGATATATGATGCTGATATATGTATATTTTTTTATTGGGTTCTGAGATTCTCAGATAACTAAGATGATTAATGAACCGTACGGAGAAATGTTGACTTGATAAATAACTGTTTTCAATGGACATAGACAGAAAATTTAACAATGTCTTAAAAGCACAAACTCAAACAATAAACAGAGAAAAAGGATGTCAAAGAATGTTTGTTCTTATAGCAGCACTCATATTTTTGACACCTCTCCTCTGACTTGCTGCTACAGTCAAATAATGGGAAACTGCACTTCCTTTACTGTTTCATAACAAGTACATAGCACTGCCATTAAATGTAACAGATCAAAAAAAGTGTTGTTTACTGCCTTCCCTTCTAGTGTCTCTGGATAAACATTGACTGCCCTTTAATTATGTTGTGCATCTTTGTGACATTTACACAAATTGATAACACTGAAGTTCACAAATTGTAAATAATAGAAAAAAAGATGCATTATACATAATAATGACAGCATGCCTAATCATTTTTAAAAGATAATACAGTAATAAATCAATCAAGCATGCATATTGGAATGATTTTTTGCTTTATGAATTTATACCAGTTCTTTTACGTTGTTATATTATTTTACATTATTGCTATTTTACTGTATTCTGAAACACATTCTTGATGAGAAAAAAAAAATAACAAAAAAAAAAACAACTGAAAAAGACCCTAAACGTTTGAATGGAATACAATACTGTATATACAATACCACAAATGTCAGCCTGGACCACAAAACCAGTCATGAGGGTCAAACTTTAGAATATACTATATTGATCGAGAAACGGCTATCTGAATATCTGGAATCTGACAGTGCAATATTATATATATTATATACACACACATATACATATACACACACAGTATAGAAAATGACATTTAAAGTTGTCCAAATTAAGTTCTTGGAAATGCATATTACTAATCAAAATTTTATATATATATATATATATATATATATATATACAAATATCTTCATGAAACATGATCTTTACTAAATATCCTAATAATTTTGACATAAAAGAAAAATCCCACATTTTGACTTGTAGTGACTATGTATTGTTAAATATTGCTAAAAATATAAATATGCCACTTATTACTGATTTTGTGGTCCAGAGTCACATATACTGTATATAGATATTCACTGCCATTAATTCAAATTTAACAACCATATGTATATAAGTGTGTACACTTGTCCAAGTGCCTGTTACATAGCCAAACTGTCAGTTACTAGACAGAAAATGAGCACCATGGCAGTAAGACAGAATAATGAAGGTCATTGAAAATGACATGTATCATTTCCCTCTCTATCTCCGTCTCTCTCTGCAGAGCTGCCGCATGACAAAGCCTCAGGCCAAAGTTAGCGGAGAGACACAGTCCAGAGACGCCCATACTGTCACAGAGCAGAAAGCAGACAGTTTTTCCAAACAAAAGGGACAGGACTATAACTATACAGTTTCTGGCACACGTCCATGCACACATGAACTTGGCACATGTGTGATATTTGAGTTTGATACACTTTTCCCATGCACCCTACAACAGACCTAGTCAAGCTATTACGCCAACATTGTCCTGTATTTGCTTGCAACAGCACTGCATTCACAAGGACCCCATAGCTAGCATTCTGTTAGGTGATGCAACTGATTTATGGGTAAAAAAAAAAAAAAAAAGCCTTTTAACATGTTAGCTGTGCGGTCGTAAGCACGTTATGAAAGCAGCTAAGGAAAAGTGCACAAAGGGGAAAGAACATATTTAACATTTTAACTTTCTATGGCAGTGGGAAAAAAATGCTTTCAAACAAGCTACTGTGAAAACCACATTTCCCACAAACAACCTGAAGCAACTAATCTCAAAGCAAAGACTGTATCTCCAACAACAGCTCCGTGCTCAGACTGCACACAAAGGCCAAAACAAAAGTCAAATCTTTTGCTTTAAGATATAAATGCTTCAATATGTTGCACCCTGCTTTACAGTCAATTAAATCAGAGAGACTTACCTGCATGAATCAAGAGCAGCAGCGATCCAGTGGTGGTCAATGGGGAGAGGGAAGAAAAAGAAAAAAAAGAAATCATTAGAGGAAGACCTTCAAAGGTGGCTGCAAAAGGTCAGTTATATCCAGTAGGACACTGTGCGCTTCAAACTTTCTAGATCAGGGGTGCCCAACCCTGCTCCTGGCGATTGACTGTCCTGCAAAGTTTAGCTCCAACTCTAATAAACACACCTGAAGCAACTAATTACGTTTTTTAGGATCACTTGAAAATTAAAGGCATGTGTGTTTGATTACAGTCGATCGCCAGGAGATCAATTTTATTTTTTTTTAATCATATGGTCAAAATTGTAAACAGCTAGGAAATATACATGAAAAATGAAACATAAATTTCATATTATTTGATTAAGTTGTGAATTATTATTGATTGTAATTAATGTTAATGTTATTCAAACTTTAGGCTCCTCTGAAAACCAAATTTGGCATCAAACCCAAAATTTAGGCAGTAAATTAAATCATCCATTGAAGCGGCTGAGCTTTTGCTTCGTTTACAGACACACACACACACACACACACACACACACACAAATCAAAGGTTTACTGAACCACTGAGTTAAACTAAAATGTCAAAGTGCTGCCTGCTGGTATCGGCATTAGGTTTAAAATGGTTTGATCTGAGCACATGTAAAACAAAACTTTGCTTTTGAACGTGGGTGAACTACAGTATGGAAATGTTGCAGGAAAACACTTGAAAAGATCTAAGAAAAATCAGAAATGAAAACCTTATTATTTGAACAGAAATGTGATTAAATGAATAACAGATGGCAACTTTTTCTTAGGTCTTCTGCTTTTAGATTTCTTTTCTGACAAAAAAGACTTGAGTAATTTGACGTCTCTTTTAGTCTCAGAAAACCCTCAAGTCTGTTCTCAGATTTGTCAAGGTCCAGAAGTCTGCAAAGATCTGAGCTGTTCTCTCGGTGTCATCATCTTACAACAATTATTGTCTCGTTTGTGTTTATTCAACTAAGGAATTTTAAGAGAAACATCTAAGGCAAAGCTAATAGTTAAATGAAGCATAACTGAAAACTCCATTGTGTCTTGCGAGCTTTGAATGCACTAAGATTTTCTCAAGGAAATCGAAACAATCCCTGAAATAAGCACTTATTGCGTACATCTGAAAAAAACTCTGAATGCAAGAACACTCGCACATGTGGATGAAGAGGCAGAAATGAATTATATGAAGAGAGCCAGACGGAAAATGAGAATAAATAATGTGAAGTGTTAGAGATACATACAATGTATGTGTCAGAGGAATGAAAGAGAAGAAGGACAGACTGACAGATACAGAATGTAAGGGAAATAGAGAGGGAGGGATAAGAAGATTGGCTATTCAGTAAAGGTCTTTGCTATCTGTTTAATGCACTAATTAGTATGATAAATAAAAAGAAAAAAAGCAAACAAACAAAAAAAACCTTTACTGCTTTCAACGTAGCACATATACCAAAAAATGTACACAGATGTTTTAAAGCTGCACAGATATGACATGTGTACAAGTACATATCATACGCATTCATGATACACATAAAAATATAAAACATAAATATACACAAGGAGGTTATACAGTTTTATTTTTTTCTACACTCTGAAACTTCATTATATATATACACTTTTATAAGCTTGAATAAAACTTAAAACTTCAATATTTTCATTGTTTAGGATTTTACCATTTTGGGTTTAACTTGTTAGCCGGCTGCCATCTTAAAAATTCATGAACTATGAGTGACTATAGACCCTATTTAAGGGGGTCCAACCCCAATCTTTCATCGCAGCCCGCTTTAAAATCTGTGATTGCCTTAGACGAGCAATTCACTTCTCTGTCACTCGTCTGTGAACCACTCTCCATTACAATGAAATAACGAAATGAAATGCCATCTAGTGTGCCCCTTTTAGTCACATACATGCACTGACATTCAGCTTCAATAATAACTCACTTTAAAAAGCATTCAAGAAAGGTTTAACCTTTGAACCACACATACAGTAAAAACCAATAGCTTTCCTTTAAATTCCCTATGGCTGAAATCATTCCTTCAATGAATAAATACTGCTGCAATTAATATTCCTCCTTCCAGAAAACATACTGTATTCTGAAACCGTGAAAGTTACTATGGCCAGACATCATTTAGAAAACAGACCTCCTGGAACTATAATTGCATAACCAATGGATTAAACATTTCCTGAAAACGATAATCAGATTTGCCTTTTCACAGGAGAAGCACTGCACTCTCCTTGTCTCTCACTAACAAGAGAGAAGAGGAAACGTGTACAGAACAGCTCTCAGAACAGTTGTTCAAACTGGCTGGGCAAAAAAAAAAAGAAGAAAAAAAGAAAACAATCCAAATGTTCAAAAGCACACATACATACATTTTAAATCTCAACAGCCTCTCATTTTTAAATGCCTATTTCCAAAGATAGAGATAATAATTAAAATATATAAATACAAAAAGACTTTCTGTTGTTGACTTCTTTGGTTCAACTCAAATGTGCCAGCTGTGGCATGGACGTAGGCACAGATGGATTCTTTCCCAGAATTCTGTGGAATGGATGTAAACAGTTAAAGGATTAGTTCACCTGAAAAATGAAAATTGTCATTAATTACGCACCCTCATGTTGTTCCAAAGCTATAAGCCCTTCATTTATTTTTGGAACACAAAAAAATGTTTTTGATGAAATCCAAGAACTTTCTGACCCTCCCACTTTTTAACATGTATTAAGGACATTGTTAAAATAGTTAAAATAGTAAAAAGTATTCTCGCAGCTTCGTAAAATTACTTTTACTTAATTATTTTTACTCAAAATTATTTTTGATGAAATTCAAGAACTTTCTGACATCTTAAAAATTGTAAAAAATAGATTTTGTAGACTTTTTTTTCTTTGCACACAAAATATATTCTTGTAGCTTTGTAAAATTATGTTTATATATATATATATATATATAGAGAGAGAGAGAGGGAATCAAGAAGTGGATAATGTAAAAGTTAACAAATTCTGTAACCTATAAAATTATTTCCCCTCATTTTTATTGGCTGCTATGCCTCATGCAACCTGATCATGCAGACAAGACGGGGCACACAGGCTGCTAATGAAAATGTGTCTGATTTGCGTGACAAGATTCTTACATTACCAATTTAGAGGGAGATGAGCCATCCCACTTCATGGGTGTAATGCAGTGGGCACTACATCCTCCTTGCCCTTTTCTCTTCTCTCTTGCCCTCCAAATATGAGCAAGGTGGTGGTGAGCATTGCAGTTAGAGGGTTTAACCCGGTTAGTGCATGGAATGCTAATTACAGTTAATCCCAGCGAAGCTATAAACACACATTCATTCACCAGCAGGAGATGGGGTGGGGAGGGGTTGAGGTTTCCATGATGAACTGATGGTTACAGCCCTCATCTGCTCTCTGATGACTTTTTAATCTGTCACTAATCACTGTGACATAAATGTGACGGCACGCGAGAGAAGCGGAAGGGGCAGGGGATCAGAAAGGGAGAGCGAACCAATAACTATCGTCTGCAGCTGTAATGTTTTAATGATGATTAAGGCATAGCTTGTTTTGGTTCGCTATGGAGAGCTACACCCCACAACCCACAAGTGTCTTGAGCAGATGCTGCAATCAAGTGAAACCACCTACAGGGATGAGGAGGAGAGGTGAGAGAGACGCAAGGAGCGATCAGGCCTCCAGGAATGAAACATGAATGAGAATTTAGTTTAGTCTTCAATTTAAGGATCGCTTTAAAGTAGTCACAAAAGCTCTGGTGTTTATATAGCAGCGGTCGGGTCATTTTTCGGGCCAAAGTTTTCATTCTCTGACACTAATAAGGCCCATTTCCACCTATAAAAAGATGCTGGAACCATTCTGCAAGTTTTCACAGAAAAAGAATAACAATTTTGGACCGGAAAAACATAAATGTCGGGAGCTAGTCATCAGAAAAACAACAACAACAAAATTTTAAACACAACTAACTAGACCCCATTATAATCAAAAAAGCTGTCTACACCGCTTGATGCTGTGATGTGCCACACAATCATTTGACAGACTGTCCTGTTTTGTTATTTTTTTTTATCATGCTACACAGCAGCTCCAGACCCTTGGTTTCCTTCATAAGTCTTATAATACGTATAAATATATGTGAATTATATTTATCTGATGTAAGTTTTGACCATTGCATCAAAAGCCTCTTATAGTTGCATAAATATGCTGATTCAGATGGAGAAGCAGAAAAAACATTCTCCAATCAGTGTTATTTTAGTTATTTATTGTAGTTATAGTTGTTTATTATTTACCATTAGTTTTTTTTATTTATTTTACATTTCAAATAGCTTTTACTTGTATGCTTAAAGTTTGCATCTTAATTTTAGCTTAATTTATAGTAATTTGAAATGTTTAAATATTTAAAATATTTGATATTTAAATATCAAATTCAATATTAAATTAAAGATTTAATTTCAAATTCAGTTTTAGTTTCATTTCAGTTAATTTTAGCACATAAAGTTACATTTATTTCAGTAAGTTACCAAGGCAAGATTTAATTTGTTTTCCCCTTATTTTTATTTAACAATAACTCTGGCTCCAAACTGAAAACAGCACCATTTTGTTTGGAAAAAAGGCCAACAGAATGAGTTTGCAACCCTACATGAGACCCTCATCAGCTCGCCTTAGCATTGCTAATCTACATCTGAGTCACTATCAAATATTAACAGAATACCATGACTACTGTATTCAGCAGAGTCCAGGACGTTCCAAGCTCCTGGCCAGCTCATCGGAGAGGATGTGTCCACAGCAGCTGTGCAGCTATCTCTCACTTCGCTCTGAAGGGGTTCCATATCTCCCTCATTTCCCACAGGAGCAAACAGAGCACGGGTAGGCTAGTCGCCTTTGATGTGAGGCACTGGCCTGGGCTCCAGCGAAGGCAGATACTTGGAGAGATATTGTCAACCTAGCCATCCAAATCCATGCCAGGAACTGGCAATGGAGTTAAACATGGCCATGTAGAGGCTGGGTCTGGGAGCCAAGATGGCTGCTGATTCTACTCCAATTTCCAGCTTCTACTCCAGGGAAGAAATAACTTAAAAAGTTAAATGAGTCTAACTGTATTTCATGATTTTAAATTGATAGAAAAATGTGTGACAAAATGAGCTTTGGATGCTGGAGCCCAGCACAGAACACCAGTGAGACGGTGTTTCAGTCCGCCTGTTGAACGGAGACCGCATAGGACCCTAAAGAGACTATATTCAGTGTAGGGGTGGGCGATATGGAAAAATTATCATATGATTTTTTCTGGGGAAATCACGATTCACGATTTTAATCCTGATTCTTTTTCAAGTTGGTTTTGTAAGACTATTTTGCAAATTACAGAGGTAGGGGTGGGCGATATGGCAAAAATATAATTTTACGATTTTTTAAAAAAATATCAGGATTTTATCATGATTCTTTGTCATTTTACTATTTTGCACGTTATCTAAGCAGTACAGACAAACTAATTTGCCTTTTTTATAAAAACAAAGCCTTTCAAGGTAACAAAGTATAAAATAAAGAAGG
>JAUMHE010000062.1:9539058-9551259 GCA_032359235.1 Enteromius mattozi | reverse complement strand
TCAGTGTTGGGCCGGTAAAGCACTAGAGTTTAGTTTTACTTGTCCATCCAAACTGCGTTTAGTATTGACCTTGCATAACGTGGTCAATGGTCTACTACTTTTCAAAGTTCTAAGCCTAAAACATGAAGCCTTTCCGAAACTCCCGTTTTTTGTAAGCGTATTTGCCATTAGAGGAATCTGTAGGATCGTTTAAATTGCCAGCTGAACTCAGACTCTCTGAAATAAATGCAAAAGTACAATTTATTCATGCTTTCATGAAATACTCATTTCAAGATTAAACAAGTGGTATTTGCTCATGCACAGACTGACTGTTTCTCAAAGAGAGGGTTAAACCACAGTATCATTAGCTATTCCCTCTTAGAGCTCTGAATGAGAGATCTGACACCCCAAGCTGCACCGTGGATCTTCACTTAACACAGATGTTGCATCATAAAGGATGCTGAAGGTTAGATTGCTCTGTGTTGTTTGCTTTGAACATTTGGGCAAGTCAGTGTTATGGCTTTTAGTGATGAAGAGAATAAGTTACTCAGTTCTGGTGTCTTTGAAGAAATACTTCACCCAAATTTTTTTCAATCACTTCATTTAATTTGTTCCAAAACATCTAAGATGCTCTTTCTTTTGTAGACAGCCAAAAGAGCTGCTCTTTGTCATATAATGATACTGAATAGCAAGGTTACTGTCAATCTGCAATAATTACAAAAAAGCACCCTTAAAGTACCATTAACAATAATCTATATGATCAGTATGCAAAGTACACAACAACTTCCAGAAAGACTGATTTTTAAAAATAAATATATTTAAGGTACAACATTTTGAGGTTAATCTTGTGCTTCCAAAATTTTATTTTACAAAGCTTTTGTGATATCTGTCTACCATGAAGTATCAAATAACAACATCTATTAATGATCCTAATGAAGTGCTCAGAATTCTGTTACTTTTGTTATTTCCTAAGTCACACAAACACAGCTTCGGTTTGTGAGTGTCTATTTACTGCAAGGTGAAAATGCATGCCTTTTGTGGTTACTAAAAAATGTTCACCCAAAATGAAATTTGTGTCATCATTTACTCACCCTCACATCATTCCAAACCTGTATACGTTTCTTTCTACTGTTGAACAAAAAAGAAGGTATTTTAAAGAATTTTAAGAACAATCAATTATTGGACACCATTGACTTCCATAATACGGAATAAGTACTGTGGAAGTCAATGGTGATCATTTAACTGTTTGATTACGAGCATTTTTCAAAAATTAATTTTTTAATGTTATACGTAAGAAAGAAACGAATACAGGTTTGGAACAATATGAGGGTAAATGTTGTAAATTGTGAGTAAATAAAGGCTAATTCTTTTCAAAATAAAGCTTCCAAAATATCACTGGAGAACCATTTTTGGTTCCCCAAAGCAACATTTGGAAAACGGTTCCTAAATGAACAATCTGAATTAATCTAAAGAATCTTCTTGCCACAGTGCAGTGAAAATGTTGTTAGAAAACAACAGATGTCAACAAAGAACCTTTATTTTTAAGATGCCAATTTGAATATATGTAAATACTCCATGAAAGGCACGTGTAAACACTTCAGAATCCTTGCAATACAGTACATAAGTTAGATACATAGACACAATTATTTTTTTATTTTTGAAGCTTTAAAACCAATTGAAAGGAAAACAGCAACATCAACATTCTACAAAGAATTTTATATACCTGTTAAAGGCACGTATTTGTTGTGTTCTATCCCCACCTGTGTCATCTGCCGCAGAGACAAGGGCACAAGGAGACCGTGAACCTACTCTAGTTGCAACTTGGTAACTATAGTTAGGTGACAGATGGGCCCAGGCGACCTTGCCAGGCTTGGTTCCGGTTCAGGACGGCACGTATCCAGTTGCAACACATGCGCCGGCAGGTATGTACTGGAATTCTGTGATAGCTTTGTTAAGAGTTTAGGTTCAGTTGCCCTTATTGAATGTCGATGGAAAATAAAGCCTCCAGAAAGCACAATAATATATATATATATATATATATATATATATATATATATGATTTTGAATCTCTCTCCTCTTTCTCTCTGCGTGAGTGTGTGATGGCCAACAAGTAACAGCAGACAGCAGAATCCTTATTGATCTGGTCTGTGGCAGCAAAATAGCCCCTGTCAGCACTAAATCCCTCTCCCTGTCACTCTTACCTTGGACAAGCAGTCCCTCCAGTCCCTCCCTCAGGAATATTCATGAGTGTTCGAGAGACTACCTGAATGCCAACACGTCCGACATCAGCTTTTATCATCAGGTAAAAACAAACACTTTCACAGGGAGACAAAGGAAACCTAAAGATGAGTTTTAATGGCTCCTTAAATGTATTCTGACATACCTCACTTACTATTGTATGTACTTAATTGAATTACACATTAAATAAATCGCAATAATTAAAAGAAGAAAAAAAAAAAAAAATTAGCTTGAAAAGTTTTTTGTGCTATCTTTATTTTAAAGTAAATATTATTGGGTCTGATATTTTGTTTGTCTAATGTAATGACATTCATGCGGCTTAAGTGTCCAAATACATTTTGCAGCCACCGTACATTTTAAGCTCATTAGTGACTGTGAAATTTATGCCCATGGCAAATCTAATGTTATTTACACTCAAAGATTTTTTCAGTCGACAGAATCCCACTCAGCTCTTGGTGGGCTGAGAATAACTGCCATCATCTAAATATTACATTCATGTACAAAATACTTTATCTCCTGCCTTTCTGTGCTCATCATGATTCCAAATGTAAAACAAGGCATTGATGAAAGTCGATGTCTCCAGGCTCTCTCTTTTCCTCTCAAACCCTTTCCATCTCATTAAGTGGTGTAAAAGCTTAACCAGTGGTAGTGGTACAGACTTGCAGATCTCAGGGGATGAGTGTGTGGGGCGCGAGTCTGTTCTGTTTGGGTACGAACAATAAGGCAGGAAGTAAATGCAGCAAAGGATACAGGGAGAGGTTTGCTGTACACTGTCACAAGCTGTATTATTGCCATTAATCAAATTCAAATCTGATCAAATAGTACTTTTTAATAATTCATATACAGGGGTGGGAAGTAATGAATTACAAATACTCGCGTTACAGTTATTAAGTAGTTTTTATCAGTAATTGTACTTTTTTGAGTACATGTAGTTTAAATATTAAATTTTTTTTTACTTTTACTTGAGTACATTTTAAGTGATGTAGCAGTACTTTTTCTCCACTATTTTTCTCAGTTTGTGGTCGTTACATGCTTATTTTACTTTATGATTTAAATGGTGGTGATTGTGAGAATAACTTTCATCGTCTCTTCAACTGATTACTGTTTCTGTGCTGTTTTGATGTATTAAAAGAGTAAGCAGTCAAAATGTAAAACTACTGGATGATAGATATTCTTCATTCTATTTTTTTCTTTTTTTTACAAATAAGATAATGTAAATTGCAGAACATACATTATATTTTACATGTATAAATTGCAGTGTACAGCATTGATTATGACGGGGTAGAATCTACAGCTTAGTACTCACTACTCAATACTCTTGAGTACTTTTAAATAGGCTTCTTTTTTACTCTTACTCAAGTAGTTTTTCGGACAAGTACTTTTACTCTACTCACACTACATTTTTTGGAAGGTAATGATACTTTTACTTGAGTATGATTTTTCAGTACTCTTTCCACCACTGTTCATGTACAAACACACAAGTGATTTCACGAGTTCGCACTTCCTCATAAATAAATTTAAGCGTGTTTGGCGTGCTGTCCAGGGGGCAAGTCGGGAGCTCGGCGGACTCCGAGCCCTACTGGTTTGAACCCTAGCGAGGGCAGAGCTCGCTTGCTCCCCGTAACGGAAGGTGCGAAAAGAAGGTGGAGTAGGGGAGGCGGAGGGATGCATAGCTAGATGTGGAAGGGAAATAGACGAGCTTATTTAAGGCGGAGGTGAAATAAACATGTTTGGTTAATAGGCTGATAGGAGATAATGCAGAGCCAGCCGTGGTTAATCATTCGTGTGCGCTCCTCCCGAAACTTGTTTAACAGCATCACTTATTCAATGCCACTGTCAGTCAGCAGCATTCTAAACATTATTCATGATTAATTAACAATAAATGAGATCCTGTGAAGTAGTTCTTTCTTTAAAAATGTATAAGTTTTGTCAAAAATAGTTCAACGGCATATGCTAATACTGAATTTTATATTATCATTCCCTAGCAATTTCAATTGCCTGACTCATGTTGTCTGCTACATCATTAAAATAAATGACCCATTCAGGATGTGATGTTAAATCCAAAACACCATGGGTGATTATCTTAAGTTCTTACCAATAATTCTTTATGACCGTCCTCTTTACATTTTATTGTATATCACAACAACTAAATGAAAAAATTGAAGCAACGTCCCCCCCCCCAAAAAAAATCTAGTTTATTTTGACCAGTCCACTTTAGACATTCTATTAACTAGAAGTAACTTTGCAACTATATGTAAATAAAATCTTAATTTCAAACTATTTATTAAAGAAATTTTCAACTACATGTCTACAAACTCTGAGCAGATACATTTAAACGAAACAATACATAACTACTGAAACCTATCCACCTGTTTGGAAATTATTATTCATATTGTAATTCCATTTTGTACCACCAGTGGTGCAGAAAACACTTCTCAGAAGATTATTTCTATTAAGGAAACTCAAGATTATTCAAGCTGAAGGCTTTGTGAAGAGCTAAATTGGTGAGTTGGAACCTGTCAAAAGAAGTGAGGAGGTGTTGAGTTTGCTACCAGGGTCTAACAGATAGCAAGTCTTGCAGGTTTGTGACAGGTGTTGCATGATACGGACCCTGAGCTGTCATTAGAAATGAGTGCACTGTCATGAGCAGAAGTGATGGCGAATATTAACTAGGCTTTATATGCATAGTAATAATGTACTAGATATTATATGATAATTTTCTGTTTAAATATAATTAGACAAAATACATGACATGCTCAGAAGTGACGAAATAATTAAAAAACCTTATTAAAATAAAATACATTCCACTGAAAAGTGCCGTAAGCTATTTCTTACGGAATGACACTCAGAAAATATCTTCTTCTGACAGAAGCTATTGAATTAGGCGTCCTGAAATATCACACCTGTCTCTGTGACAACATGATGCTCTGTAAACTGCAAAAAAGAAGAACTACTATTTTGTCCTTAGTAGGTTTGTCAAATAATAAAATAAAAACCTTGAGGTTCTTTCAGGCGGATTTATTTTGTTGCTTTACTACAGGCTATTTTTTAATAAACACTGTATCTGTGTTGCCAAAGGAAAAATAAGCTACATAAATACAGTCTCCAGACATTTGGGACCAGCCTTATCTTTGACTAAAATCTTTTTCCCCAACCTAACCATCTCACGCACAGCTGCTTCCATTCACCATGCTGATATCGGATTCTTTTGTATTCTGTGTATTTGACAACATTAAGATCCTATCTGACAGCTGCTCCCATTAGAATGCTTCATTATTCAATACCCAAAGCAAACAATTCACTGTGCGAAGCCAAACAAACTCAGGATTCTCTAAATCATGTGTTGATGTAAACATGTAGAGCGCTGACAGATATCCACCAGATGGACACGGCCATGCTTCACATTTTTTTGCTTCAAAAGAAATTGTCTAGTTTCAGAGAAATTAGGGCCAGGGGTTGGAGGGTTCAGGCCTACTCATCCATGTGAACACTTTACAAAAGACCAAAGATGCCTCAGCCTTTATAGACTGCTGTACCAATAAATGAAAAGCTTAGATCCATTGTTGCTTGCAAGGACTAAAATATTGAAAGACAGCGAGACCGTTGGGTAGTGAGGGGGAGAAAAGAAAGGAGTGGAAAAAAACTCCCTTAAGCTCAATCACAGCAGTTAAAATTGAAATAGCCGGCAACAGCACAGTCCTAATACCAACTGCAGAAATGCCACCATATATTGAGACCGCAGACAGTCTACGCCCCTCTGACATTTCAGACACTCTTCAAAAGGTCAACATAAACCTGAAAGGTACAAACAAAAGAAATGAGGCAGGGTGTAAGGTCAGTGGGGTTAAGGTAGGTAGACGCAAAAAGTTGAAGAGCACAAAATGCTGAACATTACAACACATCGAAACACAACAAATGCTTCTGAAAATCATGTCACTTTAGGCTATGTAGCTGCACTGACAGTTTATACACATACCTTTTGTTTTTTTTGTTTTTTACATGAGTTGACAACATAAAAAAAGTGATAAGATAAAATAATAAATTAATAAAGTTCAATATCATGCAAAACTTAACTCTTTATCTAGGGTGAAATTTTTGGTGAACTTTCAGTCATATCAACACAACTGATAAATTAATTTCAAATGCTTGAAATTTATGATTTTATTCTTTGTTTAGATTATCATTGTTTTAAAATGTAGTGTTTATCTGATGGATTTTCAAATTTTAAGGAAGTTTGGCTCTGAGACAAAGTTTGCTACTTTGTAAGTAAAGTAGCAAAGTTTAATCATGAATGTTTTGCAAAATGTTTTCCAATGAATTTTAATGTGACCTTGTGGAAAAAAGAAAAAAACAAAAAAAACAAATCAACTTCATGAAAACACAAAAATGCATGAAGAAACACTCTTACATTGTCGATGTTTAGGAATGACAGCTGTATTTGCTAACAGGTGCGACTTTTAACCATTCAATTCATATATCAGACACATGCAATTGAAATACAAAACGTGGGTGTGAGTTCTCAAACTTCAAAGGCATTACAGAACACAATGTTACTCCTGTTCAAAAAAAGAAGTCTATGTGAAAGCAGCTATTTAAGACTGACTGGTGCTGTGGAGCCAGCAACTGCTCTCTTAAACAGAACGGCTGGCAACTGCTCAAACCCACCTGCAGTTAGTCCTGTATGCTAGATGCATTTAATCACATTAGATATAAAATGAACATAACCCTGCACAGCCTATAATATGTAGGTCACTGAGAGGTCTGTGTGTGGCAGATCTAGGCTGAGCATCCGGCTCTAATTGGATTGGAGGCTTTAGGTTAAACCACTGGCACCATCAAGCTCAAGGTAAATGACTCCCATAATCTCCCGCTGGTGAACAGCCCCCGTGTCAGTCAGTGACCTCAACCCAGTCTGTAAATGACAGCATTAGGAATATTGTGACTCCTAGAGCTCCTCATGTGTGATTACGCTTTATTAGACTGTTGGCCTAATCGTGACCTACAGCTAAAAGAATCTGCCACGTTGGTGATCTTCACGCATAAAACAACCGGTTCTGCATGAAAGTGTTTGTCACAACATATTTCTACAGAACTTTCCCACTCCCCAGACCTCTCAAATCTACGCACCCCTCCAAAAAAACATTTATTTACAATAATACATAAACACGTACAAACATGCACTCAAATGCCTGCTCGTTTTTCGCACACCACATTAAAGCTGATGGCTGGCAGTTTCAAGGGCATTATCAGATGCAGTGAATGGGCTATAATGCGCATCAGGCTGATCCGGAGGAGACAAGTCATTTGTCTGAGTGACAGGTACAAGCATCCCCTACAAACCAATCAGCACTTCAATATAAAGCCCATGTTTCATTGTAAAACAAAACCCTCAGGATGTACTCAAGACTAGACCATTAATGAGAGGAAGTCACAAAACTTGCGTAAAATTAGTTTTCCAATTGAGGCGCAGAGAACATTACTGTTAACACTTTTCGAGGTAATGAGGTGCCAAAGATTATATGAATTAAAAATGGTTCTTTTTGAGACTCAGAAAGTAGCCCTCAGACAAGAGAAAGAGAGACACTAAAACCTGACTATATACAGTAGATACGTTATTGAAACTGGTCCAAAACCGCTGTCAAGGTGAGAAGGATGTGGTCATATCATTGTTGATCCTCACTAACTAAGAGTATCAATTAACAAAACACAGATGGAACACTCCTGTGGTGTCCCTGCTAGTAGCTTTTATTTTTTTGAGTTTAGCTTGGCAGACATTCTGTGACTGGTGCGAGTTACTGTTGTCAAGGCAATGGATTTGGGGTTGAGCCAGACACCCAACCAGGGAGACATCTTAAACTGAATAGCCCTTAATAAAGCAAGCCTATCCAAGTACGGACTGTAAAATTACATTTAATGGATGTCTGAAGATGGTTTACGGTACAAAATAATTTCAAGTTTATGAGTGGCACTGGAATGGTTTACCTCTTAACTCCATCCCAGTGATCTACAGTATTGAAGGGAGACAGATAACAAGTGCCACTTACAAAGGACATGATCTGATATACATATATAGGGTTAGGGTTGTGTATGTAAATATCTGAATTATTGCTTATAGGGAATCACATCCTTAGTTTAGCAACTTGCTAAAACACTCTCACAATCCACTGTATGCACTATAGACATCTGGCTCTACATCTGGAGCAGCAGATCTAGTGGTGTGCAGGCTACACAGTGAGTGGACCCTAAATAAAAGGCTGGCAAATTACTGGACATTACAGACAGATAGAGCTGTGCTGCTGTGGAAGTATCCTGCTGGGGTCACAGGTTTGAACTCAAAAGAGAAACCCATCCATGTCTGTCTATAATAAATAAATAAATGCATCTGTCACTGGGGCGACACTTTAACCAAAAAGTACACTAGTATTGAATGATAGCATTATTAAGACAGACTTAGCATTTTGACTGGGTCAGAGCAATTATCACAAGCATAGTCAATTGTTTATCCAATATCATTTTTTAGGAACGTATACACTTTGTATTGAAACAGCAATGTAATTTAAAATCTAACAGAGGGGAACAAATATTGGTAGAAAAACAATTCCATGCTAATTACGGCATTTAGTTATTTGTATTAGCAAACCATTCACTGTAGAAAATAAAATGACTGGGAGCTGTACAATGGTTTTTGATGTGTTGGATTGTATGAAGTAGAACTGAATATACCTGAGTGATGAAATAAGCATTTAAGATGTTGAGCGAGACAAGGGGAAAGAGATAACTTCAAGTTCACCTTGTAATAATTCAATAATACCAAAGAGATTTGATCTGCTTTCAAACCATTTGATGGCATAAAGTAGGCTATAATATTACATACTTTAGATAATCAAATATTGAAATAATAATAATAATAATAATAAAAGATCATTAAAAGATCCACTTCTCTCTGTCTGTTTAACTTGTTAGAATGCGAAGAAAGGGATAATGAATTGTGTCATCTTGGCCATGCACCTGTTCTACATAAACTGTTGTACTCTTGTTATCTGGAGGATTTTCTGTGATTGATATTGGGTGGCCATGAAAAATAATCCAATTTGAGTGTTTAAAAGTGGCAAGACATTGTCCAACTCAGCAAGCGACACCAGTAGATGCGCTAGAGTATACATTTATAGGAAGTAGACGCTTCGGGTAAAAATTGCTAGTACTGTAGATATCCCAATGTAAATGTCACCAGAAGATGTCCAGGTTATCTTAAGACAGGTGGGTAGGGAAATTTAACACACGAACAAATAGCTCTACTCACAATAGCAAATTAACAAATACAAAAAAACAATCCATCCTGAGAATGAGGAAACGCACAAAATAATACACAAGTCCTGTAACTGATCACTCTAGAGGCTGCTCACGGCACCATTTTTTATTTTAATTTTTTTCATTCACTGAAATTTTGCCTATATATTGATTCACCGTTTTGGACTGCCGTCTTGAGCTTTAGCTTTTAATTTCAGAATGAGGTCTAGTGAGAGATATGGGGGTGTAGTGTATCATAGCGCTTCTTGTCCAGTGAGTGACCAGTTCTATAAAATTAAAGCCTATTGTAGTTTAATAACCAAGCAATGCTTGTATAATCTTTATGTGAACAAAATAACAGTAATGATAAAAAAAATAAATAAATTTAAAAAATTTAAACATACGGTAGATTGAGAAAACTGTAAATTTCAAGAGAAATAAACCACAGAATACTGTTCAGAAATAAATTTAAAGGGGTCATATGACCATTTCTTTAGTGTGGTACAGTATGTAGCTGTTTGTGCATGTATAAGATCTGCAGAGTTATAAAGCTCAAAGTCTCCCACAAAAGGATTTATTCTATCTAAAAGGGAAAGCTGATCCAGACCGGGCTAAAACACCTCATGAAAACACACCCCCACATGTCTAAGTCAAGATGTTGTAATATTTGCATAATGCAGCGTCAATTTCAACTGAATCAACGACTAAGTATTTGCATTTTGTGCTTGTGGAATGCAAGCCATTGAAGTAAATTAGTTTCACAGCACAGCACATTCTGTGTGAAAGAGCCTTAAAACACATTGCGTGTGTGCATGTGAGAGAGAGACAGGGTCACATCACAGTGGAGTCAATCATGGCTTGTGTACTGCAAATACATACAAGCGATATGTGTGTCATGCAACTTTGTTCCCCTTTCAGGCTTGAACTGATGGTAAAACTACTAAGGACATTATTAACATCTTTACATTTATTTTGAGAGCATAACTCGCGATTATGGTAAGAGGTTTTATATTTCCAATGCATGCTTGTTGTCTTTGGCCAATCACAATGCACTGCATCAGCTGGCCAATCAGAGCATACTGTGCTTGTCGGAAGGAGGGTCTGAGAGAGGCCGTGCACAGATGAGCTACAATAATGTACAGTATTTGAAAAAGAATGCGTTTTTAGAACATTAAAGCATGTCAACATATTCTGTTAGACCAAATACATAAAATAATGATCTTTAAAATAGCATCATATGACCCCTTTAAAATATCTTTTTTTTGTTGTTTTTTAATTTGCACCTGGCAAGTGCAGGCATGGATATTTACTGACACTGATATTCAATCTGTTATAATTATTTGTTTATTATTACACTTTTCCCAGATGAAGGGACTTAACAGTAATCTAATGCCATGTATACATTTTCAAAAAGCTGTGTTTCCCAATTTTCATAGTTTTTTTTTATAGTGCATCTGCTGTTGTCTCACAGTTTTCCTTAAAATAACTTTTATTATTATTATTAATAATAGATCCAATCTTATATCAATTTTGCCCTCCATGTTAGTGTTAGTTGTGGTAGCCTACTTCTGCCTATTATAGCAGTTGTATATAATTCTACCTCAGAATTTCATTTGGGGTGATAAATACGTTTCTGATTGTTCTCGGCCTGCTTAATGTAATAGTCTAGACAATGTTGCCCAAATAAGTTCCCCACTCCTGGTTTCATCACAGAATTTGTTGTGTTGCCCTACTTGAGCTGTACAAAGACTAAATCGATTCCAATTTTTAAAATAATAATAATACTGCAATAACAGATTGTTATGGAAGGAATGATTTTGAAAGGAGGGTGATGAAGGAATGTTGTTATCATTCTAGCATACTTTCCACCACTACTCCTGGCAGTGGTGCACAGGAAGTTTATTTCTATGCAGTGCTGCCCTGGGGACTATACTGAGATTGAGTGAGAGTGAGGGTGCGAGAGTGTGCGCACATACATACACATGTGACAGTTCTCTCTTCCTTACTGACACATGGTGGGCCATACTAAAGCACACTTTACAAGATCTGAATGTCACTAGATACTGCCTGTCAAGGTGAATCTGGAATTTTCTGGAACACAAGGGATTTATAAAGACAAGGTGCTGTAACTCAGAGACTTTAAAAATCAGCCGACAGAAACTTGTTACATCTCATTTCAGGTGGGTTTTGAAGATATCTACTCAATCTGCTTGAATCCCCCAACAACAGGATTTACTGCTGATAAGGGAACACAATAAGTCTGGCCAGTTATACGTGGGCTTTGGGTTGTCAAATACCATGAGCATTGGAATGAAAAACAGCGTTTGTAAAGCTACCCATTGCAGACATCTACTGGGACACACTACTGCAGGAGGGATCTAATACACTATACCATAAATCTTATGAAAGTAGTTAAATTAGCCAAATTTTGTAGGCAAAAAAGGTCCGTTACATATTGACAGTAATGTACCAACATATGAAGCACAGGACACACAGAAGTCACTTATAAACCAAGCAGCTTTCTGTCAGCTTTCTTTCTCTCAGTGTGCTGAATTCATGATCAACTTGAACCGTTGCAAAAACAGTGATGGAAAATCTTCTGCCCTCATACCAAATTCCAGATCATCATCCAGTCTGTCTGGAATGACATGAAGTAACAAAACAAACTGAGACAGACTAAATCCAGAAGAACTGTGG
>JAUMHE010000062.1:9528439-9538958 GCA_032359235.1 Enteromius mattozi | reverse complement strand
CCACAGTACTTCTGGATTTAGTCTGTCTCAGTTTGTTCTGTTACTTCATGTCATTCCAGACAGACTGGATGATGATCTGATCAGATCTCTGTGTGGAGTACTGGCTGTCGTCAGACTCCTTGTGCAGACAATAATCTCACCACATTATTACAATTAATGACAAAAATAATGTTTGGAAATGTAAACTGTAATATTTCTAACTGGCACACTACCGTAAAAGATAGAAATAACTGACTTAAAACCATTTTTGTTGGTGAAGATACTAGTGGCCTAAGATTTTTGCACAGTACTGTACATTATCAATAGTTAAGTATGTGTTCTTGAAGAAGATTCTTGAAGAGGATCCTTTTTTTTTTTTCTCTTATTTGGACTCAAAACTTTTGGACTCGGACTTGACTCGGACTCGACTAGTCTGGTCTTGGACTTGTCTTGGACTCGACTACAGCTCGATTCTAATAAATGCTTAATCTCATTCTATATACACATGAGTGTATCTATTTATAGTTCTGAAAACCATATGCAACTACAGAATTCCGGAAAATTAATGTGGTCTACAGAGAGAAAAAAATTTAAAAAATAGATAAGCCATGTTTAATTTGTACTCTGTTTGTTAATTCTACTTTGAACACAACAGCTATCTGTATTCATGTTAACAGCCACAACACACCACAAGGTCTCTAAACTTAAGACTTTAACCAACACAGGTGCAGAACTGACTCATAAATTTCATACATGGCTATGGCTTCTAAGTTCACTGAAACAAGCATCCAATGTCCAATACATTGGTCAAAATAGATTTAGAAATGAGAAATTCCTCCATATGAACTAATGAATGACAATATAATGAACGACTCCATATAAACTAATGAATGACAGGCATTAAATTACTACATTCTTGTCATAAAACAGTAGGCAAATTGGTTGGGAATTTTCTCCTGGGTGGTGGGAAAAAAACACAGACATTTTCTATCTGGACAGCAATAAAATTACTGACTAGCATCTGTACATGCTAAAATTGAAAGATGTTGTTCTGTAAAACAATTAGCTTCAGATTTACTATTTAATATCAAATTCAAATGTGCACAGAGGAAAAAAAACAAGCATCAATCAATAGCAGATTTTTTTTTTTATGTCCTCAATAACACTTGTTGACTGTGAAATCACTGTCATTATGGCAGGAAATGTGTGAATGGGATGAAGGTGGACATGTCTTGTGGTTTGTTTGCAAACATGTTGAAATCACAAATTATGTTTAATCATAACACCCACCGAAACAGCCTTGGTCACAACATTCAAATATACTCTATGAATCAATCAGAAATTGGAGTTGGAAATACAGATGGTGAATAACTATTGCTGCTGATACTAAAAAAAGTTTCATTAATTAAATTGACAAATCAATCGCCTCATTAAATATCATTTTCGCTCTTACAAAACAAGCTCTTTTTTTAAAAAAAAACATATTAACTCCACAACTGTTAAAGCTGGCTAACCATATTACTGAAATGATATTATTTGTCTACAGCATATACAAAGGGACTCCCAAATCCCCAAACTTCCTCATTTGTATAAATAGTTTATGAATTTCATGTCTGACAAGTGACCATTATTGCTTCACCTAAAGTATTAATTGTGGTCTATGCAACCATTAGCAGCCATTCAAAATCTACTTTTGATTGAGAATATGAATTAGCAGTTGCTCTCTCTTTTCAGCTGTCATTTCTATAATGACTGACACATGACCATTAAAAGTCCATCTGCACCAAGGCTTCCTATGGCTGCAATCTTGCACAAATTACTCCTAATGGTGAATCCACATCCTCACATTTCACCTCTGCCACTCACGTCGTCTAGTTGTGTGTATTAATCTCATTTGAGACCAGACTGCCTGGCCATTTGAGGGCGAGACTCAGCCAGATGGGGTCAAAATGTGTGTGTGTGTGTGTGCAGGGAAAAAAAATGTCTCAACCCCAAAAAAAAAAAAACAAGCATTAGAAATAATACTCTTTCTACACCAAAGCCAAATGCAAACACACATCTATATATACTGCATACAGTAGAAGATAGTTTACTCCAATTTGCATTGCCATATAGCAAAATGAGGTACTGTTAAAACACTATCTTTATTTTTGATCAGTGCTTAATGGGTCTTATGAGCTTGCAGTGTTTAATTCTCCTACACTGATGATTTAAAAAATGTGGCATCAATAAACATGAGATGCTCAAACTTGTTTAAAAATTGAACGCAAATTAATAAGTAAAGGTGAGAGAATTGAATTAGTGCTGCTGCTGCTGCTTCCCAGAAGGAAGATGATTTGAATTGCAGAGTAAGTTATCTCCTAATCAAACCACTCAGCACTGCTGGCGAATCGCTGTTTGTCAGAAAGACACATGTCCACCTGGAGGGGAGTGGATTTGTCCTGGATAATGCTAATGCTACTTCACAAAACCCACAAAAAACATCCTTTTGCTGTTTGTTAATGGCCATCTGGATTTTTCAGTATTTTTAAAATAAAAAGATGTGGTATGTATTAGAAAGTATAATTCAAACAAGTTATACAGTTTATAGGTTATGAGGTAAACACTGACTATCTGGCTATCAATTGGATGTCTTTAAAATTACAGTTCACCCAAAATTAAAATTACCGTATGATTTCTCACCCTCAGGCCATCCTACACACTCAGAAATAAAGGTACAAAAGCAGTCACTGGGGTGGTACCTTTTCAAAAGGTACAATTTTGTACCACAAAGGTCCATATTAATACCTTAATAGTACATATTAATACCTACAGTGTACATATTAGTACTTAAAATGTGCAAAAGTGTACCATTTGAAAAGGTACTGCCCCAGAGACAGCTTTTTGACCATTATTTCTGAGAGTGTAAGTGTACATTCTTTCAGACAAAAAAAATAAAAATAAACATAAATGCCCAGGCTCTTCCAGGCTTTACTAATGGCAGTAAATGGGGGTCGAGATTTTGAAGCCCAAAAAAAGTGTGTCCATTATATGTAGCGGTCTACATTGCTGTTAATAAACCATATTTATAAACCATTATTATAAACCAGAATCTCTAGCTACCACTAACTGTCGTACAGTTGCATTCACAAAAACGTTGTGTTTCAGAGGATGACGGAGGTGTTGCGTAAGCTATGGTAAGAAATGATGAAAACAAAAAAACACCAGTCATGATTTAGAAGTAAAAAATAAATTATACACACACATATATATATATAAAATAAATAAATGAAACTGATTTTCCTTTGCTGTAAACAAAGGATTCCCAAGGGATCTTACGCTACGCCTACATCATCCACTAGAATGCAACTCTCTCATGAATGTATGACAGTTAGCGAAAGCTAGAGATTAGAGTTCATAAAGTTTTAAATATGGATATTCCTCTTACACGTTTCACTTCAGAAGGCCTTTATTAAGCCCCCGGAGCCATGTGGAGTACTTTTTATTATGGATGGATGCACTTTATTTTGCTTCAAAATCTTGACCACTATTTACTCCCATTATAAAACTTGGAAGAGTCAGAACATTTTAATATAACCCAGACTGTATTCGTCTGAAAGAATAAAGTCATAGAGAATGGCTTGATAGTGAGTAAATCAATTGGTAATTTTCATTTTTGGGTCAACTATCCCTATAACCTTTTGTCTTATAACAACAAACTCATTCATTTCAGTACAATGAAATTCATTACGCCATGCTGAATATTAACATGGATGAAAACAAGTTTGTGAGGGAGAGACCTCCGGTGTTTACAATGGCATGAGCTGTATAAAGGTCACAGACCACTTTTTAGTGTGTTGTAAACAACAGTACAGCCCATTGAACACACTGTACTTCTACCCCTCACAGCCACTTTTTCATTCCTGTCAAAAATTAAATATGGTGCTACACTGACTAAGGTCTATGCATTGCTTGCTCTACTAGACCAGAGCTATACTTGTTAAGCACTCTTGGTGCTATTTTAGTTTTTCTGCTGTGTATGAGACATGGGCTTAATTGTGAAAAATACAAATGGAAGGTAATTGAAATGTAAATTTTAAGCTGGGGTGCAATTCTGCTGCTAAAAAGACATAAAGGAAAAGAAAACCCAGACAGCATTTCTATCACATAAGGCCTGTTTAGAGGCAACATGTAGCATCTTGGGTATTTATCACCATAAAGAGGGTACATAATGCCAAATTTGATGTAATTGCATTCCAGAGTACAAGACAAACCCAAGCTGGCAACACCATCGAGAGAAGCTAGGAGAGATTGCTTTTAGAGCAGCTTGCTAATCTATTTCTCGGCCTTTGGGCCCTCCCCTGAGGACTGTTGGAAGAGATAAGGATGTAGACACCAGCACTCTGCTGATTTACGGGCAGCCAGCAGATGAATCCCTGCGGTAACGTCTGAGCTGGGGTCACCAGTGATAAACTCGTAGGTAAAATTACGGCATGGGGAGACATAACATTCTATATGGACAGAGGGATGTTCGGAGGTTAGCTTAGGCCACCATGACAAACAAAACATAATGAAAATATGGAGAAAGAAAACTCTTAAAGCCCCCACAGATAAGGCTAGTCCCAGACTAAAAAGCATGTTTGAGCTGTCTCAACTGAAAATATCCACACCTCAAGATATTCACGTCCCGAGATCCACACCTGTAATGTTTTCTTCGAAGGCATTTTTTATAAAGACTGCATATAGCGAAATAATTTAACTAATGCCCGCTCACACTATTTTGCTGCTTGAGATAAATTTAGAAAATTCTAAAGGATTCCTAAAAACCTAGGGTTAAATCTTTAGTCTTAGTCTGATGTTCACCAACAGCGGATTAATGGCTGTCGCAATAAAATTTTTCCTCAACTAAATTCTGGCTGAAGATTTGCGGCATAGTCGTCCAGTGTGACTTCTCTTACGACAAACATCAAACTGTCTCCATTTTTCAAGACAAGCCATGATCAGAATTAATGCTAGAGATTACTTCTATCCTCCATAATCTCCAGCACTCACGAAATTCATAGTGTTTGTAGTCTTTGCTATGATAACCACTGGTTGTGCCACTGTTTTCATGTGGGTGTGTAGTTCTGCTTACACTATTCTTCATAAATACGAAGGTATTGCTGTTGTTTATATACATTTCATGATAGCAAACATTTCAGCCCCTTCGTGCAATGCAGCTTGCAGTTACAGAACATTTTTACTCGTTGTTTATACACATCTTGACTTATGTAAAGTCTGACATTAATAACAGAGATCCCACAGTGTGAGATGATCATTATGTTTGTACAGTCTGACAAGTACAATCCTAAAGGACTTTTAAAAACCACACACTCTATGTCCGGCTAAAGGCATAGTCCTTGCTTAAAGTAAGCCCCATCTGTAAAACCGGGCCTTAGTGTTATACATGAAATGGATTTGGCAATGCTTGGTATGAATGAATGAAACTTAAAAGAATAGTTGACACAAAAGAGAAAATTCTGTCATTTACTCTTCTTTATTCCAAACCTGTATAACTGGAAGAACCTCACACACTATTCTAAACCTGAATAACGAACCTCACACACATCCATGCACACCAGACCTTTAACCTCCGAAGATGTTTTTTTGAACTTAAACGATTAAAACTGGACACAGATTACACACCCAAAACCTCACAAAAACAAAAATCTGCAAAATTACCCAAACCGAACAGTAAATGCTTTTTTCCCCCACTGTTCATTGTACATTCAAAAAAATTCACTAAAAATGTTTATGTTTCTTCTATTTCAGTTTTCAAAATTTGGCATTTAATTTTTTGCAATTATTATAGTCTTAAATATTATATTATATTATATTTTATTTATATATATATATATATATATATATATATATATACTGTATATAATCAACAATTTGATGCTTTGATAGGAGAAGCCTGATTCTACTACCAATCTCACAGTCTAATTTTTGCAGCTGTGTTATGATTATGCCATTTTGGCTTCACGGGGATGCTTAAAAATCTGATTTCACATAGAATTACCAGTTTACTACTTACTAGTTAAGAGTTACTGTGTTTCTGCACGTTCAGAGACACATTCATGTGCATTTGGGGCATTTTGTGGAGCTAGCTTAAGTCGTAATATTAACGTTATGTTGTATAAGTAAAGTGTATTCTATATGAGATAAATGAGCTAAATTTCACTGCTATCAATTCTACTGGTCATCTTCAGTGTGCGCAGCTCAAAACAATAATCTAGAACATTAATAACTTAGGGTTTCACTGGCATTTAATGCTAACTATTTTTTAATCAAAACATTAATTTACCGTATTTGTGCATTTTCCCTGTGTGTTAACGTCAGGATTTGTGACTGTTGAATGTCTCACTGGACTCTTGGTAATGTATTTAGCCCCGCCCCAAACATGATTCGACTATTAGTCAACTATCTGCAAGATTCCAATTTGATTATGCAAATCCATAGTCGGGATACCCCTATTAGAGGGAAAAGAGATTTTGCTGACTATTAAAATTTGAGCTACACAGTTTATCACAGCTGATGTTCTGTTCTCACTAGCAATGGTGACTTTGTGTAGAACAAACTGGAGAAGCTACAAAGTATTATTTACAACACACCACCTCAGCAAACAATGAGGGAGTAATGGTCTGTCTCCGGGAAGACAAGTGTGGCGCTGTTTTTCTTTCCACAAGGGTGAATGCACCAACGTTTATCGGACATAAAAACGGCCTTTCAGCCAGAAGCACTAGGAGTGTCCGTCACCTCAAGTCAGAGGCAATAAGCGGCATTCAATAAAACGTTAGCGCAGCCCTGCTAAACTGCTTCCCACGGAGATATTTTCTCCTGATGTTTGTCCTGAGGTCTAATTTCTTCTAACTGCCCTAATCCAAAGGAATGAATGTCTGCTTGCGGGTACTCCAGCATTGATTACAATTTTCTCATTTCCTCTCCAGAGAAGTTTGTTTACGAGGAGCGACGTATCGTCAGTGTAGAAATGAAAGCAATTCACTTTAAATCAATCTACAGTGGCTCAGCTGCACCCAGATCTCAACTCACAGTCATTTGTTTCATGTCAGCTGAGCGATCCGAATGCAAAAGATGCAGGGAATGAAAAAGTGGAAGAGAGAGAGAAACACGCCAAGTTTTTTCTGGCTCAATACATCTGCCCAATGTGCGCCAACATCGCAATTAACTCATGAGAGGAGATTTTTAACCAATACATTTTTGTTAACTGAAAAGAGAGGCAGGCTCTATTTTGTGAGATGTTGATGGCAAACACTGACTTTCAATTCCAGACAGTCTTTCAGAGTGTGTTTAGAAAATCAATGTCGTCCTTTTGCAAATTTGATGGGACTGCAGTGGAAGGTGTCAGAGGGCGCTTCAGAGCTGTGTTAAAATGAAACCAAAGGTCGGCCTGTGAATAATGAAGTGTGCTGAAATTATGTTTCTTGTGAAGAAGGGTCAGGCAGTGGGAGTATCATATAAAGCTACAAAAGAGATTCAGCTGCTGCCATAGAATGCCATACAGCTGGGTAAACAAAGGTACACATTATACACCGAAACAACTTAATACAGCAAAATATAAAAGCAAATAAAAAGCAAAAACCTAATAAAATGAAATAAACAAAAACTAAAATCAATCAATCAATAAATACATTTTTAAACAAAAATGTCATCAGTAATTCAAGTCAGTTTTCTTTCTGATGCATCTCTCAAAATTCTGGCACCTGCAATAAACCCAGGTTCATCCATTTAGACCCATACATAAATCCATTCCCACTCTTGAAATCTGTAACCATGGTGAAAAAATGCTATAAACACTTCCAAGCGGCTGACATATTCTTCGACTCCTCTAATCTACATCTTACCTTTCCATTACACATGTCCTGCCACTTCCTCACTACTGCCGCAGCTTCGGAGTCTCCAGACAACATGTAGCTGACACAAGCACACCAAGATAAAGGTACATAATGCATTTTGAAGTCATGAGCTACCTGCTCATAACGTGTGTATGAAAGAGTAATAACAAAGCATGTTTTCATTTGTTCTGATTAACCAACTCTGAAAATAGCAACACTGTTACAGCTGTGGGATCCCAGCAGTTACCATAGATACCATCTTTAAGGAGAAAGGAGGAGGCGTCTTTGTCTCTAGAGCCACTGTAGCGACCACAGATATTCATCGGTGAAGAGAGCCATGAAATACCTGGCAGAGAGTCAGAGTGTGTCTTACAGAGACAAGATGTTGTTACACGGATAAGCTTGTGCCTCTTTTCACCACCCACTTGATTGGCTAAATCTGAGCCCTACACTTTAACGCCTCTCTAATCACTTAGACCCGCCAACATGTCTGATTTATCAGTGGTGGTGGGACTCAAAGCAAGGCTAAAAGACACATAAATATTTGTCTGCTGGACATTTGAAAACAATGGTTCTCAACCTTTTGACCTGAAAGCCCCCAATTGAAAACACTATATTTTAAATCCCCCTGAAAACATAATATTATAGAACATAACAGAGCTATAACTATATATCCTACAATTTAAACAAAATTACTAATTCATTTTTAATTAAGCATAATAACATATTTCTGAAACATATTTCAGAAAATAATTCATTATCAAAGTTGAAAAATTAAAAATCATCATCGTCATCATGATCTATCAGAACTCTCATGTCACACTTAATGTCTACACAGACTGCATTAAAAAAACCAAACCAAATGGCATCTGCAGATAAATAATGCTATGCAATTTCATTATGTTTAACATTATAGTTTAATCGACATCAGTGATTGTGAAATGTTTTAAAATGTCTGTGTTTGTGAATATCTGGTTGTCTAGTTTATAAATTATTATTTAAAAAAATGAAGGAAATTAAAACAAGTATTCAAATATTGAAGTGTCACTTAAAACCAAGCATCTATTTGACGCTCCAGAAAACCAACAGTATTTGTTTTCTGCTATGCTTAACAGAGACATGTCTTTTTCACCTTCGTCCTCCCATCTCTCCATTAGTGAAAAGCAACAGGAAATGGAGAGTGGGTATACCGGAAAGGTCAACTTGCTGATGTAGCTCTTGACTGATGGGTCAATGTCCGGCTGCCATTCTCCCACAGCTCACACAGGCAGGCAGTGTTTAATACATGTGGTGCTTGTGAACCATGCAGACAAGCAGGCAGTCGGTGTATATACATGTTATAGATTTAATCTCTAATAGAGGCCCATCTGTTCTGCAACTACTGCGAAAGGGAAAAGAGCTTGGCCATCTCTCTTTCAGAAGAAATGGCCTCTAATCTCAGATATCTCACTAGGAATGGTATGTCTCACCTCCTGTTCTCCTCACTCTTATGCTTTTTTCACTGTAATTCTCTTGTATCTATCCTTTTTCTCCCTTTTTACAACTGCCAAACTCCTCTTTCATCCCATCAAGTATTCCATTGTCGGCTAATGTCAGGCCTGGGCACCAATTCACTTGGTGTCTCTCAAGGCCCACAGAGTAAGTGAACAGCAATCTAGGCAGAGTGTGCCAGGAAGCCCAGATGAAAAAGCCTGGCAGCCACTGAGAGACATAAATGTTGGGTCTCAAAAATGATAGTTCCCCCTGCTTCTCTGTCAACCCCAGACTTGTGTTGCTCAGAAGCATCAAGTGCTCAGGGGGCACCCAAATGGATTTTAAACGCAACTTACACACATATATTTTCTCACACACATACAAACTAAGAAAACCAAAAGTATACATGCTTCCATTCAAATGGTGTATTTTTAATGAAATGATACAGCCAAGTAAATATAAGAGATTTCTTTCAAGAACATACATATGTAGCTCTTTTCCTAAAATTTTGTCCTAGCTTGCTTTATATACTCTTTGTCTCAACCATATCATCTATCTTTTTCTTCACTGAGCCAGAAAGCTCTGGATAAACATGATTGATAGACTGTCTTGTTAATATTACAGTTACGTTATGAGGCTGATGAAAGACTGATGAGCTTTGCTTTCCTTGATACTGACTTGATTATGCAGTGCCAAGAAGAAACACCCAGCACCCCACAATACATACATCAACCAGTAGCTACTATTTAAAAAAAAATGGAAAAGAAAAAACAACAGCAACTATGTCCTTGCAAAGGCACCTGTCCCAGAACCCTGTTCACTTTTCCACATTACTCTAAACTGGAGCTCAGCCAAAATTCCTCTGATTGGCTCATGTTCCTGACCCACCATCTGCTCTTCTCTACGCAGAATACCTTGAGGATGTTGGGAAAATGTAAGTTTTTGAGTATCACGCAAATAAAGGACATTATAAGTAATTCTCAGGTCAGTTCTAAATACTTCTTAGTTTTAAATACAGTATAATTTATTACATTTTATCATTGTGTTATACACAAATGAATGAATGTAATATATATATATATATATATATATATATATAGATATAGACACACACACACACACACACACACACACATTTTATCATATGCATATTTCTATGCTGTATTCTACCATTACATTAAGCAAAGGTAAAT
>JAUMHE010000062.1:9495300-9506157 GCA_032359235.1 Enteromius mattozi | reverse complement strand
GTTCAAAATAAATTGATTTGCTTTTTAGGAGGAAAAAGAAAGCATATATTTGAAATTAATTATATATATATATATATATATATATATATATGTATGTATGTACATATAGATAGATATATAGATAGATAGATACTACTGAAACTCTATGGACTCAGAAATGGCCCACCGAAATGCAAATGAGATCTTGCCTACTCTGTGCCACAATGCCATTCAGAGATGCCCTCATTTACACGCTGCCAGCGACATCATTATGCTTCCTCAGTTGCTGTGTTCTGGAAAGCAACGCGCGCAACTGAGGGCAGAAAATGTTAGTAGTGTGATGTAGTGAAATCTCATGTTTTCATTCTTGGTGTTGTGGGACTAAGCTGATCAGGGATGATTAGGTGCCCTACTTACATTCACTTGGCGCTGCTCAAGACCAACCCTCTCCAAACAAGCCTGGTGAAACTATATAGACCGGGAGGAAGGGAAAAAGAATGAGATAAAAGAAGAGTGGAAAAGGATGCTTGGCATTTGGCCAGCCATGATGGCACCTATCTGTGGGGAACACCATGGAAACCGAGAGAGGGAACAGGCGCTAAGCCTCTTAGCCTAGATTTACATGACGTTCCGCGTGGCCCTGTGAACATGTGCCCACCTCCCTGGCACCCTGACATGCTCCGCTGAGGAAGATAAGGCTGGAATTAGATAACAGTGATACCTATGATAAGTGTAAAAGGGCTTTAGGTAAGAAGCTAATCAAGCCAAACTGGTGGTTCCAGCACACTGTAGCTTTGCTGTGTGTGAAAAGAAAGGATGTACAGACTTATCTCACTGGCTGCATGTGCTGATTCCTTTCTGTAGCATTTGTTCTATCAGATTTCAGTCAACCCGTCAATGTAAATAACACACATTCATTCTACTACAAGTAGATACTGATAATGGCTTTGTAATTTGTTTAAAGGGCAACAGAGACGAACAGCACCTGCCATTCCTGTCATGCACGCCGCTGAGTCTTTTCTAGAAAGAGCTGTGACTGACATTTCTCTCTTCAGGCTACATCTGCTAATAACTGGCGGCTCCTGACCCATGACCTCTCCCCAGGCACTCATAATAGAACAGGGCAACGCAAGGTCAAAGGACAGTTGATGGGAATCTCTTCCTTACAGCATGCAAAGGAGAGGCTAAGAGTAACAATGAAGCTGAGGCAACCATTCTGGTTTTAGTATCCAATCTATGCTGCACAGAAAAGACTAGTGTGCTTGTGATTGTATTAAAAAGAGTTATTTATTTAATGTTCCCGGCGATTCTCAGCTTAAACGTAGGCAGATAGTAAAACAAGACAACAGCACTATAAACTACAGCACTATAAACACCCCCAGGAAAAGCAGCAGCATTTGCCTCATGAAAAATGTAGATATGTCAGTTTAAAAATAAATAAAATGGGAAAATTCAAACAAAAATCCTAACTCTCTAGCACTATTATATGAATATATAATAGAATTTATTAAAATGTAACTTCATATTGTATGACACAATAAAAACAAAACAAAATATTGAACTTAATTAACTTGTTACACTAAACTAAGTGTAATATTGTAATTAATCATGTTGCATGATCTGTATGTAAACTATGATGAAGATGCAAGCCATAGGTTTATGTGAAACCATATAGAAAACAATACATAAATAAATAAATAAAAATATATTTTAACTCACATTTAATATGCCACCCTGCCACAATAGTATAGTATTTGTGGAATATTTTCATTAGGATGCTTTATCAACAATTTAATCGTCATATCTATACAGTATATATAATCAGTCATAGAAAAAATAATCCAAAAACAACTGCAAGAACACAGGTGCAATAATTCCTGTTGAAGCCAAAAACATTGTGTAGGGTTTTTGTTATTCGTTTTGCAATTTCCCCGCTCTGCTGGGAGGAATACAGCGTTCAAGGACGACTGGAGACAACAGACTCATCAGAAATGTTTCCTTTTCTCTTTCATCCCTTGTCTCTTTGTCGTATTTGTAAGTCAAGCACCACTTGCACACGGCAATGATTAACAATTATGGCCATTAGAGAGTTGCATATGGTTTATAGTGAAGGGGCCATTGTAATCAAAGTATCAAATGTTTGTCAGTGGACATATATCAGAAACGCATTTGGTTCCACTTTATGTTGTGATTTTACTAGAATGGACATGTGAAGTGCGTGATAGAGCTGTAACCCTACCACTGACAAGGAGGCATTGATGTAATAAATGTAAAGATGCGGATTCAGACTGAAATGACAAAATACTTGATTCATGCAGAAGCTGTTTTCAGTAAAAATGGAGAAAAATTCATTATCAAAGATTATAAGGGCACTGATGTGATCACAGAATTATTAGAGTTAACAGCAGCTATCTAGAGGTCTCAGGCAGAACACAAGGTGGGCTGATTTGGATAACTAATGTATAGACAATCAACAATTTATTTAATGCATGCTGAAAACTTGCAAACAGAATATCTGTGAAAGAATATTTTTGGTATAACATGCAACTTAAAATACATTTTTTGCTTGTTTTTTGACTCTACAGTGCTTATAAAATCATTAATCTTATAATGTTGTTAAAGTTTTAATGAAATTTATAACAATGTAGAGCAAGGGAATCTAGCTGTGGGAGTCCCTGAATCTGTAAAGATTGATCAATGCATATTATATTCATATCCTTTTTTTAAAGAATGACTCAAGTTTCTAAATACTGCACATTTATACTTAAATTATTAAATCATAACACAAACATGAACTCACACCTGCTGCACAAATTATTAATTAGCTTTGATTGTTTATTTTCCCCAGTGCTTGTCAGCTTGTGACTGACTAATCTATGCTAATGTGTTTCTATACTTGACAGCATGGGATGATACCGCCCCTCTGGAGGGCTTTGAATGTGTGTGTGTGTACATGTTTTCTACTTTTGTTAACATGAGAAATGAAGTTGCTCATCATACAAGGCTGCCAACAAATCCCTCTCTTTTCACTACAGGCTAACCTAACCCAGTAGCATTTAAACTGCAGACCGGTTATGCTGGGAAGATTTAAGATGAACTATTACATCTGACTGAAAGAGCTGCAGTGAAAGGGCATGGCATCATCAAGCAGTATGACACTGTGACAGCCCTGTCCCTGCAGAGAAAGACTATCACAAAGAAGCACTATAGTCAGTGTGGGGCACACAAGTGTCTATGTCTCCATGTACGAAAATGGCCTTCTTTTGTATCCAACAGTTTACACACAGTTATATGCAGCTCTGCTTTGAACATGAAAGCATGATTTTGGGTCTGAGAGAGTCCCTGCCATTCACTGTTTTTCCATGCAATTTAACCAATCCCTGCCTCGTGACTGACAGACTAGAGAGGAAGGGGGAGTCTGGAGATAGATTTCAAATGGACTTGTCAGGAAGTTATAAATAAACAGAGATCTTCACTATAAACACTACAAGGCAATACAATATAATTAAATATGATAATATATTAATGCCTCTTTTTTATTGAGAAATCAAAATTTAATCATGTTTATGCTTAAAGCAAGGATAATTGTAAAAAAAATTCTCCATAAACAGTTCTTATTTTGTTATTATTGGCAAAGTTTTCTGTTTAGAAAGTTACAGTATGGTTCCATAGCACAACAAATCATTAATAAATCTCAAAAGATTAGGAAAACCTCATCCTATTATCTTTTTGAAATGATATGTATATTATGCTACTATAAGAAGCGCTGTTGTTCCGCAAGGGCATTCAATCAAACCAAACGTGCATGAAACATGAGCAATGATGATTGATTTTGTCATTCACCATTACAAGGCTCCAGTAAAGGCAGCTTCTCGTGTGTCATTTATCTTGTTTATCTTCACTCACACACACGCAGCACAGGGATCTGAACATTGCAGGTACTCAAAGCACTTATCAACTCATCTCGTGAACTTATTGCTCCCATTTAGTGTGGTTTTCGTGAGATGAGCTTTACACTCTACGCACACAAACACATATGGACATTTTACATGCTCGCTGTCTGTCTGGCAAAGAGACTAATGCATTCATTAATCCTTCATAAGTGTTTGCTTATGTGCACACACACAGTTACACAACACACCACTAGTGTCTCTCTCTCTCTTTTACAAACTGCAGCCATCTGTATAGAGATTATTACCAACAATTCACACAGAAAAACTTTTTTTTATCTATCCTTCCACTCCACTTTCCCATCTGCCACCCCACGAAGGCCACCTGTGGCCATAGAGAGCGTGATAAACAGACAATGCCCTTAACTAACAGTGCTCACACACAAATATGCCTTCAAACTCATTACACTCACATTCATTAGTTCTAAACAGGGTGATTTTGTTGCCTTTTTTAAACTCGTTTAACGATTACGTAACAAGCCAAAATGTCAGGCTGATATGGTATTATGCAAATCCACAGTGATTTTGGCCTCATACATATTTATAACATCTCCTCTTCTTCGGCTAATCACAGGCTTGGATAAAGGTCAGGGGGAGGGGTCAACAAACAGCTGGTGTTTGGGGTGGCCGTCCAAAACAAATACCGATATCCACATGCAGCTGAAGTGGTAAAAGGTGGGTGGCAGTGCCGGCGGCTAAAATATATAGATTACACAACAGGTAGTGCTAGACTATTCAGTCGAAACCCTGCAGAAAACGCCTTTGGAGGAGTTCAGAGAAAGCGCTGCCCATTTGATTCTGTCAGCATTAAGGCTGGAGCCTGCTTATTCCCCCATTTCCTGCTCTGCCCTGGTATCGCATTTCACCACCATTACCGGCAAAGGCCGGCCATCTGAGAGATCTGTCGTCCTCTTCCACCATCCATCACTTCATGGCCCCTGGTCGTACACTCCATCACAAGAAAAACACACACACGCGCACACACATACGCAGACTGAGCAAACTGCAAAAGGCAAGGCCAAAATATCTGACAAACACAAACAACTTTCTACAACCTGCTTAAAGCTGTCTATCCATGACTGTCTGGTATATTGTGACAGACAGGTTCATCTCTCTGATTGAGGCCATATTGAGCAGTTGTTACCACAGTGGAGATACGTTCGACGGCGATTAGCTGAGTTTCTTGTCGCAAAAGGATTACTGTCCATCAAGATGAATGGAAAATAAGGAAATATTTATAAAACACACCAGAAGAGAGTACAGCTTGGAGTATCACTAAAATATACCACATTAAAGCACACACAGACCAAAGGCTGTCATGTTTGATGTCGCAGTAGTAGTAAGATAAGGTGTTTTCATCATATAATTCTTTGCGCGCACCCAAATATCCTGCAGAGATCAAAGGTACACATGTGATGGACACATCATACACACACAGTGGACTTTGAAGAGGGTTATGAAAGAAACATGTTGGACACTCTTGATTGTCTATACTTGTATCATCAGATATTGCAAAGAAATGTGCATGAATGTGTTTTAATTCACTTTGCACACACTTTTTTAAACTCCTGTCATGGGGGACCAATAACTGGCAGGCTGCTGGCTGCGTAAAGGGCCATATATCACCCTTTCAGTAACCCCAAAATAATTTGATTCAGGTATCCGAGCACTGCACCTTCGTCTGAGCGCCTGCCTCTCTATAAAGGTTAATAATTGTTTGGAACTGGACGCCTAAGGGTGTCTAACACTAATGAGGGTGAGAAAAGTTCAAACAGCTCAGGAAAGTTACCAAAAGTTAAGCAAAAGAAAGATAGAAAGCATAAATCAGTCCTCATATAAAGACAAAAGCTGTTTTTACAACCTTACAAGTAGAAGGTAACCATTTTCATTGACAATAACTAATATTATGTGGCACTTACACACAGTAAAAGGTCAGAGCACAGATGCATCCTTCCTAAAGTCACCTGAATTTAGTCACACTCCTGTAATTCATAATAATTTGCACCAGACAACAAAACCGCACGTAACAGTATGTGCAACTTTCAAAAAAAGTGGTTTTAAAGTGGTTTTTGTTGTTGTCCATAGACACCAAAAAAAGCGCATGCATTTTTATCAATTAAAGGGGTCATGATTAATTTTTATTTAGTTGGCACTCTATATTTAACACTTATAATGTTAACAAGCATTTTACATAAAAAAACATCAGAATTTAGAAATAATAGGCTATTTTCTGTTCTGTTTTGACCCCACTCATTGGAAATCTCTGTTCGAATAGGATTGGTGGATTGTATAGTCGGAAGTAAACACCCACTGCTATGATTACATAACACTTGTTGTATGTTTAAAGTGAACAAAGGACCAAGTTCTTATTGACATGGTCTGGTACTTCATTAAAAATACAGTTCGCTCTTGTCATTTATCTACTATGTGCATGAATCAGTGGGCTGCGTGATCAGTCAGTGGGGTTTAAAACAACACTGTCCCACTGAATTTCAAAGGAAATTCATACAGGTTTGGAATGACAGCATTTGTTGAGGTAGTAAACAACACTGGGACTTTTAGCCCCAAAACATAATGTGGTTTAGGAAATGCATTATAGAATTGATAAGATAAAGGAGAAGTAGCGAAAGAGATATTTCAAAACCTGGGTCTTGTCTCAGAATGAGAAATGGAGTGAGACAGCATGTATCTCCAGTCGGGTGGGTGCTGGTCCTCATCAGACGCCTGCACATTGGCATGTGCCATAGGAGCTCACTGTGCAGCTTGCAGGAATTTGTCTCCATAAATAAAAGATTATGTCTCTAATCTGTAATAACTCTCTCTTCATATTTATTTCTATCACTCCCTCTCTCGCATCAGCAAAATGTCCCAGGTCTCCTCGCTGTCACCGAGATAGATACCAGACACATAAATGCTACTTTTCCAAGAGGGCCACCACTTCTTTATTTCAGTCAGTGAAAGCACCACTGATCCAACTGCCAAGGATGTAGCGAACTGCTTTCCTGTGGAGAAAGAGAGCAAAAGACAACTCTTCCAAGACTTTGAAATGACAGGACTCAAAGCATGAATGGTGAGCCTCAAAACAGAGAATTTTCTTTTACTAATGTACTATTCGCTGTCTTGCCGAGGCACCCTGTTGTTCAAAACACTTCCTTTTCCTGTAGAACATGTTACCCATATCTTTTGGCATATCCAGTAATCATCAATGACTAGAAATGTATTATTTATTATTATTATTATTATTAATATTATACTGATTTTTGAAATGGCACGTGATCAGACATTGTACTATTTTACCTCATTCACTAGACGCGACAATTAATATTGTCTTATCGTTCACACAGAAATTCTTCAGATCTCTGCACTGAATTTTAACTTATCTGTCTATCACATGTTCCACTCACTCTCTCAATTATTCATTTAACACAAAGCCAAACACAGTCACTTCGATATATCGCCACTCTGTCACTCAGGAAATGACAACTTGTCAGACGCAAATGAACTTTATTCTGAACCTGCATCTCTCAAGGTTTCTCTGCTACTGTCAATCATCTCATCCACGCTGCCTCCATTTTGTGTCGTATCTGAGGAATCCTGTCTAAGCGTGAGCTTTCACTGATGATACTGTGAATCTCTGATCTTTCTAAATGGAGCAGAAATTGAGTGAAAGGTGCAGTTCATCCCTAACTTGACACCGTTATCATTACCCCTTTTGCTGTGCTCTTAATGTTATCAATTGGCAAGCGGTATAGCCAGCTCACAGAGCTTGAATGACAGATAGAATGATGCTACTTTTCTGTGACTGCACTATTAATTATTTACAGTGCCTACAGAAAAAGTGTGTTTCTGAGCTTAAAGCTGTAGAATATTACATGTATAATTTAAGAATATAATTTAAGCATAAGAAAGCAGCAGAGTAGGTGGACAGGCCTACTTTGTGCTAATGTAGTGAGACAGTGGGATCTAGTTTTATGGTTTTATAACACAGTATTACTGTTAGGCTGATGATCCCCAAAGTATTCCACTAAAGAAATCGGACAAGGTCAGTTAAAGAGAGCTCATGCCACTGAGAAGATTTTCCAGTCATTGGCACGGAATCTGTGTGAGACCAGATAAATGTATGAGAAAAGCAAAACTGCACAGAGAATGTATTCAGGGAATGTATAACTCAGTTTTTCTTCTAACACCAATGGCATACTTTGTTTTCTAGATTTAAGCCTACATCTCATTTAAGTTCTGTTGTAATATTTTTTTACGATTATTATTAAAATTATTATTATTATGTTATAAGGATGCTAAGTATTACAGATCAGATGTCCGTAATAATAGAGTAAATACAGCTATAGTGGTACACTTGCAAAAAAAAAAAAAAAACAATTAAATTATTAAAGGTCATGCAGAACCACATTTTAAAATTAAATAAAAAAATATATATTTTTAGTGCTGCCAAATGACTATTCCCATATATATATATATATATATATATATATATATACACACACACACACACACACACAGTATACATTGAATTGAACATTTTTGCATGTATTTCCATGTCTATATTTTTTATTCATATAATTTACTAATTAGTTTATATTTAATATATGAACATAACTTTTTTCTGAAATGTATACATGCATGTATTTTTATATAAATAATAAATATTCACAGCACACACACATATATATTATGCAAACAAAAATCTTTTTTTGTTTTTGCTTTGCCAATTAAAATAAATTATTATATTTAAATAATATTTAAAGATTTAAAGATTTGTATTAATGTGATGATGCTTTTACCATTAAGTCTGGTCCTCCAAAAAAATTAAATATACAAAAAGTATATGAAACATATTTAAAAAAAATGAAACTGAAGATCTGAGATTTTTTTTATTTTATTTTATGTTTTTAAATCAAATAGTCTGAGCTTCCTTGTTTATTCCTATCTCCCTCTGTGTAAGGAATCAGCATTTGATTCAGGTAAAGAATAAACAATTGTTTGGTTTGGAGCAGACACTTCCAATTTAAACCTAACTGACATTTTAAAATGATGTACATTAAATTGTACATTATGCATATTAGATCTCATCACCACAGCAGTCATTTATGATTCTGACTCACGTCTACAGTATGTGCGGAGTCAGAGACGAGAGGCAGAAGCTCAGTGGGAAATCATCAGTAACATTTGACAGGTGGCTGAAACGGGAGTGCAGCAGCACTAGAACTGACGTGTTCACCCCTGCAGATGCCAGCGAAGTCTGATCAGGAAGACGACGCATATGGCCTCTAACGGTCCACATCCGTGCTGACCGCTCCCTCGAACGTACTCAGACACTCACCGTGGGAGCGCTGACCGCATAGCCGTGCAAATCGCTCGCTCCATTTCCGCCAGTCATCAACCTCGGTATGACATCAAAATGTGTGTGTGGTTGTGGGGGCATGTGTGACCCCTCTTTAATCTGCCATCTGAGCTGAGAGTGTGTTGGCTGGATGCTGTCACGGTGTGTGAAGCCATGTCCTGAGGTGCAGTGTCCCTGTGACAGATCTGCCTCGATAACCGCAAGAGGATAAGGAGAAAGCAAAATAGAAAAAGCGAGGGAGAGAGAACTAAATGGAGAGCACATGGAGCACATTAGCCACCAACCAGCATTTTGAAGGAGAGATAGAATGGGAGAGAGCGAGGGTAAGCAAAACGAGATTGCTCTAAGCAGCCTAAATGAGTTCAGGCATAAGGGATCATGTCATGGCTGCAGGATCGTTCCCTCAGGGCTATGAGAAAGACTTCCCAAAATGCAGCTGCACTGTTCAGACAGCTCTGATACTCACCACAGCCTTTATTCTTGTTTAGTCAAACTAGAGTGGGAGAAACCAAATCTGTACTTTGACAGATTTAGTCAAACTACATCTGTCAAACTAGTGTGGGAGAGCAAATCATGTATAGCAGGCATTGAGGTATTCCAAATAAGAATGGTGACACCACTGCTTCATTGAAAAAGAGGAAATCTACTCAAAATGAACCTGACAAGAAAACATCCTAAAACAAAGCCTAGCCAATTTCACGATGCTATTATTCTACCAAAATCAGGGATGAAATTGAATTATTATGAAATTGTTTATGACATCCAGTGCACTCACAAAGGACGGGGCTCTGTGGCTCCTCAAAACAAGCCCAGGAACAGCGGAAAGTGCTGTGCATGAGCAATCAGACCTGTGACACTAAAACTGATCCCACTAGTCAAAGTGCTGAGAGTCACAAGTCTCGTAGACAATCACACGTGAATCAATACCTCATAACAGACTCTGGGTGTGTGATGCATTCTTTTATCCCTTAGGTAGCGCTGAAAGCGGACAACCCAGGCCAGCCACAAACACACACAAACATCCACAGCAAATGACTGAAACTGATATGCAGAGGAGTTATTTTATGGCCCACTGCAGAAGAGAAGCCTTGCTAAGTGTGCAAATCACCTTCTTTTAAGTTCAAGTTAATTCCAAGGGCTATTTAATATGTGGACATGGTTTACAATGATGCCTTGACTGAATTGGTACAGCTAGACCAATACTTGCCAACAGACTTTCTTTATTTAACTATTCTTTGGTCTGGTATTACAGTCACTCCCCAGTCACTCATGTTTATTGGACAAGGATTTTTAAAAACAATTTTATAAATGTTATAACTAGATCAGACCTGTATATCATCTTATATTGCATGCAGTTGCTGACAAATTAATGTTTTTTGCCTTATATTGTCTTAAATTGAAATTTTGTCTAATGTATTTTTTTTATATACAGTAAAAGTTTAGCAAAAAAATAATCTCATAGCGTAAAAATGCATTCATGCTACCTCTGAAGCAGTGTTAATTTTGACAGCAAATTTTAATTTAGTCTTAGTCTTTTGACTAAAATGACATTTAGTTTTAGTCATATTT
>JAUMHE010000062.1:9481965-9495214 GCA_032359235.1 Enteromius mattozi | reverse complement strand
TCTCTTAATCCCACATATTGAGATTTTTGAACGTTTTATGAGACGTGCAGCAAGTGTATAGCTTATAAATACAGTTCGTGTACACATCTAACCTCCGAACCATGCAGCACATTCGTTCTGAAATAATCTCTTCCCAATCGTCCCTCCATAACATTTTCGTCTCATTTTTATTCGTTGACGAAAATGTTAATAGATTTTCGTCATAGTTTTGTCATTTCAATTTAGTTTTCATTCGTTATCGTCTCGTTTTCATCGGTGAAAAAAATGTCGTTGACGAACATTATGACGAAAATTATTCGTCAACGAAATTAACACTGCTCTGAAGAGTCTGTAAATAATGAGTGCCATTAAGATGGAGCTTCTGAAAACAAAGTTATGGTCACATTGTAGTCTTATAATTTCCTGTTATAAATTCCGTCTTGATTAGAGATTACTTTTGTAATTTTGTCTAATCACTGCTTATTTAACAGAATAATGAATGATCTTTTGGGCATGAATTTATAAAACCAAATTGACACGCTACTAATTGATAAATATATATTTTATTACAATTTTTAATCTTGAGACCCCTAATATATTTACTTTCATGTCTTCTTGGTTTAAATGTACTATATTACTATGGTGGAGAGTTAGCTAAACATCTTCCTACAGCGTTCTTTCGTGTTGGCAGGGATATTTCAATAGGTTTTAAGCTGCAACAGTAATAAGCAGGATTCACAGTGGGGTTGTGTTCCTTTATGCTGGGCTGTACTTTTGGGCTGAGAGAAAACATTGTTCCTGAACTCTGATTGGCTGAGCTTCAACAGAATGTTTTGTTGAGGGTTATGGTCCTCATTTGTCATGCCGGTCAGCTCTATTTAAAGTCACAATGTGGTATTAGGCTGAAAAGCCTGAACACCATCAAGTGACCAAGGCAACCCGCCAAAGCAACTTGATATGTGTTTGTCCACAGATATTAAAGGGTTTGAAGTAGGCTTGCAAAAGCACAAGGTACTGTGAGACAAAAGAGAAGAAATAAAAGGGAAGCAACAGAAAAAACAAAAGCAATGGAGAAACCAAATGACATCATGCATAATTAACACAACACTGCAAAGAATATAAAAAAATATACATCCAAATTCTTAACACAAGATGAAATTACTTTACAAGCAAATTATGACAGATAACTTGTTTTTAGAGCGTGCATAATATTAGTATTTTAAACTGATTAAGATGATGAGCGCAGAAAAGAGTAAGTAATGTTGCAATGTGAAGCACACAAAAAATAGCATTAGTCTGTGTCAAAAAGCATCATTAAGACTTAATGCAGCTATTAGTTAATTGAATTCAATGTCATAAACAAGTATCTCTATCTTCGTAGAATCAATGAAAGATCTATTTCCAAACAGTGCTTATAATGATCCTCTATATGACTGATCTAGACGCCCAATCCCTTTGACAGAAACTAAACCTGTGGTAATGAAGACAAAGCTTCCTCCTTTAACATTTGCCTCCAGCATAGCTGATGAACAGCTTACTGTTTTCTTAAACATCCCATGCATCTTTTATCGTCAACGATTTAAGCCTTTCTCCTGTGAGGTGTATTTGTTACCCCCAGAAAGGTGGCGGATTTAAGATTCAAGGTTGCACTATTTGGTGCATAACTAAGTGGAAAATACAGAAATGATTTGCATTTGAACCGGAGTTCACCACTTCACAAATAGGCATTCAGGAGTTTATAAGCATTACTGGTATTTTTTAAAAGTCATCCCTCATGCAAAAATGTCAGCTGTCAACATTTTTGATGTTAATTTCAAACTAAAACTAAATAGATAAAACATTTTGAACATAATGTCATCAAATGACTGATAATGGCCTTCATTTCCACAGAATCTAGCCTGAATCATTGGATGAAATAACACTGCTTACATTACAAACTAGAAAAAAAAAAGACAATTAAAATCAATTTATGCATGGCTCTGCAACAACACAGTACTGTACTGGCATAATGGTTCAATAGGTTAAATTGTTTAAATTCTGGATTCAAGATTCATTAACATCAAAATGGAATGACCAACTTGAACAGTTTACCCCAGAGGAAAGTTATACAGATTTAAAGTGGCATAGGGAGATGCTGTGAAGAGTGTCTTCTTTCATCATAGTTTCATTGGAAAAGAAGTAACAAAAGCCCAAACAGATTCAAAATTGCAGTTTCCAGCTGAAATGAACACTATAGCAGTAAAATTGCAACTACTTACATTTCTTTTCACACAAATGATGATTACTGGGCAGATTAATGATTAACAAAGACTTTTTGCATGGTCATTTTTAGCACCACTCAGTGGACATTTCACATTTAAAGCAATGACATATTTCTCAGGCACATTTTCCAGTGAGCCTGGGTTGATTACTTTAACTGTGTGGACCAAAGGCAAAAAAAAGCAACAACAAAAAAAACAGTTTTGTCATACAGGAACAATATGAGTGTAAGCTAATTATCTCTTAAGAATTACATTAAATTTGTATATTATACTATGAAGAAAATAATGTATTATTAACTGTAAGTAACATTTCCCCCTACAGAGAATCCAGTCCTGGCACATTCCACACATTGATATTCTGAATACAGTCACCACTGTCTGCTTTCATCGTCCTCTCCTCCACCTCTATTTATAAAACCCTGCACATTTCTCATCCCTTTCCCTGATAATTTTTCAGCACACCCTTGTCAATTATTCACATGCTCTTCTACATATTGAACATGTTTCTCTTTCTAAGCATTAATATTTAAGGCTTCAACCCTCCTCTAGGAGATCTTAAAAAGATAAATCAAAGTGGCATTTTTTTTAAAATAGTCTCAGCGAAATTAAGCTCTAATGGCACTGGAAGGCAGCACTTTTATGGCTTTCTATTAAAACTGGAAATAGACAGATGAGACAAGGCAAATAAATCACCATCTTACAACATTCTGAATGATTTTAGGTCATTTAACACTGGCAATGACTTAATATCAGAATCATCAAATAATCCCCATCTCAATTTTATTTGAAGAGCAAACAATGGTACAGTGTAGTAAATGCTCCATACAGTGTGGTACTGTAGATGACACAAACTAATCCTCCCAATCAGTCTGATGTTACAAAACAAAGGAAGAATCAATGGTCATTAAATGGCAGTCAGCTGGAACCAGGAATCGTGTCAGTCGGTTTCAACCAAAGCTGTTTTCACTTAATGCTACAATTGATTCTGCAACTTCATAATCGATCACATTGAGATATGGCTTTTATACGATCAGTTCATCGCAAGGTGCCCCCAGCAACTCTAATTAGCCTTGCTCCTATATAAGCTGCAGTACTAACAGATATAAGGTAGCAGCATTGGATCTTCCACTTTATCATCCAAACATAACTAACAGAAGTATAAAAGGAAAAACAAAATTAAGTTCTGTAGAATAATATTCTATGAAAACCAAATGGCCTCTTTAACTGGAAAGTTTTTTTTAAAGAAAGATCTGTTTCTAGGTATATAATATCAAATATGGTTAGCACTAATGGGTTTTAAGTCGAGCCACAGCTGTGGGCTCTCAGATGCATTTGGATCGCAAATGGTTTAGTTATCTTTTTCTCTGTGCTATTGATAAAGGTAGGCAATTGTTGCTTGGAGGCATAAAGGATTAAGATATCCTCTGTCAGACAATTCCAATGGTAATGAATTATTGTACAACCAAAGCATACGATAAGGACTTGTTCAAAGCCTTACGACACCTCATGTAATTCATTGGTTCATTTTTATTACTGCGAGTTGAGGGAGGTCTACATTACTATTAACAGAGACTCTTCTTGCTTGTAAAACAGTGAACAATAAGGATTTTTATAGCAACATTTTTACATTTGCAAGAAAAAAAAAATTCTCCATTATTATTTTTTTTTTTAGAAAAAAGCATATTCCAGCCTTTTCACAAAATATAATTATGCAAATAAATTATTATACTGCATAACTACATCAATTTATAAAAGTGGCAAAAGTGTTTCAATGCAGTTTTCTTTCTGAGTGATGATTCTTACAATTATGACAAAACCTCATAACCTCATTAAGCTATGTTGTTTCCCGTTATCACCCATGTTTGTGGGCCACCCTTGTTGAGCCCTGAAAACAGACACTGTGACAAAATTATGCTTTTCTAATTTGAAAACATAAGAAAAAATCTGATAACTTAATTTTATTCCAAAAATCACTGTAATTTTAAACTTCTTATAAAACCCACACATGTAAATACAGGGGTTTTCCAAAATCATTAAAAGTAGATGTAACAGCAGCAGCTTCCATGAATGAAGGTAACTTAATCTGGATTAAACATGGAGAGTGAAGTAATCTCATAGAGTGGTGACAACCTCTTACTATCCGACACTATGATCCAGCATCACTGTCTGAATTAAAAGAAAGGGCTCTTCAAAATATTACAACATTCACAGTGCTAGAACAAAAACTCTATTACAAAGAGTCACTGTAATCCTTATCACAAGTATTCAGACATAACGCCAAACTTTTCTAAATATCACTGTGCACAAGCTGTCCCCTGTATGCAAATGAATGTGATCATTAATTGTGAATGCATATCTATCCGGCATTCTGATGACTACAGTAAAGGCACTATAATCCCAAAGCAGAATCCCATTTGGACAGCATACCTTGCCGTCAAGTAATACTACAAGCAGGTGCCAGCAATCAGGCATGATGACGCATTAGTCAATTTATGCATGCACAGACAAGTAAAATGCCATTGATGGCTTCACCATTAGCACATGCAATACCATTTTCTTTTAAATGAACAGCAAAATGTGTAATCTGTCAATTACATAAATCTATGCAAAGTATGACACCATTACTGGACACATCACTTCAAGCTCTTCAAGTAACCCAATGTGAAAAGAGAATCAGCAAATGCAGAGCTAAAGGAGACATCATCTGATGTTCACTGACATCCTGGTACATAAGCTTTTTCATGTGCTGCAGTCAATGAAATAATATACAAAATAAGAAAAGGTAAAGCTGATACACTGTTACACCTATGAAATTCTCTTTATATTTCATATTTTGAAACACAGGGAGTGGTCAGAGTCACTGTCATTAGTGCATCTGCCGCTCCCTGGCAACATGATAGACGGGACTGCACACAGCCCCAAGTCCATCATGTGTCGCATCTGGAATGTCATTAACACACACATGCTAAGAGTCCCATGCAAAACTGAAATCTATAAAGAAATATTCAGAGAATTATTATTATTTGAATAATATGCAAAGAAATATCACCAACAGTCCCCACCAGAAGCAAAACTGCACATCTCTTGTCAAAGCCAACACCAGCAAGAAACGATCAGAAAGTATCAAACTTACGTGTCTTACGGCTGACATGGGTTCGACCAGGCGTGGTCACGTGCCTCTCCGTGGATGACTGCTCTCTGGTCCACATTTGGGTGGAGTCATTTAGAACAGCAGGGTTGGAGGGAGAGGGGCTGGAGGTGGATGTATGGACAGTAGACGTTGTGGTAGAGGCCATGGTGGTCGTAAAGGTGGGATTACGTGTGACAAACCGCGTAGAGGGGCTCTTCTGCGTCACCTGGCTGCCGGATGCACCACCACCCCTAGGGGGAATATTCGGAGGAGTTCCTGTTCGAGTCCTGCTCCGCACCACAGTGGTGACGGTGGGGCTGACCGAGCTGACCCCTCCAATAGTGGTTGTGGTGGTGGTGTCAGATCCCTTAGGAAAAGTGCTAGGCTTGGACAGAAAGATGGGGTCCTGGCCGATTCCCTTGGCGTCCACCAAGTCAGTAGGCACGTAGTCCCGCACAGAACCCACTACGATCCATTTCAGCAGCATAAGACTGAGCCCTAGGCCTATGAAGCCAATGAGAAGCGGAACCACACAGAGCCAAGTCTGTTGGCGGGGCCAAAGGGCACAGCTCCCACATCTTAAAATTCCACCACGAGCAGGGGCCTGGGCTTGTTCACGTCCACCGGAGCCACCTCTCCCATCGGGCTCCTCCAGTACCATAGCCCCCGAGTTGTTCACTGTTCCAGAGCTGTCACTCATCTCGCCTGTGGCACGGTAAGGGTTAACCCCACGGCCGGGCACTCGGCAGACATGGACAGCACAAGGCGAAACGCTGGCCGGCAATGCCAGACATTGGAGAAAAAAATTGGAAAGTAAAACACAACCGCAAGAACACAGAGATAGTTACGAACACATCAAAGCAGACAAATCACATTCACACACAACTAATACACATACACACACTCAAAATCAGACAAGCGCATACACCCAATAGAATTCCGGAGGTAGAAATCTCAGCGATTGCAGAATCCGGTAAAAAGGACAGTCCTTTAGTCCAGTTACACCAATACGTCCAGATGACTTCCAGCTCGTCGTAAAAATCACTAAAATGGTACAAATGTTAAATAAAGGTGCTGAGCAAAGAATGTGGAAGGAAAGGGAGGAGTGAAATCATCTGCATGTTGACTCCGAGCACCAGCCGTTGCAGCAGCACTCTCTGTCGTCAGATTATCAAATCCTTCTTTTTGCAGATGACACCACCGTTAGATTTATCCTCCGACCTCGTACTTCCATTCATTGCAATATTTGAAGGTAGAGTTCAGTAAAAGTTAAAAACTGGCTCATATTTTTCCTCTCTGGCTCCCTCGTTCTTACCAATTCCTTTTTCAAGGTCTTGATCTGACTCACGGTCTTGTATTTGTGCGCTGAGTCAGCTATACATATCCCAGAAAGCTGGTTCCCTCACGAAGCAGGACTCGGTGCTGGCCGTGAAGCAATATGTCCCTTTTTCCTCGACCAAAGCTCCTGCTGATTTATAGCATCCTTAAGGGAGCAAGGGACCTGCAGCACAGATACCGGTGTGTGCAAGCTGAGCCGTAAACCCGGCAGAGGAGGCAGTGGCAGGTGCAGAGTTGTCCAGGAAAAGACAGTGGATGGTCAAATCCGTTAGCAGTACAAATCCTGTCAGAACAGCATCTGATGAGCAACCCACCGCCGTAGAGTGAGCCGTAGATATCGTGCAGAGCAGCGGGCGTACGCTCAGCCTCTATCTACATTCCTCCACTGAGAGAGCGCAAGAGAGAATGAGAGAGAGAGAATGAGAGAGAGAGAGAGAGAGAGAGAGAGAGAGAGAGAGGAGCAGAGCGGAAGGATGGAGGGGAGGAAGGGAGGGAGGAGTGAAGCTTGTCGAAGACGGACGGAAAGAGAAAGCGAGGAGGATTAAAAAAAAAAAAAAAAAAGAGAGAGAGACAGCGTGCAGGTTTTCAATGAGACAACATTCATCCATTCCTCATTACTGTTGTGTTTGTTTTGCCTGTCTGTTACTCTCTCCTAGGGCTGCCATTTCTAAAGCGTCCGGACTAGCGTGTGTTCCCGCTCTAATCTCCTGTGGGATTTTACCGCGGCTCAATCCTACGACACTGCAGCCAGACACATACACAGACAGCCTTCTACTCTCCCCTACTGCTGATGCCAGGAAAGAGAGAGACAGACAGAGAGAGAGAGATAGAGAGAGAGGAGGCACTGCACCTGCTCTCTTCACAAGAACATTCCCCACCCCTTTAGAGAGAGACAGTGAGAGAAAGAGAGAGAGGGAGGGAGGGAGAAACAAGGACAGATAAGTACAAGTTGAGAAAGCATTCACAGCAGGATGAGATAGAAAACGAGAGAAGCAGAGGGCAAGAGAGAGAAAGACAAGATACAGGAAAGAAATAAAGAGATCCGTGTCAGTGCTCTGTCAATCACTTTTATTTATATAGTGCTTTTAACAATACAGATTGTAGCAATGCTCTGTGATATTTGCAGAAAAAGAGATAACTGACTGCTGTAAACAAAGTGCATCTCAGCATCTCTCTTTCAGGACTGTCAATAATGCAACCAGCCCCTCCTCACGTCTAAGGCTTTAAGAAGAAAACCTGAGCTAAATTAATGGATGGCACAGATTAGAAGTCATGTTCAGTGTTTAATGGGTGGTGTTTTTAAATATTGTTTTGCAACACAAAAGGGTTGTAATAGGGAGTGGATACCACTTTCAAACACGACAACTGAGATGCTAGTTTGTTTCCTGCTGGTTCTAACTTGTTTTAAAGGTGTACTCAAAATGTTATTGTTTATTTTGTGCTGGATGATATGGCAGCCCTCTTGGATTAATACTGACACCTAGAGGCACAGGTGAGTCACAGATGAGGCACCAATGCCAATGTAAAAAAAAAAAAAAAAAACACTTTTAAAAACGCTTAATTCCAAGTCTGAAAGTTTCAATTAAAATCCAGGTTTCTGAAATTGGTCAACGAGATGCAATAACTAGCATAATTTCAATGGTACTCCCACCACAAAAAGGTTAGTAAATTAGCTGTTTTTGCTGTTATTTTATATGATGTTTGCAAAAAAATTTCGGGAGGATTCCCACTAATCATCTTATTATCTCATCATCCTATCAGAGCAAGAAATACTTCCTATAAATAGCACAAGCCCCTTTCCCTTGGCATCTCAATCTTAGCATCCCTCCTCCTCCCCTACTCCAACATTTTGCTTATCTTTCCTCCGGGGGGAGCGTGCTGGGTTTGGGCCGGGCAGTGAGCCACGTGCTCCCTGAGCCCAGTAGGGCTGATAACCCTGGGGCTCGGGAGTCCGTCGAGCCCTGAGCCCTCTCCCCGGACAGCATGCCAAACATGCTTCGCCACCTTCGCCTCCTCCTTACCAGTAAGTTCAAACTTGTGATAGATATATATATATATAACAACACAGCAAAAAATAAATAAATATAGATAGAAACTTGTCTTAAGTTAAAGTGCCATTTTGCAATCATAACATTTTATCTATGCTATTAAAAAATGTTTTTATAAAATGCAAAAGCTAAAAATAAGCACCAATTTATTAGGAGTTTGCAGGTATGATATGAACACTGTGATATAAACTATCATAACTCATCAATGGTAGATCAAAAAAAATCACTTGATATAAATGTGGGCTATTCATTGATTGAGCATCAACTGCTCTGAAAGCATGTGCATGTAGAACATTCAAAAGCGGCCCATTTTTACTTTCAAACATGAAGTACTAATTTATTTAAATCACTGCCTTGAGTAATCACATTAAGCTATATCGCAATTCCTGTTTTTCACTACCATATTTTAGACCTCTTAAAATGATAGTTAAGACTTTTCGTTTAAGACTTTTTATGACCTTAACATTAAACAATATTTTTAAGCATCCATAGAAACTCGTGCAGAAATCACTGAGGGCACCTTTAAAGAGCAGCATACGAGTGAACTGTTCCAACACAGATGACCTAAATCTAGTATTTTGCATTACAGAATAACAGGAGTAAATCCAATCCATTTAAAACAGAAAAAAATCCTTCAGCAGGTAATCACAAAAACGCATTACAAGTTAAAGGTACCAAAACACAAATAAAATCATGTTCTGTGCCCCATCTTATTTTCTTTTCTGTGTAAAACACAAAATATGTCAGGCAGACAAAGTGACATCATTTTTAATTATATACACATCAGGGGTAGGCAACGTCAGTCCTGGAGTGTCGATGTCCTGCAGAGTTTCACTTACTTTGCAAGGTGGAAGTAAGCTATTTTCTGTGAGACACACAAAACTATTAGCCGCAATAGGTTAAATACTTATAATAATAACAAATCAATTCAAATTAGGATAATACTGTAAATATGAAATAACATGGAAATAAACACCAGTGTGCAGCATGTAGGAGCATAATGGGCTGTTTTGTACAGCTAAAAAGACTAGAAGCAAATGACACTAGAAACTTTGTCCATTCAAGTTACAAATGACCACACACGCTCTTGCATTTAAAATAAGATGGATACTAGCAAAAGATACATTTTCTGTTAATTTCATGGTAGTTGTTATAAATCACATAAAAAGTATAAATCACAACAGAATGTCCAAGTTTAAAAAGTGCTTGTGCATTTTTGTTTAATAATGCAGAACAACTGGAACAACATGGTTCTGAGAAAATGACAGAAAAGACGGAACATAAAAATACCGTTTGTCTATTTACTGTCAGCTGAACTATTCATTTACACATGTAACTATATTTAAATGACCTTTTTTTGTAGTGCAACAAGCCATAAATACATAGTATCAGTAGCTACTTCAGTGAGATCAAAACTGTCACTTTAGATAAGGACGGTGAAAGCTTAATCCGAGTAAAAGGAAATTCTAAACTAATTTCAAGTTTTGCTAAAATATTTGGCCCAGATGAAATTTAGAAAGGCCGGTGAGGGCATTGCATAGTGGTTGTTGTTATATTTCATATTTCTTCTTTCAGCCAGCTGTCAATGAAACAGTAACCTAGAATGTTGATGGAGACAAGTCGATGCAGAAACAATTTCTTGGAGCGCCAATCAACCTGAATGGAGTGAGCTGTGCAGTCAAGAGTTCAAAATTAACATGTTGCACCACAGCTGAATTGAAATCTCTCATACTAGCAATAAAACTGAATTTTGCATTATTTTCTATTAAAAAAGCATCATCCCTATGAAAACAGAACTCTCATATGGCTATTTGTGACAAACTGATCAGTTCATTGTCTCTTTCCATCATAACTGCATCTGCCATAGAAGCATTAGAAACTCTATCAGTGGCCAGATTTAGTTTAGAATTCAAGTTACTTATTACTTTGTGTTTGTACCAAAGCAACACCACACTGCACACCAGCATGACTACTAACTAACAAATACTAAATTCGTCTATGCGTCAAAGCTGTATTTTCCACACATTTGGAACTAAGCAGGTGTTCATTTTGGACCCTGTGTGCGGTATTTTGTGTTCACAAAACATCAAAGCAGGACAGCAGCTTACTAATTTTATTTATCCATCCTTGCTCTAATATACTATATTCCCTTAAGATTATCCTGCTAAAGGCTTTGCTTCTGCTCAGCAAAGACGCTTCATTCGGTAGTGCATGCTTGACTGGTGAGAGCAGCTCCGAGTGAATGTTTTCTCAAACAGCATGCATCTAAGCTAATGCTACTCATTAAATGATTGACAGAGCTGTGTGTGTTTCTACCTGTCTGATTTAGGATGCATCAACCTGCCAGTTCACATCAGCTCAATGATTAGACCACTCCTGCCGAGGGCCACATGCATCCCCACGCATATGAGTATGTGCGTGCACTCACACTCTGCATCGCCCTCTCTTATGTCACACATCTACACTTCATCCTTCCACTAAACCCCATTTCCAGCCTTTCTTGTTCCATGTTTTTAACCCCAAAGCCGTACGCCCACACAGTCCTGTTCCTAAGACTGAGGAGAAAGCACTTTGTCTGTCAGGCACTCCTGAGAGCCTATAAAAGCCGAAGCCTCCCTGTCCAAAGGAAATGAAGAAACACAAAAACACATCTGTGTGCCATTCCAGTAAAAAGCACCAAAATTAAGAATACTTTTAAAGGGAGTGCACCCAAAAAAAAAATCATTCACTCACCCTCAAGTACAATTTAATTTATTTTATATATATATATATATATATATAACTAATTTTTATATAAAATATAAGCAGCAAGTCAGCATATGAGAATGATTTACTAACAATCATGTGACAATCATGTGAAAATTCAGCTTTATCACATGATTGTTAGCAAATCATTTTCATATGCTGACTTGCTGCTTATATTTATTCTGAATGTTAAATAAAAATGTGCTACTTCATATTTTCTGAAAAAACCCCAGCTAAATTATAATAATGCTTTTATTTAGCAAGGATGCATTCAATTAAATCAAGTAACATTTTGTGACATTAGACTTTTATGATGCTGCAAAACATTTATATTTCAAATGCACACCATACCTTGTATTTATCAAATAATCCTGAAACATACATAACGTTTACACAAAACCATTTTCAACTCTGAAAATAAGAATATAAAGTTTTTTTTACACCAACAATAGCTGAATAAGAAGAAAAATTTTATACCGAATAAGCAGATTACTGAATTCAGAATTACTTGTACTGAATTCAGCTTTGCCATCACCTTTAAAAATATATTTAATATATAGATTTTGACACCAACTGAATAATAATAACTTGATATGGAAAAAGCAGTTTACTTATATAATTTGATAATGAATAAGCAGATTAATGAATTGTTTACATATTTACTTACATATTTAAAATATATTTAAATATATTACCTTAAATGAGTCTTCACCCCAAGATTACTGCTATAAAAATGAGCCACATCCGAAAGGCAAAGGAGGTGGTGTTGCTACAATTTATAGCAATATTCTCAGTAATTCTCAGAGAAGGTAGGCTTTAAGTATAACTCGTTTGAAGTTATGCTGCTGCATGTAACATTATCTAGAGAAACATGTGATAGTTATAAATCCCCTGTGATGTTTGTGTAATGGCTACTGTATACAGGCCACCAGGGCACCACACAGATTTAATTAAAGAGTTAGTACTGGCTGCAGATAAAGTCTTAATTGTTGGTGATTTTAATATTCATCTTGATAAAGAAAAAGATGCGTTAGGATCCGCATTCTTAGATATTGTGAACTCTATTGGGGTTACACAACACGTATCAGGACCTACTCATTGTCGAAATCATACTCTAGATTTAGTACTGTCACATGGAATTGATGTTAATGGTGTTGAAATTCTGCAGCAAAGCAATGATATCTCAGATCATTATCTATGTAGTCTTGTGTAAACTACATATAGATAAACCTGTACATTCTGCACCTTGTTACAAGTATGGTAGAACCATCACCTCTACCACAAAACAATGCTTTGTAAGTAATCTTATTGATTTATCTCAATTCCTTAACACGTCCAGTAGCATTGAAAAACTTGATGATGCAACAGAAACCATACACTCTCTTTTCTAGCACTTTAGATACAGTTGCGGAGAAGGGGCGGTGGGGGGGATGCGTAACGAGATACGGAAGGGAAGGAGACGGGCTTATTTAAGGCGGAGATGCTTAGACCTGATTGGGTGAACATAATTAGGCTGACTGAAGAAATGCGGAGCCAGCCGTGGCTAATATTCGTGTGTGCTTCTCCCAAAATTTGTTTATTAACATCACATTGCATCATTGCATTGTAGATCCCCTGAGGAAAAATTCCACTCATTCTCTACCACAGGAGAGGAAGAATTGTATAAACTTCTTAAATCATCTAAACCAACAACATGTATGTTAGACCCTATTCCATCTAAACTATTAAAAGAGCTGCTTCCAGAAGTC
>JAUMHE010000062.1:9467430-9479811 GCA_032359235.1 Enteromius mattozi | reverse complement strand
TGCAATGTATTTTTGGCTATTGCTACAAATAAACCCCAGCGACTTAAGACTGGTTTTGTGGTCCAGGGTCACATATAAAGAGAAGGGCTGAAAATCAGGACGGCCCCCTTTGGATGGACATGGGTATGTGCTGTACTCCTCCAGCAGCCCTCTCATAAGGTTCATCCTGAATTGCATGGAGGTGGTGTCCATCCCTATTGATAGTAGGGGTGGGAATCTTCAGGCACCTCACGATCCGATCCGATCCGATTCTGGGAGTCATGATCCGATTCCAAAACGATTCTTGATCTACTTTTTTTACCCAAATTAATTCTTCTGCTGTGCAAATACATCTTTACAACTTTAAAGTAAGTGTTTCTAGGCTTTGTGTTTATATTTGAGATATCTGTGTGAATCTTGGTTTCACAATTCAATTCAATAAGATTATTATTATCAACACAATAGCCCAGTTTCACAAACATGTCTTAGCTTAAGATAGGACTAGGCCTTAGTTAAATTAAGATATTAATGCATCTTTTACAAAGTTTTAAGATATGTCAAAACAAGATATTTTCAGTTGAAGCAGTTAAAACATGCATTTTAGTCTGTGACTAGTCTCAGCCTCAGACGTCATGCCCACGGAACGTTGGCTAAACGTCTGATGCATATGGTACACTTAACTGGAAACCCTTCAGGAATATTGAAGTCATCAAATGATTGGTTGAATTTTTGGATTTCCGGGGGACGCGAGTGTCGCGTTTATTTTCAGAAACACAGCGTAGACGTGTTTACATGAGTGACAATAAGCATTTATTAAGATCAGTTAAACGTTGGATTTTCAAAAAATCTGACTGACTTGTTGCACGCAGTTCTGTTGTTGTGGGGACATTTCCACACCCCGAAACGTGATGCTGAACGAAACGAACTGTGATTGGTTGTTAGACATGTCGGTCAAATGGCCTTATGGGTGGGCCTTGACCAAAGAAAGCAGCTATGAATTCCAGACCTTCAGCCGTCAGTCTGAAGGTCTGGCTATGCGAGACTAGTCTGTGACTAGCTTAAGCCTTGTCTGCGAAACCAGGAGAATATCACACTCTCATTCAATATTACTGCACATGGCTACATTTTAAATAAAATTTATTTTGTGCAAAATGTACTTTTTTTTTTCATTACATAAACAGGCTATTATTTATTTTAAAAGGTGCTTTGTTTGAATATACAAAAGTTTACAGAAATAGTTTTGACTTTCAATAGTTGGATTTTTCTTTTTTTTCCTCTGCATTATTACTGATTATATCATATACAGTGGCAGCTTTAACAGACTGCATTCAGACTAATGGAGAGCTTCAAAACAATAAGTTCAAACATTAACAAAATATGAGCTCTTCAAACTGAGGAGGTACAGTCCTTAGCTCAAATCCTTTATGGAGATCCAACAGGAAGGCAGGAGACTTATAAAGAAGGGCTAATGACAGGCAAGTGTGATGACTGAGTGTGTACAGATGGTAGTCAGAGGGGATGCATTGTGTGTTGAGATGGCAGATATGGTGACTGTGAGAGTTGAGTCCGCACAGGTGCATAGAAATAAAGAAATTAGTTAACAAGGTTAAAGGTGCTCTATGCGATGTTGCAGGATTTGAGCTCGATTTCATTTTTATCTCAAACCGTATGCATAACCACTTATCTCCAAAGCTATCTCATGTAAGAGAAATTACAAAACGGAGGTAACTTAACTATACTGCTTATACTGACTAAGGTATTGTCGAGCTAGGTTACTAGCAGCTAAAAGCTGGCTTTGAAGTGCTTCCAACAACTTGCAATGGTAACGTTACTTGTTTTACGAGTTTATTTTGCTAATACTCTGCAGTGGTGGTATTTCAGTAACCTTAGTCAAAGACATGTAATCCTTCATGCTACATCGACCATCTTTGGCATTCGCTTCTAGACTAGTTTTCAATATGTCAGCTGTAACTAATAAAATAATATCGTAAAAATATTGTATAAAGACTTGTCATACACATTTACTCACCTAACAGTTGGAGTTCCCTTAGACATGTTAGTTCTGTCGCTGTCTCTCTTGGGTTAGCACCACCTTTTGTATCAATGCGCTTTGCGCGTTCACGGCAGTTGCAAAAACACTCGGGGGAGGGGGGAGCTTGCTCTGTTTTGTTTTTTATTTACGTGAAACGTCAGCGGAAGTGACATCAAACAAGATCGCATAGAGCACCTTTAACTTTTTTTTCTGACGTGTCTTTATTGGACTCTGGTTTTGAGGATTTCTAGGAAAGCAGAATGACAAACCCAACATGCAGTAAATTCAACTTGAATCATTGTAATTACCAATGTACCTATTAAGACATATTAAAGTTATGTAGGATCTGATATCAGTGAAGAATATACTAGTCTCCTGCCGAAGCCTGGGATTTGTCTGTTGGGGTTTAAAACTGCTAAAGAATCAAAACAGAACAGAGAATGTCAAAAATCATTCCCCGGTGGGGAAATCCCAAAGATGTCAGCCAGGAGGACTGCAGCCAATCAGAAGTGCTGGGATTTCCTCCGATGAGCCAATCAGAAGCGTTGCCCTCTCAGCTCGGAGCGGTAAAACACAAACAACTCGTTTCTCGCTGAAACAGTGCAACTGAAAGGTTAACGATAAGCTAAATCTCTGCCTGGTGAATTCTCTCTGGCCTAGAACTAGTAGCAAGTACTTTAGACTTTTAGTTAAACAATTGCTTTTCATCCACAGAACCGTGTGTGTGTGTGTGTTTGAGTATTAGATAGGTTAGTAATTTATGGAGTAGGATTGTTTGTTGTTTTAAACTAGAGTAATCATATCAATTTGAATCCTTGAGATTCTTTTTCATAAATAAAATAAAAGAGCTAATTAAAACAAATAAATATTAATGTAGATCAACGGTTCTCAATCCTGGTCCTCGCACCCCACCGCTCTGCATATTTTGCATGTCTCTCTTTGTTAACGCATCTGATTCTGATAATCAGCTCATTAGAAGAGAGCTCGGTGCATGAACTGTGTTCCAGTTGACATGGTCCCTACACAGTGTTCATTGCTTCCTTCTCCCTGAGCAGGGGAAATCCATTACAGTTTACTTCACTTCAGAACATTCATTCACGGAATTGCTGTGTACATAAGTGAATACGATTTAAACAATTAAATGCACTTTAAATGGAATGTATAAGTTCGCTTCAATCTGGCATCTTGGCGGAATATCTGGCGATGTCCACTTTGCAGTGCACATAACTTCGAATAGAACAAACGTCTAAAGCGACAAGAGAAGCATCGTTTCTAAACTAAGCCTACTTTGGATAATTCAGACATCACGTCATATACCTTACCTAAGATTAAACAGAAATTTATGCTGTAATCATCTAAGGGAATTTCCTCATGTAAAAAAATGGCGCTTAATGTTTACAATTAAATAAAATTTGGTGGCAATTAGGGATGCACAATAATCATCGGCCGATATGTTTGCACGTTTTGTCAGTAAAGCCGGTTCTGTAATCAGTGGTAAATGTCATCAGGTGCGTGATGTTATGCAAATCCACGCAGATAATGAACATGGTTTTGCACAGCTCATCAGTCAACAACGGCTGTGTGTAGTACATACTGCTCAATGTGAAATTACGCATCTGATGGCATTTACCGCTGATTACAGAACCCGCTTTACTGACAAAACATTGACACTGCATTACATATTGGCTGATGATAATCGGTGCATTCCTAGTGAAAATTCTAAATTATATTTAAAAAAATAAATAAAATATATAATGTCGCGACAAACATTTAAAATTAAGCTTAATAAAACAACACGAAACAATGATAATCAAAACAAAGTTGCAAATGACAGAAGCCAAAAAATATTGCATTTTACCTGCTTATTTTTGATCCATGAATGATTGCTGTGTGAGTCAAGTAATTCCCGCTCCGCACAACTAATATTTTAAATCTTCATAGTTATCTTATTTAATCAAAGAATGCATGATGTTATGATATATATATATGAAAAAAAAAAAATCAGTTGTAAGGAAGGAACAGATATCAGTCTAAAAAATCATAATATTACAATATAAGTAAGTCTTTTAAATAAAAATACTACTTATGAAGTATTTGCAAAAGTTTTTTAATGCAAACAAAAACGGAAACCCATGAGTTAAAAATGAATTAATTGATAAATTGCTAAATTAATCAGGATCAGGGCTGCATTTACCAAAAGCATCGTAAGCCTAAGAAGTTTGTAAAAACGATCGTACTACTAATCTGTATATTGAGGTTACCTGCAGGACAATCAACAGATTACACATTTCACGAGTTTGCGCTTCCTCAATAAATAATTGGCATGTTTGGCGAGCTGTCAGGGGCGAGCCAGGAGTTCGGTGAACCCCGAGCCATGTTAACGGGAGCCCTAAGTGAGGGCGTGGCTCGTAGTCCGGCTCGAACCCTGCGTGCCCCCCTTGAAAGGAGCGAACGGCGGAGAAGGGGAGGTGGAGGGAAATGCCAAAACAAGATGCGAAAGGGAAGGAAACTGGCCTATTTAAAGTGGAGAGATAGCGACTGGATTGGCTTACGATGGAGGCGGTGCTGATTGAAAGATTGGAAACAGCTGAATTAAGTTTTGCACTTCCTTGCGAAATTGGTTTGCAACTACATTTCACGAGTTTGTGCTTCCTCAATGAATAATTGGCATGTTTGGCGAGCTGTCGGGGGCGAGCCGGGAGTTCGGTGAACCCCGAGCCCTAGTAACGGGAGCCCTAAGCAAGAGCATTGCTCAGAGTCCGGCCGGAACCCTGCGTGCCCCCCAAAAATGCTTGGAGAACAGCTGCCAAACATGCGCCCAAAAAAGGCTAAGAGACAGGGAGAAAGAGAGGGCGAGTGGTGTCTGCCTCTGCGGAGGCTGGAGAGCACCTTAAAAAAAAATAAATAAATAAAAAAATTGATTTAAAACATGTTAACTGAAACTCATATTTTAAAATATATTCTTACAGCTTTCATTTATTAAAAGATGATAATTTATTACAACTTTACTGTCGTTACAGTATATTTTATTGAATGCAGTTATTAATGTCATATTTTATGTTAGAAGCTAATTTCAGTCTTGTGAGGAATCGATTATATTCATGATATAAACATCAAGTAAAATCTGATCAAGCTGATTTCTTATTGTTTTATTATTTCTGTACAAAACAACAGAAAAAAAATTAGGATTACTTGTTCTGTAATTACAATTACAACAATAACAATTATATTTGGATGGTAATAAAACAAATGATTGATTAAACATGACAATAAACACACTCACACATTTTATATCAGAAGTTGAGCTACAGTATTAATGTCATGACCCATTATGGGTAGAATCCCTGCTCAGTCTCTTCTGATTTATCAACACAGTTTCACTGATGATTCAGACCAACCCCTAAACCCAGGATAAACCATAAACCCAGGATAGAGGGTCTGAGTGAATGTGGTCTGGACTGAGTGGATGAGTGTCATTGTGTCAAAGACGCTGAAGAAGGACAGAGTTCCTGTGCTCTCATCCACATACACTCCTACTCTATAGATATCATCATCATACTCTCTTGTTCTTCTTCTGATGATGGGCTTCACAGAGAGATCAGTCAGTATGTTATTGTGTCTGAATGAGTATCTGTCAGGAGAGCAGATCAAACTCCAGGAGTGTTCATTACGTCCAAACAAACACTCTTTACCTTCTCTTTTCCTGCTGATGCTCTTATATGACACTGATATATATACATGTCCTCTCCACTCAATCTCCCAGTAACAGCGTCCACACACACTCTCTCGACACAAGACCTGATACACATCATTAAATCTGTCTGGATGATCAGGATACGACTGAGACTCAAACAGATGTGTCACCTTTCTGTTCTCCTCAGACAGACGGAGATATTGATGTGTTGTGTTTGGATCCACTGTGAGAAAACACTCATCTAAACACAAGAACAGAGATATTTATTATACAACAATCACTACAACTATGTGTGTGAGTGTACCTGTTTTTCTATTCTAGTACGGACTTAAACACACAGACTCATGGGGACTCGTGTCATAGTGGGGACCTAAATTGAGGTCCTGAAGGGCAAAGAAGCTAATAAATCACACAGAATGAAGTTTTTTGAAAATCTAAAAATGCCTGTAGTTACCTGTAAGGTGTAGGTTTAGGTGTAGGGTTATAGAATATACAGTATAAAAACCATTACGCCTATGGAGAGTTCCCATAAGGATAGTTAACTGGACGTGTGTGTGTGTGTGTGTGTGTGTAGACGTACATTTCTTTAGTCCTGCTGTAATCCTGGATTCTCCTCCATGATCCACACTAGAAAACACACACAGACAGTCAGTCAGTGAAAGGCTCTGCAGTTGTAAACACTGCAAAAATGTTTTTCTTACTTAGATTTTTTTTTGTCTTGTTTACATCCAAAATATCTAAAGTTTTATCAAGCATTATATCAAAATTATTGTCTTGTTTTCTAAAAAACTTCTTTTTTTTTAACGCTTTTACTGTAATTTTTACCTTAATAAAAAGAAAATGGTCTCTGCATGTTGTAATGTTTGAAACAAGGCCTAAAGTATTCTAAAGTAGGTCTGCAAAATGACATATTCTTAACAGTTTTGGGTTATCTGTTAATTGTGAAATTTACTGTTGAATTGGAAAAATTACATTTCAAGTTTTTTATTAAGTACAGCTGAAAAATAAAATTGTTCTACATAAAATGTGATTTTATCTTCTGCCTATTTGTATCATTTTACAAAAATTATATTAATATTTGTATTAAGGAATTGTATTTATGTAATTATTTATGTGTATTTGTTCTGTTTGTCTTAGGGCTTCACTTTATTTTGCTATGTTATAATTGCTCTGAGATTTGCCATTTGTTTTAAAACACTAAGTTGACCTAAAATAAAAAGAAAAAATAGTTTCAAGGTTTACATTTAATTCACTTTTTTTTCTTGAAGATCCATTTAACTGTCAAAATAGAAAATAGGAAAGTAGCACAAAACAGTAAACTAGAATCAAATCTATGCATTAAAACTGAAATTTGATTAAAAATTGTAAATCATTTTTAAACTGAATCGCAACCTCAAGAATCGATCTGATTCCTGTAGTATTAAGAAAACTAAGAGCTAAGAGCCATTGCTATGGAGAGCGTCAGAGCGGAGGATCACCTCGGAGCCTGAGCCCTTTACGTCAACCCAGGTGCGAGAGCCGGCTACAGAGCTTGCCATGGTGGAGAATTTTGTAAATTTGGGGCAAGTAACCAAGATTAATTGTCAAACACAAAGGAAATCAATAGCATCCTATTAATGTTTAGTATGATTTTGCATGAATCTTCTTGCTTGAAACGTTTCTTCCATTCAATTCTTAGTCAATGCATCATAGAAATCATGTACAGTACTGTGCAAAAGTCTTACATTATTTTTGTCATTGATTGTAATAAAGATATAAGAATAAGATAGAAAAAGATAGAAATAACCGACTTGTTGTTCCAAGATGGCGCCAGTGTCTTCAGCATGTCGTCTGTTGCTCCCTTTTTAGATTAGATGGATATCTATTTGGTTTTCAAAATGCACCGCACTTCTGATCTACGATCGACAATCTTTAAAGGACATTCGCGCCTTGTTTTTGGACAATTTCACGCTGAAGATGGAACACGTTTTCAATCAATCATCAATACTTTTTTAGTTCCATGGCAAAATTCTGATACTCGACTCCTACGTCAAACTTGTAGAAAGGCCGAGCGTAAATAGAAAAAAGACAAACTACACCTTTCATACCAATTGTTTAAAGACAATCTATCAGCATATCAGTCTGCTGCTAAATCGGCTAAATCCACCGATCTGTCTGAGTTAATCACTCTAAAAATCACTCTATTCCTAAAGCTTTGTTCTCAATTATAAATTCTGTTGCAAATCCTCCTGGTAACACTGCGTCTGCTGCCTCAAATGCTTTATATGAGAGCTTCTCAAGACATTTCACTGATAAAATTTCTAATTTGAGACTCTCACCAAAATGAACCTCCTCCCTCTTCTCCGCTAACTGTTTTCTGGGCGGTTTTTGAACTCATCTCCTTGTAATCACTAAAAGAAATCATTGTTAACATTAAACCTTCTTTATGCCCCCATGATATCATACACCCCAAATATCTTAAATTAATTGTTGAAACTATCGGGCCAGGTCTGGTGTCTTTTTTCAACAAGTGCTTTTGAAATGGATCTATTCCTGCTTCTCTTAAAGTAGCCACTATCACTCCACTTCTCAAGAAGCCTTCACTAGACCCCTCTATACTAAATAATTTTCATCCCATTTCTGTTCTACCATCTCTTTCGAAGGTTTTGGAACAAATTGTCCTTGACCAACTGCAGTTCTTTTTAATTCAAAACCATATCACTGAAACGTTTCAATCTGGTTTTAAATCTGCCCATAGCAGAGAAACAGCCCTTCTCAGGGTGCTAAATGACATCCTCTTAGCCACTGACTCTGGGGATCATGTGGTCCTCGTTCTTTTAGACTTGTCAGCAGCATTTGATACTGTAGACCACTATATACTGTTATCTAGATTAGAATCTGATGTGGGCATAAAAGATACTGTTCTTAAGTGGTTTCAGTCATTTCTATCTGACAGAAAATTCTTTGTCAGACTAGGCAATTTCTCCCCCTCTATCGCTCATCTCACCTGTGGCCTTCCTCAAGGATCAATATTGGCGCCCTCTCTTTTCTCCCTATATATGCTTCATCTGGGTTCTATTTTAAGAAGGGATGGGATGTCCTTCATTTTTATGCTGACAATACCTGGATCTATTTACCCATTAAGAGAAATGATCTCTCAGCACTGCTCAGACGAGGTTAAAACCTGGCTAGCTCAAAACTTTTTAACATTAAACGAAGATAAAACTGAGACAATAGTGTTCAGTCCCTCTGAGCATTATAGGGCTTCCAGCCTTGACCTGGGCTGTCTATCAACCTTTAAATCTTCCTGTGTATGGAATCTGGGTGTTCATTTTGATGAGTTTTTAAAGTTGGATAAACATATCTCTTCTGTAGTTGGCTCCAGTTTCTATCAACTCCATTTACTGTCCAAAATCAAACATTTTGTAAACCCTATATCCTTAGAGATGGCTGTTCATGCTTTTATTACATCACGCTGAATGCTGCGGCTAGATTCCTTAAAACCAGTCGCAAAGACAACCATATCACTTAAGTAAAGTTTTCCTATTGGTGTATAAATCCTTACATAACCAGGCTCCTAGCTATCTCTGTAAACTATCACATGCCCCGACAAATCTAAGATCCAGTGACCAGAATCTCCTGCTGGGTCCTCATTCTAAGCTATCACGCAGAGGGCATCAAGCTTTTTCAGTGGTCGGGCCCCGGTTGTGGAATAAACTGCCCCTTGAGGTCAGAGAGACACCCTTCCGTATCCATTTTTAAGTCATTTTTGTACATGTTTTTTGTACATGTTTGACTGTGCATTTTATTTTTTATTATACATTTTACATTTTTTTGACTTGACATTCTTGCCAATTGTACAGCACTTTGGTCAGTCGTGTGGCTGTTTTAAATGTGCTTCATAAATAAACTGAACTTTTGCACAGCACTTTATATATATATGTATACATATGTGTATGTATATATATATATTAGATTTTCTGAATCATGCCCTTAGTTTTATTGTGTATTCATATATCAAGTGCCATAAAAGTTACTACAATATTCATAAATTAAAAATGTCAAATTCTCTGGTCAAAAATGACCAGAGACCACACAATGTCTCGTGCTTGACATACTTTAGTTTGATCAGTGAGCAGTTTGGATCCTCCAGTTTTTCAGAAAGCAGTTTGACTCCTGAATCTCCTGGGTGATTGTAGCTCAGATCCAGCTCTCTCAGGTGGGAGGGGTTTGAAGTCAGAGCGGAAGACACATAATGACAACCATTCTCTGTCACCATACAGCCAGACAACCTACAAAAACATACAGTAGTTCACATGACATCAGTTTGTTTGTTGTTCCTTTTTATATTAAACTGATTGATAAAAAATGTTAAGTTTGTGCTCATTTACCATTATCAATAACAAATATTCCCCCAAATAATTGGACATATAGGTTATGTATTATATATCTCACAAACAATTGTGGCACAATACTGCTCCTGAAATCTTGTGTCAACAAAGTAATGAATGGAAGAATGAAAATGTCACAAAGATTTACATTTTCCAGTTTTAGAGATTTTTAATTAATGGTTAATTTATATATTATTATTTTTATTATCTTAGTTTATAGAACAGTTCTTACAGACAATGTAGACATGCTAAGCCTGAGCACAGAGCAGAGTAATTGCAAAAAAGGATGAGATACCGTAAAACTATTGATAACAGAATAACTAATATTTTATTGGCCTTCGATAAGTACACAATAAACTTCATTAGATTAGCACACTGTGATTTATGTTCTCTGCTGCTTAAGTTCTGTACTTTATATGACTGCCCCCTACTACTCATGTCATTCCCTTTGGTCCTGGTTACCGGGCTAATGCGTGATCCGTTTCATATGCGCATGCAATCTGAGTGGCCAGATCTGTATTTATTGTTTATTGAGCAATCAAGTGCTTTCCATAAGCAACATTACCATAGAAACATATTCCATTAAACCCAACAGGACTGCATTTTATCTGTAATCATTCCATTTATTTCTTTCAACTATTTGTTTGGTCTGTTACTTCATATGCAATTGCCTATGGTCTATTTGCAGTGCATATTCTTTTATTGGTATCATCCCTACTTTTTTGTAGTTTTTTTCTTGCATATCTATTGTTAATACATTTTAATGCATTTTCTAATTATAAAAGTATTGTTAGTAAGTTTTTGTTTTTTTAAAAAAAAACTCAATCTTTCCGATAAATCAGTTTATCAACTCCCTCCAGTTTTTGAATTTAAAATTGTTGAACAACTTGTGGGAAGCACTGACCTAAGCCAGGTGGGAATTGATATATGTCATATACTCATAACAACACATTGAGTGACCCAATAATCACAACGTCCTTGATGACACAAGCCTCACTTTCTAGATTCATTTGGGAGTCACACTTGTGTTGTTCATGCTCAAAAGTGACTAAAAATGTAACTTATTTATTATCAGTAAAATCAATGTAATATATTATTGTAATATATTTTCTTTTGACATAATTTCATTCTCAAATTCAACTTTTTGTGAAGTTTTAGGGGTTTTTTAGTTTGCAATTTGTTTGAAATGACAGTTTTTGCATTTATACTTCTGGGTAATCTGAAGTCCCATCTCGCTCATTAGCCTTAGGCCGTAAGGTAAAGCTTTTCGTTTCATTCCGTTGCCATATATGGGGTACTACATTCTTTTTATTCCAATAAAAGGATCAATTGGTATAGAATGAAAAAATAAAAGTTCTCCATGTATAATCCAGCAGTTATTTTTTTACAAGTGTATAAAGTTGGCAATAGTCCCGTCCTTGCGTAATCATTTTTTAAAGGTGAGAGATGCGGCTTCGTGTCACGTGCTTGCCGCTAGACCAATGAGATGGCATAACGTCGGAATGACATGTAAACATGGTCCAAGATGGCAGCGCCCTTGTCGTCACTATCGAGTAGCGAAGAGTATGAAATTATTGTCAGACCTCCACCAAAAGTCAGTAAAAGGGTTTATAAACAATGCTATATGCACCTCACGTCCATAAAAAAAGAAGAAACAAAGGATTTTAAACGCACACGGTGGGATACATTTAGAAACTGCATCAAACGGTGGCTTGACTTGCAGGGTGAGAGTCAGAAAATAGCAGAAACATACAAACATTGTCTAGAAATGGAGTTTGACCGTGTGCCCGAAGACGCAGGGTTTCACTCTACTTGCTACCAGCGTTTTATTGACAAAAAGCGTTTGGATGCGGCCGAGAAACGAGTTTCGTCAACGTATTGCCCAACAAAAAAAACTTAGGTCCAATACCGGACTGCCGATAGCTTGTTCGGGTCCTGTACTTCCTGCTTTGTGCATAATTTGCAAGAAAACGGACAAGTACATCACTGTGGCAGGCCAGAAGGACAATCTTTCACAAGCGGAGACGCTGTCGGCAGGTATAAAGCACACGTTTTAACTTAAAGTTATATGCCATATGCTGAGAACCATAACTAACTTTCAAATACATCAATATTTACATTACATGTACATTATAATGTTTATAGTGCAGTCAGTTTTTGCATACACATATGCATGAACAGTCAGAACTGTTATGTTTTTTTAAATACATATTTATTACAGGCCAGTTGCTCAAAGCAGCTGAGATGAAGGAAGACACTAGCATTCTTGTGCATATTAAAGACAAAGACTGTGTGTCTCTGGAAGT
>JAUMHE010000062.1:9448551-9461792 GCA_032359235.1 Enteromius mattozi | reverse complement strand
AGAGAAAAACGTATAACTTAAAATAACCATGATGCAGTCTCCATGCTACAATAATGATAGAAGCAAGGTTTTCCACACCTTTTAAGTGCAATAATACTGAAATATTTGTGTCCCCTTCCAAAACTTGCTCGCAAGGAATGTTATGTTTATTGTCCCCCCCTACTGTTAAATGAAATTTACGCCCATGGCGTGATCTCGGTGACGCCCAGATGTACAAAATGGACCCTCTCACCTCTGTAATAAACACGGACCCTCTCACCTCTTTAATAAACACGGACCCTCTCACTTCTGTAATAAACACGGAGATGTTAGTCCCGTCTGAAATAGGGCTCGTAGGCCTATACTTTCAAATGGACAAAACAATGCAAAGTTTATTGAACATAAAAAACTGGCGCTCCAGTAGGTCGCTGGATGATTTTTGAATGGAAATGCTGCTCTGCTTATATAAATGTAAATTCGAGGTTAACGTTTGATATATATTCATCAATACAAATTTACTCACAACCATGGGATGACTATTATGATTCAGTCGATTCTTCACTGCCTGTGACTACATTCATAAGCTTTTATTATGTCAGACACATTTGTCCATGTGCTCTTGTCCCCATTTTCATGTGCATTGGAAAAACACAAATAAACCAACATTTGTGCCAGTGTATGGGAGATACATATCTTTATTTGTGCCACATTAATGCCAACAGTCTCCTCATTATATATTGATATGTATGTTCTACTTACACATTTATCTCATTCTTTCTTGTCTCTCAGTCTTTCAGTAGGCTACACTTCATGTGTAATTTCTTTGTGTAAAAGAGAAAGTGGCAAACAGATTATATGCCTTGCTCTTTTAGTCACTGTTTGAAAAACTTACAAATCAAGAAAGAATTTCTTATAACTTACTCATTTTTTAAAAACATTTCGGGTTCCTCAGTTTTCTTTCTTTCTGTCCCTTGTTCACCTCCAAAAAATTTTCTTCAGCTGTGGATTGTAAAGCTTCAGTAGAATGTTCTTGCCAACTGGGAGAATACAAGCCTCAGATGTGTTTGTGCACAAAGTGAATGACGTTTTTCACACATAAAGAGGATAAATAGAATAAAAGCCTGAATGAAGGTTGGCAAGGCATACATCAGATTCATCTGTATTTGGAATAAGCTTCCAATGGCTTTTTTGTGTCAAAAAAGTTGATATGTGAATGTCACTATAAATGAGACTTAAAGGAGTCATGGACTGAGAAATCAAAATTCCCTTGATCTTTTGACATATAAGAGGTCATTTTAGTGGAGCTAAATCCACTTCTGCAAAAGAAGATCAACGCCTGCTTCTACATCGCTGCCTATTTAGTCCCGTCCACCAATTTGCACGTGTAGTAAGAGAGGCGAATGCAGGCTCTAAAGAAAAGTCTTTCAATTGCTTTCCTCTGATCTTAACATTAGGAAAGAGGGGAAAAACTTTATTTTTAATGAAGTTCCAGTTTAATGAAGACTTTTATCCTTTGTTCACTTCTTTTTACAATGGATTTGTTTATAAATGAATAGGCACAAATTGACACCGTATTTTCAAAAAGATTAAAACTGGTATGATGCTGTGCTGACTATACTGGACCCGACAGTACACTAAAGTGCGAGTATGTTTTCATTACGTGGTTACTACTGCTTTGGCTGTTATTGATTGCTTGATATGTATTGATTACCCGAGTGATTTTGGCCTAAATCACATCAGTGTTCACCGATGAATGATGTAGGCTATCACACAACTGTTAGCCAATCATAGCAGTGAGAGTTTACTTCCGAGTCCACAATGTGCATTTCTAACCCTAACCCTAACAATTCATACAAACAGCAGCACGCTGCAAAAGCCTGCAACTTACTCAAAATCTTTAGTTCATCTCTCAAAACAAGTATTTATGTCAATGAACATATCAGTGCCATCATGAATGAAAAGTCCTTGTGTAATTGTTCACAAACAAGATTGTTTAGTCATGTTGTCAATATAACAATAGTTATTTTATCTGATATGTGCCTCTGTTCTTGGCCTCTCCTGCTTCTTCCTCTGTACCATTCCACCAAGCATCCTTACTCCTCTTTTTCCTCTCTGATGTTGATCCTGACCTTTTTTTTGGATGTTCATCCATCGTCAGAACTTGTAACTTGTAACTCTTATGTTGTCCTCTGTCTATATATGCAGAGAACTGATTTATAATTGGTTGATATTCTTCTTATTAGTGAAAGTCAAGATTCACTTGCACAATTCATGCCTGTTTACAAAAGGTCTAATAGAATTGTGTAGAAAATATTTTTGATTATTTGTTTATAATAACTAGATCAACCATTTTGCATTTAATGACTTACACAATGAACTAATAACTAAATGTTTTGAGGGGAAGGACTATAAGGACTATAGCACAGAGAACTATATAATATATTTTGAGCAACACGATATTAGCAACTGAAAATGTAGGAAAATGTAGACAAATGTACATAATCAGTTGCATGAATGTACCAAAGCAATTGTAATTTGTTCAAAAGAATGAGAAACTGCTTTTATGTTGTGCACAAGTGACTGGATGATGTGAAGGTTGAACAGGGAGTTTTTAAAATTTAATTTCTGATCTGAGAAATGTACCAATGCAACTGAGAAAAACTATTAAAAAACAGAGAGTTTCGATGAAGGAGTTCAAAACAGGACATAAAATAGCTTCTAAATTACTTCTAAATTGTGTATTTTCATGTAGGTTTCTTCATAACGTTATGATCCGTAATGATGGTCCGTCTTGCATATGTAGCGTAGATGACAGACAGAAAGACAGACAGATAGATAGATCGATTTGTTTGCTGGCTTGTTTTGGCAATGGAGGAGAATAGATTTAGAGCAAAACTGCAGGGCGCTGAGCAAAAGTTTACTTCCCTCGGTGAAGCTGTTCAAATATGAATGAGCTTTTAAATATTTCTATTCCGGCTGTCCAAATCTGGGTTTTTGCCATCAAACATTATTCCATTTCCTCTTCAACTCCCTTATTCAGTCACTTACTCACTTGCTCACTCTTTCAGTCTCTAGCTTGCTCGTTCATTGGCTTACTGACTTGCTCTTTCATTGACTCACTGTGCTGGAAATAATGAGAATCTCCTCACTGTTGGTGTCCCCTGCTAAGGAGTGTGCTGAGGCTACAAGGCAGAGTCACCTGCAGATCTGCTCATTAAACAGACACAACACACTGCGTGTAAAACTGCACAGTCTCTCACAAAATGCACATATATACAATGTCCAAGGAGTATAATAAACATTAAGGACATGACATAGATGAGAAAGGAACAAAATCCTTGGTTATGAATATATTTGATACAAGTATAGTGTATAGATATCAAGTACTGATTATAGTGTAATTTTGGTTATTCACAGCCAAGCGCTCAATAACATGTTAACGGCCACATGCTTTTGGCTATATAAATCATACATCAAGGTCATGGAAGACTAAATGAACAAGAAATAATTTAAAACTGTTTTATTCATCTGTATGATACACTTGCAGACGTTTGTCATTTTTAGCAAAATACAATATACTAATCAAATGGTAATTTACCCAAAGCAATCTGCCTAAGCGTCCTGCTCTATACAAGTTAATTAATTAATAATAAAAAACTTTAACATTGAAGATAAACCTCTCTCAAGCTATGTGTCACGCCATCACTGTTTACTGATCGCAGGTCAGTCACCTACACCCGCTCTCAGTCACCAAATTAGTAATTGAACACACCTGCGATCACTTACCTGCACCTGTTAAAAGCCTCACTCTCCAGTAGCTCGATGGCTGAGCTCGAGGTAACAGCTCTACCAGTTTACCTCTGGTTTCCTGTTTCCTTTGCCTCCGCATTACCTAGTGCCTCGGAGTTCCCACAGAAGCTGTTACCGCCTGCCCTATGATTCACTGTCCTGCACCGAGCACCTTGGATCTTATGATCCCACCTGTCATAAGAGACTGACTTTGAATACTTACCTGTGTTAAAGGGGCCGAGTTGGAAGATAGCGATCCGGAGATGGCCTGCAAGACTGTATTATGATTTGATTGAACCATTTACCTTGAACCTCTGCCTCGATCCTCAGTTTATATTCTGTTTCAAAGTATTTCAATAAACCCTGTCACGTTTATTCAGTCCTGACTCCTGTGTCCATTGTCTGAGCATTACACTATGTAAGAATGAAGATAAATTTTTCTCTTGTTATTTCTGTTACTTTTTTTTGCCATGTCACACCATAGGACACAGTCCAATTTTTATTTGTCAACTACCTGTTTGCAGTATCACTGTAAACATTGGCTGTATCACTGAAGGGTAGGACCTTTTTGTCTTTCACTGCAAATTATAGCTCAAAATATCTATCAAACACATTATTCAGTTTCCAGGAAACCAGTATTGCCTGAGCAGAACACAAGCAGAAGGGGTGAAAGGATCTGCCCAGTCTCTATCTGGCTCTCTCTCCATATTTACAACCCACAGGAACAACAGAAACATCCAAAAAGCCAAGCAAGTTTGGTATTAAAAATGTTCTTACGACTATACTTAAAACATTTATTTTTGTGAAAACAATATTCATAACTATTCTAAATACATTAGCAATTTAATAGAATAAGGTTCACCCCAAAAATGAAAAAACATGAAAAATCATTTATTCAACATCAAGTCATTCCAAACCTGTAAAAGTTGCTTTATTACTGTATATTGAACACCAAAGATGATACTGACCCATTGAAAAGGATAAAGCTTCTTAAACAGCCTGCAAAATATCAAAAGAGAAAGTCATGTGAGTTCCACAGAATGTGCAAATGATGTCAGAATTGTCATTCTTGGGTGAAGTATTCCTGCAATAAACTTCACTATCCAGATAGGTGAGGCAACACAAGTATAATTTCGAGGTGGAAGCGGAAGTGGTGACATTTTTGATAATGATGGCTGAACCAAAACTGTCACGTCTGTCTAATTTTGGATGCTTGAGAGATGGTTCGGAATCACTGTAGACTGATCTCATCTCACCGGGGTTCTTTGGGTGTTTGACTTAACAGCAGTTGTTCCCCTACTATTGATTTGCAGACAGAAGACACGGTTTGCATCTGAATCTACCAATGGAACTGTGAGTGTGAGAGTGCTTCTCTTCTGATCCAAACTAGCACTGCTCCTCAGGGAGTTAACATTTCTCTTTCAACTGTTCCAACAGTCTGTCTCTTGTTGTCTGTATGTGTGTGTGCTCATGTCCCCCAACCAAACATTAGTTCTGACTCTGGGAGCTGGAATTGAACCCTAATCTCCCCTGATGACGGTACACCACTTTAAATTATTTATAGCAAATTCCCCACGCCAAACTCTCATTTGCCATTTTCTGTGTCCAGCTACTTGAGGACAAGGACATCAGAGGGACAGTCCCTACAGGAGAGCTCTCTGCCTGTCAACTAAACTGAAATGCCTATCATGTGCATGGACATAGAGGGAAATGTTGATATCCCTTAACTGTACCTTCTAGACTATTTGGCATTAAATCAAATGTTAAAATAAGAGAGGAATCCATTATGCACATAACAACACATTAAAAAAAGCCTGAGGATGGCTGCTGGCCACTTTCACTCATATGATAAAATATTTAGATGAGGTTGAAGAGGCATTGTTCAGTGGCACACCAGAGAAAGACAACGACATCATGTCAAACATGTTTCTCTAATTGCATTTTCTTATAGAACGCTGTTGACTTCATTAACTCCCTTTTTTTCTAATTAGACACGCTCAATATAATAATGGTACATCCATGCACTGTATTGCTGACTGTCAGCTCTTTCTTAGACATGCTCAGGAAGGTCAATATGTTAATGGTTTTGATGGGAGACAGATCGACTGTACATGCACTATGGGACATCACTGTTAACACACACACATACTGTACATACCTTTCATCTAAAAATAATAATAAAAATGATTATGTATGAAATAACATAATTGCAGAACTGTAACAGATTAAGCTGTAAAAGAGTATAAAATATGTTGATGTAAATGTGTCAAACATCTATAATGTATATGAACATAAAGGTAATGAAAAAAAAAACAGTATAATGTTGCAGAAGCTTGTATTTTATTAATATTTTTTCTTTTTAAAACATTGAATCTGTTGTTGTCCAAGAAAAATGTCCTTCACCGAAATCTCAGTTTTTATGGCAATATCTGCAGAAACATTTTCAAGGCAGCTTTAAAAGACCATTTGTGTCAAAACCCCTCAAAGACTTGCCTTTAGCGCTGACACACAGGGGAGCCTTTGGCGCTCTCTCCCTTTCACTCTACAGACATTTCCAGGGCCAGTCACCCCTCTATCCCTTATCGAATGAATGAGAATGGCACAGTGAAGATGATAAACCATCACTTTTCTTCTCAGTCTTCCTCCTCTCTCATCAGAAACAACTTGCAGTATGTTCTTCACGAGCCTTACTGCTTCCTCAACATGATTTATGTATTATTTAGTTTGTAATGTTTAAAGCATACACACTGTGGCATTAGTAATGCAGAGCAGGAGACAAATCTATCTCAGCGTCCATCACAGGAGAAATGAGGGTGATGAAGGTGAGAGAGCCAGTCTGCCCTCTATTTCACTCTTTTTATCTATTTATAAATACACAGTCCTATATATACCCAACCTGTAAGGCCTGAGTAACCTTCCAAATAAAACCTTTAAACTTTCTCTAATTCATCCATCCATCTATCCACAAGCCTGTCCATATCCCACCTGATTAACCTTCAAAACCTAAAACTTTCAATTTGTAATACTATTTGAAATTTTAAAGGCTGCCGAGCCAACTTTAAAGTTTAACATTGGCATATTTAACAAGTGCGCTTCATCGTGCATGAACTGTATGCTAAATAATTAAGTGATTACTTGGAAATGTTTACAAAATGACGAGTTTCTTTTGAGGGACCTCTGTCCCTCCTTTATGATGTCATACTCTGACTGCTGGTCTCTAATGAGAACAGAGGAGCATTTGTATTACAGTTTGTCCACTAAGAAAATCATCTGCAGTTCAAAGACAGATGGCAGACAGATGGAATGTATTCTCCAGGAATGATGATCACAGGGGACGCCCTGATTTCTCAGCGTCAGCATTTCCACACCCCAAAACTGCAAGTGAGAGTAAAGACATCTGAAGTCTCCCTAGTCTGTCTCACTAAAAGCCTGACTCGCTGCAGTATTTATTTGCAGCCAGATTTCAAAGATGGTGAAGAAGAGCTGTGTTTATTAGCATATTGTGATTCATTTGTCCTTTTTACAACACACATATGTTTATTTTACAGTATAGAGCATTGATCATTACTAAAGATAGCTAAGATCCAGAGATGTAATATACCTGACAATACTGTGGGTGTTGCTTTGAACTAGCGATACCACCTTCAAATGTGTTTGTATCTATACTTCGCCTTCTGTCTTTCTATTTCTCTTTGCTTTCATCCGAGCAACCGAAGACACAGAATCCTGAAAAATGAAAGAATGAAAGAGATGACAGAACAAAATGAGTGTGAGAGAATCACATTCCCCCTTAGGAAGTATCTATGTAGCAGCACGTCAATAAGAACTATTAGACCGCAAACATTTATTACTCTGATGAGTGATTTCTATTTTCACTATGCCATTTTGTCCTTAAATTGCATTCTTGTGGACTCTTTAAGAGAGAACGGAATGGAGGCAGGCAAGTATGACATCACCAATCTGCTCACTGTTAACCTCCAGTGGGTGAGAGCAGCTCAACATGCAGCCTCTAACACCCCTGCTTACTAACTCACAAACACACACACACTCTCACACACATCCAGTGACATTCTAGTTAGCAGGCGTCTTGGTTAGGATGGAGGGAAACTTTCAAGCACATGCCCACATGCATCAATTGGCACATTCACGCAGGAGCACATGCTCACACCCGCATGCAGAGGGAGAAGAGAGATGTTCTGGCAGATCGATCTGGTGAGGAGGAGCAGAGACACTGAGATTCAGAGAGTGCTTCCTCATAGATCACAGACGCTCCCTCCATCAGCCTCATCTCACATTCACACGCTCGCATTTCCAGCTGCCATCCTCTTTGATAGATTAATGTGTTAAAATGAGATCTGAGATATATATATTTTTATAAGTCAAATCCGACGGGAATGCAATAAGATGCAGAAAGGAAAAAAAGAGAAAAATGTTTTACTACTCAAAAATGAATGAATGAGAAAAAAGACACATGATGTATAAGTCACAACTGTACACCAATAGGCCATCATCTCAAACAAACAGAGTGTTGTTAGAATGGCAGCCAGGCTGTTCTCAGACTCAGGCTGTTTCAAAGCAGCTGTGATAAGGGCGAGTCTGCGTGAGGCCGATTATTCCGCTGGGCTGAAGAAACAGCAGCTCTGGTACTTCCTCTCCTTTTGTTTACCTCTAAACTGCCCTGTTTGCTCCGGTGCTTATACTAAGATATGGAAATGACAACTGAAAACGGGCAAACAAAGTGCTTTATTTGTCCAAAATACTGGACAAAAAAACTCTTTATCCCACACTCTATGAAAATAACAGTAGTTTGTGGAATAACAACAATATTTGCAACTATACCAGATGACTTAAGTTGGAAGTTTGCAAAGCTTGTACGGCAACACTGATTTCCTCGAAACATATCATATCTCATATTATATATGTATTATATATATATATATAATTAAAAACACATTATTTTTAAACTAATATTATTAAATTAATATATTCTAAAAATATACTATTATTTTAATTTTAAGACAAATGCTGTCTATTGGTTTAGTGTATACATTTTATAGCCTGATTTTATAATCTTTTAAACATACTATTAGAGAATCATTGTGTGGGGGTGGGGGTCTGTCTGCTCTAAATAACAGGGTGGATAATTCTTGAATAATTTTGTCATGCATGAAAAAATTATAAATGTTAAATGAGAACAGACCTTGCCAACTTTTAAATTGGCATCCCCTAACATTCAAATGATATTTTTTTTTCTCTTAAGTATTAGTCACTGTATTTTGTTGTCTTTTAAATAGAACCACAATGACAAGCAACACAGGCATGTATAAATGCATACTAAATACTCTTTATTATAATTTTTTTGACAGGTGCATTAATTACACTTAGGCTACGTTTATTTTGTGTGTTCAGTTCAAATAATTATGTGTTAAAACAATAATACTTGTGTCAATGCAGTAATTAAGTCAGAATTATTTTTTGCAAAACATTTTACATGAACTTTTATGATCTATCCTTGCCTAAGGCCCTGTTTACACTAGTGTGTTTTAGTTGCTAGGCGTAACACTACTCTGGGGACTTTTGAAAGCACTGCAGACACCATTTTAGTTTGAAAACAATGTGGCTGCGTTTCAGTGTAAACGGAGCAAAACGGAGACTTTGGAAAATGATGGTGTGGCTGCCCACATTCTCTCTGCGTATGCTTTAAAGGGGTCATTTAATGCCAGATGCACTTTTACAAGATGTTTGAAACTAAATGTGTGTTGGCAGTTTGTGTACACAAAAGCCCTATAATGATAAAAATCCATCCAGTGTTTTTTTTTTTTGTAATCTTGTGACACCTTAAATGTTTTTCCCTTTCTCAAATCGAGCCGTCTGACCATGTGTCGTCACACGGTCAGAGGCCCCTCCCGTGATTGGTGTCTTACCTCATACCCGCCCTGAGTGAGCCGTCATCAGTCCGAGATACAGAGACAAGCATGACTCCAAAGCAATTGAGGTGTTTTGTTGTTGAATGTAATAATGAACCTAGCAGTAGTCATTTACTCCCAAAATCCGAGTGTCTGAAGATGCAGAGGATTAACGTTAACTTACGTTTGGTTCTGAAGAAAATGCGTTTATGTTCGTGTGAATCATTCATGATCCAGCCTCACCTACAGAAGCAGTCAGTATAATGTTTTTTATTGAATCTTTGCAAATCGCCTTTCCTAATAATGTGCTATTAAGCAAGTTTCACTATGAATGGAACGTCTAGGACTATGAATATGGCTAAATAAACATCCTCTGAGAACGCCTAGGAAAAGAGGGGCAGGGTCAGCAGAGCTGAAGTACACAGAACAGAGTGTTTTGAAAAGAGCTGTTTTTGACAGGGTAAAATGGTTTTTACTCTACTATTGAGAAATCTTAAACAAACTATACTACAGTCTTTTCATTAAGAGCCTAAAGAATCATATCAGCTTGTGGAAAATTGGCGTTATGTGACTCCTTTAAAACTAAAATGCACTAGTGTAAACGGGGCCTAAAACATGCACACTGTACAAACAGATGCAAACTCACAGACTTCAAAAGAACAGAAGCAAGTCCAAGCAAAACAAAGTGAGAGACAGAGTTCACTGTGCATGCAGAGAAATTATGCCTCAGCTCACAATTCATTTGGTTACTCTCAGCATGCTGCAGTTAGGTTGGGCGTGGTGTAAATAAATTAACACTCTATTAGTGCATCTCCCATTAGAATACTGTATCGCTCACGTATGATGTCACCTGAATGGCAGGTTAACCAAAACATGCTGTCAGCGCAGGAAAACAAATAATAACGAGCTCCGAATCACAGTCGAGAGGGAAGCAAATGACATCAGATCTCATGTTTTATTAATGCATGTTTATGCATTTCACTTTTTTTCTCTTTCAGAGGGGCGGAATACCGAAAAGTCTGTCTCTCACCGGTTACGACTGTAAAACAGCTGGGCAATCCACCTATATTACTGTCAGCCCTTAAAAGTGACACATTCATTGCACTGTGTGGTTCATCGTTTCATAAAAAAGACCCACACTGACACATACATGTACGGATGACGCAGACAGAAGCGTCCACGCACAGAACCGCCCCCACACACCGATGCAATCTCCAAATGGATAACAGAAAAATCACTTGGCCAGAAGCAATGGCTTTAAAGAAGTGCTGAATTATGAGGCATGAAGAGCATTTGAGTCCTGTCAAAACTGGCATGGCCTTTACGGTGACATACTGACTCGAGCTGGACAACGCACAGAGAGTGGTTTGGAGCAGCAACTGCCTCTGTATGGTACATCTGGGGACAAGGGCTTGGCCCGTGCCCATCCCCCTTCATCAGATCCTACCCCATACTGAGCCAACAGGGCCAGCTGGGGGGTTAAACTCCTTTTGGAGACTGTAAAGTGCTCACTACATCCAAGTGGAAGAACACCCCCTCAAGACCTGCACGCGGATATGGGACAGGGCTCAGTTAATATCAGCTTTCTGAGAACATAACACTGTTAAATCCTATCTCTGCAAAGCAGGAGGGTGGTGTTGGCAGACATTTAAGGGACATTTGGCAGGTTTGAGGTTTCGGAGAAAGGAAGGATTTATTTACACCTCCACATTCATGGTGATTCAGAATGATCATTTTCATTATTCTGACTATAATGCTTATTGTTATCAATATAGAGTATGCCTGAAATTCATTGCTAAGTAACAAAGCTAATAGAAAATGGAGACATTATTTGAGTTAGTCAATAAAGCTAGTGTGAATTTCAAATAATCAAAGAGATTTAAAATGTTTACCACTGCTACATATTTATGTTAAGCTGTTACTGTACGTCCAGTTATGTGAGATCCATTGCATGTCACTCAAGACTTCAGGGGCTTCTTACGTTACTGCAATATTGTCTGTAATCATCATCATCGTTGTCATCATCATCATCACCACCATCACCATCACCATCACCATCGTAATCATCATCATCTCTGTTGTGTTTACTGCAGATTTATTGTACATAAACTATTATACATATCATATATCATCTGGGTTAAATGCAAAATAATCTTTACTAAGCAGAAATACGATAAAAATATAAACATGAAAATAAATTAATCAATTCCAGCACATGCATATATATTTTTATTATAATAATACAAAAAATATATTGCTAAAAGCATGATGCTTATTATTCTTTCTGCTTCCTATTATTTCTAATATTTATTTATTTCTACTATTATTTCTTATGTCTTCTCCCTCTTCTTCTTATATGGTAATTTTTAGTTTTTTTCCCAATATTTTGTATATTATGTTATTGTATACATGTTCTCGATTTGTAAAATGAGCAGAAATGCACTATAAAATGAATTAATTACATAAATAATTAAACAACATAAATCCAGAACATGCATACAGTATCATACTAAATATAATGTTAAAAAAGCAGAAATTATTATTATTATTATATGGCAATAATATAATTTTGCATGGTTACTATGATGAAATACATATACATTTATGTTTATATATACTTTCTGGATTTGTAAAATGATCTTGACTAAGCAGAAATGCACAAATCAATCAATCAAGATGTATGCAATGACATTGTATTGTGAAAATATGCAAAAAAACAGAGAATATTAGCATCATCACCAATATCATCATCAATATACTGTAAAAAAAAAAAAAAAAAAGCGCTGTAAATAAGCAAAAACTTTTGGTAAAAAGGAAAGATAAAGATTAATTATCTACAGGATCCCTGCGAGCTGCATCTGTTCTATTTCTAATGCAGGTGTCAGCAGCCATATGAGCACACAGGGCTGCCACAGAGCCATGACAAGCACAGCTTAGAAATGGAGCAGAGAGGTCCACTGTGTGTGTGTGTGTGTGTGTGTGGCATATTTTGATTTCCCAAGAAAATTTCCATTTCAAACGGAGGCCTCAAGGGATGAAGACAACCTGCAGCAAACACACATACTTGGAATTTCAATAGGAACCACAGCAGAGTCACAGACAAAAAATTCTGCTCCACTAATGGTAACGGAATTTAATCACGTTCGGAAAGCAAAACATCTCGTATATCTCGTACAGTAGGTGCGTAAAACATCTCCACTCTAAAATCAATACCAAAACCTTAGTGTGACCGTTTTTGCTGTTAGACTTTACCAAGTACTTGAAGGTACGCACTGCATTTTTAGACATAAAAAAGGGGTACTTTAAAATTTTTTGGACAAATATGATTACAATAATGCATGCACACATGATTCACAAGTGACCTTGCTGTTTCTGGAACAAGCAATCCCCTCGACGATGTGTTAATGTTGAGGTTATATAACTAATCATGTCATTTCATTAAACAAATTATTAATAAATAACAATAAAAAATATATATTTTATTGTTCACTGCTGTCACGCTTTAGTTTGGTTTAGTTCTGTTTTGCTTTGTTTTGTATTCATGGTTTGTTTATGTTTCTATGTGTC
>JAUMHE010000062.1:9400038-9428052 GCA_032359235.1 Enteromius mattozi | reverse complement strand
GTTGCTTCCTAAGTGGGCAGTTTGATTTCACAGAAGTGTGATTGACTTGGAGTTACATTGTGTTGTTGAAGTGTTCCCTTTATTTTTTTTGAGCAGTGTATGTGCTATATAAAATTAAGTAGCCTATATAAAATTGCTAAATAAATCTTTCAGTACTTTTTTACTTAAGTACATTAAAAACAGAGTACTTTTGTATTTTCACTCGAGTAACATTGAAAAAGGAGTACTTTTACTTTTAGTAATATTTTATTGTATGTATCTGTACTTTCACTCAAGTACTTGATTTGTGTACTTCGTCCACCTCTGCTATTTAACAATATTCTCAAATGAAAATCATAACAAAAGCTGAAAAATTGATTTTCGAATTTCTCAGAAATGTCTTTGTTTTCCAGCAAGGTGTTTTAGCTACACAAGGGAGAAAAAAAATAGTTTCATCTTGTGAATACCAGACACTTGACAGTGCACCTTAAATGTAATTAACTTGTTCTTCAGCTGAAAACAAAAGGGGAAGATTTGCATCCAATAAATGTGACTACCAAAGCCTCATTCAAAATGTACCCAAAGCCTAGCTTTTGTCAAAAGATGGCTGGAACACAAATTCCAAATGTATTGTGTTCTCCTACAAACAATCTGTATTCAAATGCAAAGTTGTTCATTGCCTATTATACTTTATAGAGAGCTAAAATGAGTGCATTGCTGGGTCCTTTTGCACTAATTTTGGTGGTGTATGCACACATTATATTGCTTGGCACAAAGAAATGCGTGTGACCTCTGCATACCTCGCTATTTATTGCATTTGTTTGCATAATTCTGTGCTTACTGCCCTCTGAATGGGCAATGAGAGACTTGCTACAGATATTACTTTATCTACATGTTTCATCTGGGAAGACATGAATGTGCAAACTAAAAACCTCTTAAATGTCTATTGTGTGTGGCATGAACACTTTCATTTGCAGCAGGATTGTCTTATTGACGTCATTAAAAAGGCACTTAAGTTAAAAGGGTACAAGTTAGGTGCTGCATCATTATAAAAATGTAATTTTTTTGTTGGCAGGAGATGTATTTAACTATATCTAAACATGTTTAAATCTAATCTATATCATGCTCTGTGTGGCAAGCTTTCTACTTTCTTCAAGCGTCCCCTGTTGTTTGAGCATGTCCTGTCAAATGCAGTCAATATGATGGCATTTTAAAAAAAACTTGTGCAGCCACACAGTGTCATTCATCAATTGTGACTATTATGTTTTTAATCAAGAATGAATAATCACATAAACACAGAGAAAAGCTACTAAAACAGAAATGACTGCAACTTTGATCACAAAGTACAAACCCAGCATTCAACGGTCCTGTACACCTTCAAGCATGTGTCCTGAATCTTGATGTTGTCCATATAAAAGAACTAAGCATCTGTGATCAGAATGCATTTAAACTGGACTGCCCTTCCATACACGCTCACAGTGATGGCCAGTTCAAACCAGACACTGCCTACGCACCAATGTCTGATTCAGGATTGAATTGAGAATGACTTTTAAATTCCAAACAACTTACTAAATTTGAATTTATATAGAAAATAAGATGCAATTTAAAAAAGGTATGGAAGTAGAATTAAAAAGTAACAGATACAGTAGGTGAACAGATTCTGCCATGCTACTGTACCTAATTATGAATTGAAAGAGTATCTACTGTCTCTCAGAGATACAAAGCAACTACAGCCTCGGTGTGCACAGTCTTGCCATTGAGAGATACAGACACAGGAAGACATTGTTTCCCAGAGAGGAAAGATTGTGTGCTCACTGTATGACAGACGAGGTCGAGACAGAGGTGCACTTCCTCCTTCACTGGCACAAACTCAAAACAACAAGCGACATATACATGGACCAGTTCACAGATCACATAAACAACTTCACAGTCATGACAAAGCATGACTAAATAAAACTAATCCCGAGAGAGGGACAAACAGGAACACTAGCTGTGATATGTGTTGATATGCCACAGCCTGAGAGACGGTGGGTGAATGTGGGTAATGTATGCTTACCCCAATGTGTTACCCCACTGTTCTTTCAGTTGTACAGTTGCCAAAATGACCAAAAAGAAACAAGTTCTCTTGAAACTAACCCATCTTTTGTTCTTTTGAGACATGAAGGCTATTCCGTACATTACTGTCTCGAAAGAATAAAGACAACTTGATCTAAGCAGGACAGAAAGAGAAATGGACTGCCCAGATGCACAACAACTACATCACAGTACATCAGAGTCTCTAGTTTTAGAAACAGACTGTGCTTTTAAGCAGACTTTCAAAGAAAAGACAACATCTGATACTCACAAATAAGGGTAGAATGGGCAACGGAACAAAGACAAGATGGTAAACCATGAGAAAAGAGTGTTACATGTGTGGATGAAAGATTTAGGACCTAAGTTTGAGGCATTGTGAGAACAGTTTGATCGGTTTAATCCTACACAATTTAAAAGTGTTTCAGCAAAGACTGAATGAAACCTGCTAAATGAAGCAGAATATTTTTAAAGATAAACACTTTTTATTTGATAGAAAGAAAAATAGTCACTTGTAACATAAGTATGTTTACTAATCATGAATCAATTACAGTAGTATCAAAGACTATAGAATATCCAAGGTGGCCCTCGTATATTAACATGGCTGATCAATCGCAGGAAGCCCCACCTTCTGAATTAAATAGCTAATTGCTGATTTGTAAAGTTTTGATGTTTCCCCATTCAAAGAGACAGAAGCTGTACTTGGATGAACGAGAGGCATTTCAAAGATGGCCGCAGAGTGACATGACTTGTCTTAAAGAGACTTTGGTAGTATAATTGCATTCTTGAAAACAAAACAGGGCTCTGAATTTCTGATGATTTCCACATCTTGCCATTCTCCAAAGACAAAAGGCCATTGTTTCATAGCTGTGCACTTGCCCTAATTAACCATAACTCATATTTTGCCATGTTCATTGTGCTGTCACTGCATGATCAATGCATCATATTAAGGTCATTGTCATACAGAGAATCAACTGTAAGCCATTTATCTGTAAAAAAACAACAACAACCATCAACAGGCTATTGGATGAATGCTTTAAGGGCCACTGTGTAAAACTGACACCTTAGGCATTTGAATGTAGTATTAAATGCATAACAGACTGTAAAAGTCATGCAATTTCCAGAGGGATGACACGTTTCATTTAGATTTGTACAACTGGCACATTACTGATATTTCTCTTAACAATAAAGGCCCATTTCACCACAGTAAGGCAAACATAATGCTTTCCTATAAGCTCAGGTGAAGAGTTAATAAAATGAATGTGCTTTTCACATGTTGCATTAAGATTTATATAGACAGAATCTCAGCGCTGACAAGATTAGACAGATCACGCTGCTATTTAAGATCAGTAATGGTAGAAAGAGGATGGAGGTGTTGACTGACAACAAGAGAGATCTTTCCTCTCCACAACATCATCATTTGTTCGCAGATCGATAGCGGTGTGTATTTGTATGCGTGTGTTTCTGTGCACAGGTTATTTATTTCCGAGTAAACAGTAGAAAAGTGGAAGTGTAGGGAGCGGGAGAACTCAGACACCAAAGCATATTTAAAGCGATGAGTTTTTCGATAATTAAATCAAGGCTAGTGGCAGCATGGGAAGAGACCTCTCACGCAAGAGTCACTGCCTATTTACTGCCTATTAGTAACCATAGATCACCCAGAGTCTCCTGTTGACTCACATACATTAACACACACATTCTCCCCATATTTATGGCCCAATAAATGATACTGCAGATTGGAAGAATGCCAGAGCAGATATTCTGTATACTTCAAATGTTTAACACGTCCAAACTGCCAGTGCTGTTTTCATCTCTCCATGAAATATGACTGGTTCCCTGATTGTGAAAAGAGTTTATTTCCAAACACCTCCCTGTGTTCTTTCACACTGTGTGTTTCCACTGTCTGTAGACTATATTCAGAGATTTACAACTAACAAAATACGACTGTTACGTGACTAGGTCTTTCTTTCTTGGTTTCTTTCTAAGGAAGAAAAAATGAAAGAACTCCCCCTAAAGAGATATTAGACTATAGCTGTTGTGTTATTTCCCTTGATATTTATAATGCCAGTTTTCTTTCATTTCTCTTTACTGCAAAAGTCTGAATCCAGCCAATATGGTCTCTGCTTTCACAGCAACAAAAGAGGATCTTGGATTTGGTGTGCAATAGTGACATAACAGTTTCCCTAAGGAAATTTCCCCAAAGGGGAGAAATAAAGTTACTAACTGCTTGCTGCTGATAGCTGTCAATCGACTAGTTAATTGATGTTACTTATTAATTAACATTAATTGCATCTCAATATAAATATTTTTTCAGAAAAGCTCTTAAAACAAATAATATTCATATTAATAAGACATAATTGTGGAATTCCCTTAATCATTCATCACAATGAGAAAAACCAAAGATTATATTTTTCTGATGTGCAGCAAAAGATAACTGAGCTTCTCAAACTAGTGAAGTGGCTTTTAGAAAAGAGCTAGAGCAGAACATTCCCATTTCCACCATCAGGGCAATAATTAAGATTTAAGAAAAAAATTATAAAATAACAGCCTCATGCAAAGCATTTCTGGGAACTAATATCAGAAAAAAAACAGAAGAAGGTTAATGAGGATTTCTGGTTCCTAGAATGCTTTGCATGAGGTTAGGTTTTTTAATTAATACTTCTTTTTATCAAGGACATAATAAATTGATCAGAAGTCACAATTAAGACATTCTTTCTATTGTGATTTCTATATGTTTCAAATGTACTTTTCATTAAAGAACGCTGAAACAAATGTATCACATTTGTCAAATAAATATTAACTGTTTTCAACACTGATAATAATAAGAAATGTTTTTTGAGCACCAAATCAGCATATGGTATTACAATTATTTCTGAAGGATTATGTGACACTGAAGAAAAATAAAACTTTGCAATATCACCATTTTAATGTGTTTTTGATCAAATAAACGCAGCCTTGGTAAGCAAAGAAGGTGGGAACATTTTTTTTTTTTTTTTAATTGGTAGTATATATTTCATAGAGGCAATATTTTCATTAGGCAATTCTTTAAAACCTGACTTTATTAATGTGTTAAATCAACAACCCTATTTAGAATTCAGGGAATAAGAACAAATATAAGAGTCTAGCCCTCTCTGGTTTCATATGACAATCCAAATCTCTTCTTTATCCTGAAATATCTCCTGTCAAGAAATGTCCAAGTGTGTCAGTGCATCTCATATAGAAATTTGTAGATTTATGATTTGTTACTTCATGTAAATGTGACCTATATTGCATGTGTTGATCTGGCAGGCAGCTGCAGAGCTCCCACACCTATGTTCAGTTCCTCACACTTACAGTACATGCGCTCACACTAAATGTGTAACAGTGAAAAGCTCTTTACCCAGCAATTTTCTTAAGCTCTCCATCGCCCAATAGCACACAATATAATCAAAGCTACGTATCTTGCAATCAGTACATTAAATTCTACAGTTATTGATTTAAAAAGTTAAGATAACTGTTGGGGGTTTGCAGATACAATCAGTCAGATGTATCTGGAAGCATATTGATAACGGAGTTCACACCAGGAGCATTAATTTAATTATGCTCATTCAGTATGGGGGCCAAATGGCCTCTCTGCAGCCATAACCACAGACAGAGGAGAGAGATGGAGGATTTGAGCGAAGATGATAAAAGGAGGTACAACCCTGTATTCTTTAAAATAAAGAGTTTAATTGAAAAAAAAGGGGCTTTAGCTGAAGTAGAACTGTTTGTAAGTTTCACACATAACGGTTTCACATAATTATCTAGTTAGTAGCCTAATAAAATAGTAATTTTAAAAGTTCTGACTCTATGAGCTACATTTAAAGTAAAAGTCAATGCACACATCAAAGGAATTTAATATTAAAGCACAAAGTTGCTACCATGTTTACAGCCTACAAGTTAGGCTAATAAATTATATTACTCAGTAAAAAAGAATGTTTTTTACTATTAATACATTAAATTTTTTATTATTGAATATTCATGTCCTTTATGCTGCTGCCAATTTCTAAAAGCAATAAATTAAGCAAGGCCATGCATTTACATATGTTTTAGTATTATAGGTTAAAGGTTTTTTTTGCCTTGAATCTTGTCTAAAACCACTGATCTTAGCCCTGGTAAAATCACTTTTATGCATAGCCTCATGGGGCTTATTGCTTTAATGTACTGCTGCTACTAAAGAACTAAGAAACCAATAAGCTGAAGAACTTATAATGTCACATTAAGAACCACAATCATACTGTATGTATAAATCTTTGCCCAAATTCCTACCACAATTCACCTTGAAAACCAAAATAAAACAACAAAAATACCTTTTTTTTCAATCATCACATTATTTTAACTATTTTCTTGAAAAACTACAGTTTAAAAATTGTATAAAAACTACTATAGTACAATAACTTAAAGTCATAACAGTGGTAAAATAATGTCTACCATATATAAATAATAATTTAAACAATAATTTCCTTTGTTTTGCGTCATGCTTTATTTTCAGTCAGAATATATTGCCTTGTTTCTATCCTTTAATTTTTGGGGAAATATATAAAAATATTTCATGGTATTCACCAATAGCAACTCCAGTTCTTGATGATAAAGGAATGTTTGTCAAACGTGCTGATTAAACTCATCGTAAGTGTTATTTTAACTAAAGCCCAAAACACCCTACATGATTTTCGGTTGTCGCAGACGAAAGCATTGTAAAACAATCACTGTGATTTCTGATTATACACGATTGTATCACGATGCCAATCTTTATCTGCGACAGTCAAAAATCGTGCAGTTTATCCTGGACCCTGTTTACACCTTATACTAAGATGCATTTTCTTTGATCTGATCAAAAGCTGACACATTAAATACAGGTGTTGTCACAAACGCTCGCTGAGTAGTCTCGCGCTCTCGCTTCCTAGTTTCTTAGGCACGACTCGGAGGCAGGACTGGATGCGAACGGAGAACATTTATTAAATGAAAGAAAAACAAAACAAAGGAAAATGCAAAAGCAACGCGGGGACAACAGAGCAGACATGAAACGTAACGTTATCAACATCAACGACTCACAAAGATACAGGACATGGGGCATGGAATTTATACAAAGACTAATCAAACACACCTGGACAAAACACGGCTGGAAGGGAGTGAAACACTGATGAGAGGGCGGGGTTACAAACGAGGAGCAGACACGAGGAAGCTGACAGGTAAATAAACATAGAGCACAAGGCACAAGAAAACACAACAACGATCACAAGGGCAAAGTAAACAAAGAGCACATAAGACAGGGCGAAAGACACAAAGTTGATGAAGAGCTGGAGTGCCGTCCAGAACGAGACTGGCACCTCCAGCTGATCGGGACAGGTGTAATGGGGTCCTAAACTTTTTGAGCTTATCCAGTTTTCTTCACTTCCAGAGGTGGTCAAAAGCACATTCAACAAAGATGCTTTTGTAGTATAAATGATCATGTGGATAAATGCACTCAAACAGCCAAAAAAGACCACCTAGAGACCAAATATACAAGCTTTATTAGACGTTTTAAGAAAGGGTATTAAAAACAATTAATTCAAACTTTACTAAGTTGTGCCAAAATGCACAGATTTGTACCGAAAACGCTGTTACCATTTATTGTTCATAATCAGTGTAATCAATATCTTGATTCATTTAGTCATTTTTTTGCGCCATACTCAACACTTCCATAAATTTAAATAGCTGGAATCCCTTTAAAACACATTAAAACCAGGGACCAGAGGACAGTTATATGTGTGCCTGATTTGATTGAATATGCATTTATTGGAGTTTTTCCTAGTTAAACACAAAATTTATGTTAATTGTACATTTTGTAAACGTAATTCAATATAATTCAAAACGAATCATGCACTAGGATTTTCTGACTTGGCGCTCGTCAAATTACTGGTATTTGCACCATTTTTTAACGCCCACCATTATTTATCTTAAAATGGCAGCAATTGTTGTTGCAAGGAGGAGGCACAGCAGAGAACAGAGAGCGCGCGGTAGAAGGGAGAGCACACGTTATTAATTTATTTGAACTGCCAGAAGAACACATTATCCGAACATATCATTTGCCAAGCCATGTTATTTTTAATTTGCTTTAGGAAATAAAAGACGATTTGAAACCCTCAACTAGGAGTCGCGCAATACCATGTCTATCTTCTTGCAACCCTTCATTCTTTGTCCTCCAGTTCTTTTCAACGTACTGTGGCTTCTTCATTTTTTTATTCTTCATTTGCGACTACACTAATTTGCACTGCACTGTATACTGCGTTGGTTGATATGTAAATAAGACAATGTGTCTGTGTTCTAGAATTTAGGCATTGTTAGTAAATCACCCGCAGAAATTTCCATGCCCACCGTTGCTGTTTTGGAATTACACTCTTGTGCTAATATGGCTAACTCATTTTGCCTAAATCATTGTTATAAACTATTCAGTTTTCAGTTGTAAATCTATTAATCATTTAGTATTTGAGGCGTTGCTCAGCTTGTTCTACTTCTCACTGGCAAGAGCTGGGACATGAAGTCCATGCTGGTTCATCTAGTTCAGCTGATCCCCCTCACAACAGAAACAACAGAGAGATCTGAAATACTGATCATGAAACAAGATTTAATGCATACTGTATGATCAAAGGCAACATACAGGACTAATCCTCTTTGGGAAAGCACTCACTCTAGAAATAAAACTAATCCAAACTAAAGATAGAGAGCCATTAGATCAAACATAAGGGCAAATAGTCTATTTGAGGATAAACAAGGATTAAGCATTAAAATTTAGGCCAGAAAAAAATACAGTACTTTGTGCAAGTACGTAAATGTGAATGCTTGACACTTCTGTGCAACATGCCAACCCAGTATCACGGCAATTGGTACATATTTTACGAGGTGGCTAATTCGTACGAATTTGTACGACCTCACGTACGTATTTTGCCAATTCGTATGAATTTGTTCGATTGCCTAACACCTAACCCTGACCCTAAACCTACCTGTCACTGGGGTTTAGACAAATTGTGCAAAATCATACGAGTGAGGTCATACGAATTTGTACGAATGAGTACAAATTTGTCAACTTGTACGAATTTGCTGTGAGACTGTGTTGGACATGCTAGTGTACTAGGTGGGCAAAAGAGTTACTGTCAAATTTATTCAGCTAGCTACTAAAGCTACTGTTAGTGTACTTGCGGAAGAGTGTTTTAGGCCTAATATAATCAAGTGAATATTTTAGCTTAGTGAAGATTTTTAAACCCAAAGAAATGACATGCATGGAGAGTCATGTTGTCTAATTGATCATGTGATTACATGTATGAGTTGATAATGAGCGGCTTCTACACTCTAGGTTCTAATAAGTTCTTCAGCTTCTAAGACAGAATTTCTTGTTCAAATAAACCCGTTCATCTGTTTTGTTGACCGGTAAATATCAATGGTTACTGCTGCAGTCTGCCAGATCATACCAAATGAAATACACTGATGTATGAAAGCGGCCAAACAGAAACCCAACTTGAACGCAACACAAGTTTCAGCCCCCAGACAGTACAGCATTCAAACACATCCTACACACAAACTAACACTTAACACAGAGCTGATCAACAGACGTGAAACAGTGTATTAACATGCTTACCTTCTGTCTACTTCAACAGATTCTTGAAGGCGGAACAGATTTTTCTCTGGCTGATGCACTCTTGCAAACAGATAAATTGGCTTTTTATTTGTATTTTACAACTGGTCGCATAAAGCAGGTATTTGCATTCGAGTGCTACCGTCAAGGACGGCATAACGTTTTCTGATAAAAACACGATAAAGGAAGGTAATGAAAGCAGAATTTCATTAAATCTACCCCCATTTTTCATGTAGGAAAAAAGAATGAGAATAAATAGGGAAAAGGACGCTCTTAGCTGAAAAGATTAAAACTATGAAGTCTGATTTGCTTCTATATTTTCTCCTCTTTTGACATTGTTGAACAGTCACTTAAGAGACCAGTGACAAGAGAAAGCCAATGTCCTTGCATTTCATTTTCCTGAACAGCACTGCCTCCGGAATGATTTCAGTTGCTCAATCTGGTATGATTTTAAAAGCACTCAAGAGGAAATAAATGTGTTTTATTTATTTATGCATTTTCAAGACAAAATCTGAAGAGCCATGTTAACGTCTGCTGATGAAATGGCAGAGTCGCCGTGATGCTGAAGTTTAGCTGGACAGATGAAAATTGAGTTGAACACTTTTGGCAATAGGGGTCTTACTGGTGACCGGGGGGAATAGATTGAGATTTGAATGGTTTAAACAGTAAGATATATGACCTGCGCTATAGGAAATTCAGCAGGCTCTTTCATCTGAAACTAAAATGAGGGCAGTGCAATAAATGTGAAATGAGATGCAGAAAGAGTCTAATGCTGTGTACCCAGTGTGTTCTCTCTGTTGCTGTTTCTCTATTTTATTTCCATCTGTTGTATATTTTAATCTCTTTTATCTATTCATCATGCCTTTAACATCTTGGTGGGAATTGTGAGTAACTGAACAAAGTAAAAACTAAATTGTATTTAGCGTTTGTGTCATAACAGTATTAACTAGCCTAGAAACATGATAGCTTAGGCAACTTTTGGACTTGATGTATGAAATGTTCATATTCAGTCATTCTAATTCAGGGAATTTGTATAGCACTTTTCATAAGATATATCATTATAATAGTACCTTACAAACTGAGAGCCCAAAGGCAAAAATGGTAACAAAAATTCAGATGTTTGAGATGGCATTAGCATTGAGATAGCATGTCCGATAACCAAGCAGTTCTAACAATTTTTTTTCCTCCTAAAACTTGTAAAGAAGTATGAATTACGATATAACCCAAAAAAGAGAAAAAAAGTCAGAATTGCAAGATGTGAACTTGCAATTTTAACTTTTAACTTGGTTTTGTGAGATATAACCCACAAATATGAGTTTATAACTGGTAATTCTGAGGAAAAAAAGTCAAAAGTGTAACAAACAAAGTTGCAATTTATTTTAATTAATTTATATTTATTATTGTTATTTTATTTTTTTATTATAAAGGAGGAGGATGTGTGGCCTGGTATAGTTTCCAACACTAGGAACTTGTGCTCTGCGTTTAACTCATCCAAGTGCACACACACAACAGTGAGAAGTGAACAACCACACACACACACATACCGTAAACACACACCCGGAGCAGTGGGCAGCCAGTGCTGCGGCGCCAGGGGAGCGGTTGGGGGATTTTGCTCAAGGGTCCCACCTCAGTCGTAGAATTGAAGGTGGATAGAGTGCTGGATTTTCACTCCCACCACCTACAATCCCTGCTGGACTTGGAACTCGACCAAGTCCAAGGGAGGAACCAAGACTAAAGAATTTCACATTTTCGGATTGGCAAATATTTCAACAAATTATACAAGGAATACATTAAGAATAATAACAAAAACTTCAGAACAAAATGTAAAAGTTACTTTTTATTAAGGCCATTTTAAATTCCAACAGAACATGTTTCAGCAGCTGTAAACACACACTTGTGCATGTGCAGAAACTCTCCAGATGAAATCTAAATTCCCGCATAAACAACTTTGAGGTGGAGTGGCGTAGAAGTGGACACAAGGTCAACTGAAACTTTTGAGTGACAAAATAAACTAATCTTCATATATAGATCCACAAACACACCTTTTCAATTCTCAGCGGGGCAACTCTCCCATAAAACTTGTCAACGCTTCAAGTATATGCAATTGCAGTAACGGGAGGGGGGCCATATTTTTTGACATATCAATCCTATCGTTTGTTTTTTACTCTAGGGATGACTCCACCTCCCACAGCTATGAGGCATGCTAGCATGCATTAAATGAATGACTGATTAGCATCGGCAGCATGCAGCTGAGCAGAAGCTGCTCTGAGACTCGACTGGGCCAGAAGGCAGATGTTCAGAGGAATCAACTATTTCCTCTACATCTCCCCTGCAAGGAGGCAGAAAGACAAGCACCAAGGCCTGATCTGTGATTTTGAACAGAACTGTAATTCTATTTTGATTCATTTTTCTTTACGCCATCCAGCTGAGTTTGTGGCTTCAGTTTGTGACTAGCTAATCAGTTTCTAAAACTGACACATGTATGTTATGGTGTATTTTGGGCTATTGATTTATGACTCAATGTCTGTCCTAGTATTTTCCCTAAGCAGATATTTGATGTCTCCATTCTGTGTCAGTTATTAAACAAATAGTTGTCAAAGAGCTTCTAGAAGGCAACAACAGAGATCTCAGAGGAAGCAGAGCATTTGGACTCCTGTGAGCTTTCAGCTGAAATGAAACTGTGACTAGATGTGTATACTGTGTGTTTAGATGTTTAGCTAATTACTACAATTATATCCACCGAGGCCCAGTTACACAACTAAGAAACAGTATTCACTGAAAACAAACAGCTAGACCTTGATTTCAACCACATTTACTAAATAGCAACATTGTGAATTGTGCATTTTTGTCAAAACATTATTAGCACGGAAATGGGAACTCATTTGGCCATACATATGGAAGAAAATGGACAAGTTATACACATATGAGTTCACAAACAACCTGATTTCATTTTCTAAGTGAAACCCTGTGAGACATGCAGTAGTTTGACAGTGCATAGGCAGACAACAACTTTCCCTTCATTGCAATCTATTATGCAGTGTATTTGCACTGCTTAATTCCCATTTCCAGCAGCATAAGGTTGGCATAAACAACTTGGATGAGTACGTGGAGGCCTGGATAAACACACCACTTACTTTTACAGCATTAAAAATCTCCTTAGATATAAAATCAGAGGCCTCTACTTTACTGTAAAGTTTTTGAAAAAGTGCTTGGTAATGCAGTTTGTTCCTCTTTGACCAAAAATGTGCAAAACAAATTTTCAGATAAGTTCAGATAAATTATTTATGCAGATAGCAGGTAGTGGTATTTTATGACTGTTCAAATAAATGAATGAATCAAATAATACAGAAGAGGGGAAGCAGTGTAATATAACAGTATTTAAAAGAGTTACTGGTTCATATACATATACCTGTATACTGTAATATTCCAATGAATGTGCATGAAACATGTAAAACTTTTGGAATTAAGGTTTAATAAGAATATGGACTTGATTAAAGTATAATGCTCATTTTAAGAAATGCATAGAAGAAAGAAATCAACAAGCTCCATTCACATCTATTCTTCATGAATGAAGATCAGAAACACAACCTCATACAAAAATAACTCAAAGACTAATAGATATAAACAACACAGACTGACCTCTTGGTTAGAAAAAAAGGGTAGATAACTGATATGTCTCTGTTTAATAGGCAAGGGGGGAAAACAAGATACATCAAACACATACAAATCAGAGTTAAACCTCATAAAATAAAACCCAGGTTACATCAAACAATGCAAGACAAACACAGGAACAACAGGAGGGTTATACATACTCTGAGAACTAATTAACACACATGAAACACTGGAAAACAATCAGGGAAGGATCAAGGAGCACAAAAAAGACAAAAACAAACCAAGAACTTCAAAATAAAAGCCTGTCAAGAACAAGATCAGAAAGCACTAGACTTGCAACACATGTGGCTGTAGGAGCTACATCCTTTATAAAACTCTCTTTCTTACCCTTGGTGTCCTTGAAAACATGATTTGGACCCTCCAAACACAACGTCTATTGTAACATATATATTATAATAAATTCATCTGACATGTTTTGTTTCTTTTATGGCTAACAATTTAGAAAGAAATATGGCAAGCCTAATGAAAGTGTCCAGGTACCCTACATTCAATTTGTTTACAATCACACAAACACAGTTATAAGCATCTGCCAGTATCCCCGTATGTCTGTCTCTTTCTGTGTGAGCAATATCCAAGATGTCTATGCTTTATTTCATTTCTCTTTTCTTTTCTTTTGATTCGCCTACTGCTTTGATTTCCACAATGCTAAAGTTATGTTTGATGACTAAACACAATGCTGGTAGGGGAGAAAAGTAGAAACCTTGCATATTACAGGGTTTACACAACCTCGACGACAACGTAGCCCTGTCAAGGGTCTGCTAAAACACAGTAGATCAATTTACACTTTAACATTGTGCATATATTGTTGCAAAGACAGTTATAATCAACCTCCCCGGCATGTCGGAGGCACATCATCTTTCAGGAGATGATTGCAACTCTCTTGCACAGTGGAAGTTCATCTTTTTAATGTTTTGTTTATATTATGTTTGTTTTTTTTCCGGAATAAATATCTTTGTTAGGTTTCTAAGTTTTTGTTTTTACTCTTAAAACAGAAGACTAAAGTGATTTTATCATTGCTGACTCACAAATCCTAGCAGGTGTTAAAATATTCTATCTTTTCCAGCTTAATATGCAGAGACAACTATAAGTAAGCAATTTGTGGGTTTATTCCCCCAAAAGCAAACACTGCGGTTCTGAAGCATTATAAAACCTTGCTTAGTTTCTTCAAACATCTTAACACAGTAACCAATACACTGTAACACTCGGTTTCTGAAGAATAAATCCCTTTTCATTTTACGCTGAGAATATTTTTTTATATCCTTTATTATTGAGAATCAATTTGTTTGTTTCCATTTTAATTGTTCAGTTTATTTTTGTAAATAATTGTGTTTAACAGCACAATTCCTGGGAAAACTACAAGTCACAATTAGAAACTTATATATACATACATAATTAAAATATTTAAATCAGTCGATTTATGTTTAGCCATCATTTTGATTTTGTTATTCACAATCATTTTGTCGATTCTAACTTTTTTTGTTCAAAAGTTTTTAATGCTGTGATTCACCTCGTAGCTGTTGGTTTGGTGCATGACTTATAACTATTTAAAAAAAATGCAATGATACTTCTGTAGCCAAAGCCACTGAAAATGTGGACTATATGTGTTTGGTTGAACAGTAGAAAAATTGGTGTTGTTAGTGTGTGGGGGAAACATCAAGAGAACAATTTTTGTAATTCTGTTTTTTTGTGATGCTAATGGTGCAGAAATTACATCCTTCACATTAAAGGTTATTGTGATATTGTAAATTGGTCTGTTAGGCTGCTGGTCACAGCTTAGCGATGCCATATTTAGCATTTGATTACATCCTACGTCTTCCCTCACAGTATTCATGAGAAAATATGTTCCAACTGCTTTGTGTTCTGATTGCTGGATCAAAATAGCAACTCTATGGGACTTGTTCTGTAAATATTACCTGGCAACTAAATTAAGGTCTACAGAGCTCCTCCTCTCATGCTATTACTTCTCTGCACAATGTATGTCTTAGCAAGTGTTGGAAAAAGAAAAAACAGTTGTCAAGGAGCGACCTGTGAAAAATGACACGGCTGAAAATAAACACAAGAAGCGCGGGTGTTAACACGCGCTCAAAGGTGGAAAAATCTGTTGGCTCCTGTGAACAAGCAGCACAGCTATATACTACAGTGAATACTCATAGATGACAAAACCACGCTTATCAGAAGCATGATCGGTTTTTCAAATAAAATGTATATTTTACAATTAATGTCACAATTATACAGAAATTGCAAGACCTAATGATTTCAAATACACCAAAGTTTAAAAATCCCAGTACTACACTACCCATAAGCCTGAAGCAACATTCTCCTATCAAAGAATGTGTGTTACCATGGAAACAGTTGCAATCTCCACAAGAGTGAAGTTTTGCAGGATAGCAGAGGCAAGCTATTGGTTTTCTGATAAGGAAGCTCTTTAAACATAGTTAATTTGAGTCATTTATACTTCACACGTCTTTTTTTTTTCTTTAAAATTCAATGTTTTGTTCAACATTGAACTGGCTGTACTTCTGGAAGCCAGGCCAGGTTCACTGTTGTGTGAAAGTGTATTTGTTGTTTGCTAGGACAGACACTGCGACTCTGCTGTTCATCCAAAGATACCACTCTGGAGGAAATGGTGACTCTTATCAGGAAAGATTCCACAATCAGGATGATATAGGGAAAGGCAGATCACTGTTGATATGAGGTTGCATCTGTACAGCACTGCGATTATATTTAACGTGCTACAATGACCCTGCCTGCAGCAAACTCCACACAGCGAATTAAATAGACATAAAGAGACAAAAATAAGAAGACAGCTTCTGTTACCATGGAGGTATATTGTCAGTAGAAGAAATGTATTTATGTAATACATGACCACAAAGAACAAGAAGACGAGAGAGATGGTGAGCCAACGAGAGAGAGAGAGAGACAAACATTGAAAAAAAAAGAAGGACAGGAAAACAGTGATAGAGAGCTTGAAGTGTCTTAGACATTAAGATGTCTGAGCTGTGCTTAACCTCCTCTGTTTCTCCTCTCAGGCGGAAATACACCAAAAGAAGGATTACAGAACGATTGCTAGAAAAGCACTTGGCACTCAAAGTCATTGAATGTGTATAAATTAAGAAAAGAGCATGTGGTCATGTATTTGAACATTAGACTCCAGTGTATACAGCAGCGTGAGACATGCATTTCTATTTCCTGTTTGAATTCTACTGAAATCTCCCCTCTTTAAGGCCTCATCAAACAGAACAGAACTTTTGTAAGAAAAAACACTCAAAGCAACAGAGGGACTACATTGAGAGCCAACACAAGTAAAATAATCTTTATATAATCCCTGATTCTCAATAGAATCCCTCATATATACAAGAAAATTTGCATGACGAAAATTGTAATCTCACGACTTTTTGATTACTTTTAGATTACTTTTGACCGAACAATGGTCAAAATATATTGGGTGATATATATTTTGGTGACGCTATATAGCATATCTGTTGTTTGCTAAGACAGACACTGCTGTTCAACCACAGATATCTCTCTAGAGAAAGATTCCTCTCTAGAGGAATAAAGAATAAATAACATTTGGTAATAGTGTACTACGGTAGTCCTGCAAAAAAAAAAAAAGCTGCGTGTTGCCAAGAAAAGTGAGACAAACAGTGAACAGTGTAGTTCGAAGAAATATCGGTACTCTTGGGAAGCTGCTTGACCGATTAAATTAGTGGACTGGAACTAACTGTTGAATAAATTATAAGTGAATGAATTACACATTTAAAGATATGCTGCTTGCCCTGCATATAGTCTTACAGATGCTTCAGAATGTCTGGAACCACTATTTCTATTTTTCCTTCATTTTATTTATTTTCTCCACACATTATGCATTGCATTCACACTGCATATAAATCATTTAGATTCATTCAATTAGCAACAATATATCAGCACCATTGGAATTCAGACTTGATCAATCAAATTAGTCTTTCGTTGATTCAATTTCCTGTTTGCCCTGCAAAAACCCTCTAAAATATATACAGTGGGATTCCACTAGTGATATATTTGCATTTTACAAATGTGTTATTATTTTTTTTTCCTTACAAAATTATATTAGTCTGATAATCTGTGACGCACGCTGGTGTTTTACAAAATAGCTGAAATATGAATTTGAGGCTTGAGAAAATCCAACCTGATCTAATGGCAATTCGTACATATTTTAGGAGGTGGCTAATTCGTACAAATTCGTACGACCTCATTCGTATGAACTCATGAACTCGTATTTCACGAGTTGCCAATTCGTATGAATTTGTATGAATGACCTAAACCTAACCCCGCTCCTACCCGTCACGGGGTTTTAGACAAATCGTACGAGTGAGCTCGTAAGAATGAATATGAATTAGCACGAATTTGGGACGAATTGGTCGTGAGACTGTGTCGGAAAATCCAAAGAGCAAAAGCAAGAACATACAGCCATCAGTACAAAGTGTCACGTGATCAATTTACATATTTACTTATTTGATTAGCGACCTGGAAATAGTTCAGAGACATACAACATATCTCAAAACATTTATTTACAGTATCTTAGTTTTCAAAATCCTAAAACGTAGTTAATTTGGGATTAAATTAGATTTTGAATCCCACATTTTATATAGAACAGTCTCAAGTTATGCTAATTAGGCCTAAACGTTAAAACAACAGGCTTCACACTGCACTGCTCTCTTCACATTTCTTTCTCTGTCTGTTATTCTCCCTCCTTCCCGCTCTGGCACATGGATAAATGTAGAGAAAGAGAGGACTCTCAAGGTCACTGCTGCTCCAGGGGATCACTGGTTCACAGTTACATCAGCTCTGCAGCATCATTCTACACTATCGCTTTATTCCTGCCCGTGTCAATTTTTTGATAAAAAAAAAATCAGACAGAGCAGAAGCAAGAAATCCTCATTCTGCATGAGTACAGTGTTCCACAGAATGTTGTTTCAACAATGATCTACAGCTGTTATGATCAATAGATCCTGATGCTACACAGCTCAGCCTTTATTACAAGCAAAGTAAAGTGATTACTTTGACCACTGCTACAGCAATGGCTGCAATAAGGTCAGTACTTTGCCTTAAATTTGTTGCTCTCTGATTTAATGACTAGGTCAATTATGTGACACAGTCTACTTATGTAAGAAAAGAAGAAGAAAAAAAACCCTATGATTCACAAGTTTGGGGTGGTAAGTAATATTATTGATTTTATGTATATGTCTTCTTATATGTTTATATGTCCCTTCTGCTCAATTATTCAAAAATCAATCTAATACGCTAATGCTCAAGAAACATTATTATCAATGTTGAAAACAGTGCTGCATGTTTTTATGGATTCTTTGATGAATAAAAAGTAAAAAATAGAAATACAATGCATACTTGCTGAATAAAAACATTTATTTCTTACCTATTAGGGCTGATAAGTGAATAAAATGTTTAATCTAATTTTTTATATATATATATATATATATATATATATATATAACTAATCAAACATCAATTTGGGCTGAGAAATTACAAAAATATAGGGGGAAAAATGGATATTGAAATCGGAAGTGATTTTAAACCACCAGTAGGTGGCGACAAGTCACTGTCTTAGTAGGTGAGTAATTCAGTCATTCAATCAACCAATTTGTTCAATTGGATGATTCATTCAAAAACAAAGCAAGTGACTTTCAATCACTAAATGATCAGCACACTCCAAATAAACAAAACGGAACATCTGAACACAGTTAAATACTTTTTTAAATCCTGCCACGAAAAACGTTTTGTAAACAGGGTCATTATTACGCCTTCTGGTGTCTAGAACACAACTCCCATTTTCAGCTTTTTTCAAGGTTTTTTTTAATGGTACACTAATTAAGCCCAAATATCAGAACAATAGGCTTCTGTCCACATTGCTAGTGGGGAACTGGTGCACTATCTCTGTCTTCACTCTCTTTTTGTCTCCCTTCACCCAACTCTCTGTGGCACTTTGATTTATGCAGGAAGGACTCTCAAGGTCACTGCTGTCCCAAGGGAGCACCGAGAGGTTCATAGTTACATCATGCCAAAAGGATCGTTCTGCACTATCACTCATTTCCTGCCTGAGGACTATTTTTGTTGTGGGAATTGATTAACTGGGCAAATTTGATAAGAAAACCAGACAGAGCAGAAGCAAAAAGGGATCACACTGTGAGGGTGCTGATCCATAGAATGCTATTCCCGCAAAGATCTGAAGACATTAACTCTTTGCTGGTTTTTGAATGAAGAGGAGCAAATCTGAAATATAACACAGCAGTCTAGACAAATCACATTAAAGGGACTCACTACAAATTGACAGATTCAAACTAGTCATTTGGTTCTAAACTGGTTTTGCTTCAGGACCCAGATGTAACATGATTCAGCATGACATAGCCAATAAAAGATTAGTAAAAGATTAGAAAAGTATTTTCTCTTCTTTTCTTTGTTTGCATCTAGGATTGTTTTGTCATGGTCACAACTCTCCAATACAACCAACGACTTAAAGATGGAAGTATAAATGGTTACACTATTCCCAACACACCAAATCCAATGTTATTAAGATTACAGACAATTTAATGAGCTCATCCATAGGGTAATCAATGTTATTAAAGTTGCACATATTGATGTTTTCAAAGGTCTTGCAAATGAAGTTATCGATTACTAAATGTCAATGATAACTGAATGACAATTATCAATTATTCGTTTTTACAAGCTGACTATGAGAGTAAAGGTCATCTCTAAGATACATAAATTAACCAAAACAGCTAAATATGTGCACATCATGTGAGAATATCATATTATACATGAAGTTGCTTTTGTTGTTTTCTAGAGAACCAACCTTGTGACTGAGAGTCCCATAACAATTTTTCATTTCATTGATATTATCAGTAATAAAATGTTAGTAAGCTGGACCTGAGGACTTTATTGATCACTGTTGTTATCTGTGCAGCTGTGCCTAAACTCAGGGTCTTTGTCATCTTCACACAGCAGAAGCCAATTCTTTATTGCTAGACAATGGCTATAAATAGAACTAACCATAAGCAGTTAGCTCATGAACCACTGATATCATCCATGCTTGAAGAGTACACACAATATAGGAGATGCGCAAACAGTTCGTGAGGTTTGTGAAACGCGCATCACAATGCATTGTTTTGAGAGTAAAGACTCAACGCAATGATTATCAAATGTAAGAACTGACTGCATTGATTGAATTAGATAACTAAGTTACTAAAATATTAAAAACACACAAAGGATTATTCATTCATTTCTTGCACAAAATGCAATTCTTGACCTGGTTTCAACTCATCAAATCCAGATCTCCAAACACAAAGACTGTCACAACCATGCTGTAATGAGAACACTGGAGTCGCGGAGTGTAGAAATGAGAGTCTTTTAATTATTAAACTCAGGAACACATGATATAACGTAGACATTAATGTAACCTTAAGGACCGACAATATAAGACAAAACAGAACGGGCTTTTAAACACTGGGAAACACTCAGGGAGAACTGAAAACAGGTGAGGAGCACAGGTGGAGACTAATAAACTAATCAAACTAAATCAGAACCGGAACATGACCAAATAAGGCAAATCAGAAAGACACAAAACAATACCAAAACTAAACAGATAGTGTACGTGACAAAGACACTGATTGTCCCTACATTTGTGTCTAGCAATTCTCTGAAATAATTATGAATAAAACAAATCAAATTGAATCATGTTTCCAAATTTTTGATTTTATAAGGCACTGCATGATTAAGAATCTCATATACAGTAGCTTTCACAGTTTTCAAAGAGTCGGTAAGATTGCATTAACAGTCTGACTGTTCATGTTTTATGTGTAAATATATTCGTATGTACCTTTACACATACATAGTGCCTGCAAAACCGATATAGCAAATAAAAGAGTTGTACAAATACAGAGTAACAGGATCATTTCCATCTCTCTAAGCAGGTGTGGTGTGTGTTGAGGTGTTGAGCAGATGAAAGTGTGAAGGCAGGTGAAACATTGCGAAGACAGACACAGACAGACTGTCTCCCTCAGGTCAGAGAGGAGAAACAGAGTCTTTCAAAAATACTAGCAAAGCTCAGACTGTGAATAAACTCAATAAGGGAAGATGGATAACTCCACAGCTCAGAGACATCAAGAGCCCCACACATTGCAAGTGAAGTAAGAGGTCACAACCAGAGAGGCAACAGGAATGGATTTGAGTTAATTCAAGTAACGAGGAAACTATTATGTGTCATTATACTCACCTCTATCTGAAACCCCTTTAAGAGCAGATGTCATGGATCTGTGAAGGATATGCATGTGGGTGGGTGTCATGCGTGTACAGAAATTTCTGCATGTGAGGATGCATATGTAGTTTCGATAAAATACTTTTTATCTTCTTGGTAAGAGGCCAGAGTCCTAATGCAGAGCCAAGAAGAGGCTTTTTATTCGCTTGGCACTTGCTGCAGGTGACAGAGGTCTCGGTAATGTGAAGACATGCTTTTCCCTCACTGATCACAGCATGGAACACAGAGCTCCGTTCTCCACAATCTCTTTTACACATTTTTTGATGGAAAAAAATGTAACTGGGGCACACTTTTCACCGCCAGACATTCTGGACAGCTAAGAGCAAGGTCAGGACCGGCCCTCGCTGCATTGGTGAAGTTTAATGCATCCAGGCTAAATCAAACCAAACATTGATGTATTTCTGAAGCACACTTATTAATATATCTTGTCTCTTAAAATACCTTGATGTCATGCTGCTAACCTCTTTGCTTTATCTAAACATATACACACTAATGTTCAAAGTCTGGAGTAAGATTTTATGATTGTATTTAGGATAAAATTATTATATAAAATTATATAAAAAATATAAAAATATTATATCCGAAAAAGCCAAAACTTACTGATTATATATATATATATATATAAAATCGTTAGATACAGTAGATTTAATTTAATTTATTCAGCAAAAAATAATAAAATGAATCAAAACAGTAAAAAAAATAATAATAATAAAATAAAATAAATAAATAAATATTCTATATGAGTATATATACAATATATTGAATTTGTGTTATATGTTTCACAAGATTTATCATAGTTTCAAATCACAGCCATCACAGGAATTTATTACATTTAATATTATTAAAATATATTCAATATACTGTATATATTAAATGTGGATATGTGGATAAATATAAATATATAAATAAAACATACTTTAAGGTACATACACATTTTTATTCTGGATGTGATTATTTGTGATTAATCAATTTGACATCTCTAATATACACACACACATACACACATATATACATACGCACATCTATATATTGTATACATACATTTTATTTGAAATGACAAGTATTTCTCAAGTAACTTAAGTGTTGAAATAATCTATTTCTGTTTTAATATTTAGTATTGACCAAAGTACTGATACTTTTTAACATGCATACTCTTCATGGACTGTATTAAGTTTGTGTGTTTTTGGGCACAGCAAATAGTCCATGTTCTCCAGAGACACACTTAGCTTGGGTGGTGGGCACAAGTGCAAGTCCAACTCATTTGGCCTGACACCTGACTGTAAATGTTGAAGATCTTTCCATCTGTGCACTCTGTATCATGCATCCTGCAGCTAACAATGTTTTGAAAATCTCTGCTGAAAACCATTTGGACAGTGTGACAAACAATTGACGTCCCCCAACACTACATGTTGTAGATATTTGATGCATTCGCCCCGTTCACACTGACAGATTTTATCATTGGAAATCACCAAGTTGCTGTAAAGTTTGTCGCTAGTGGGCATTCATGCTGCTGCAACTTTATTGGAGGGCTACGCATATGGCCATAGTCAAAATCACAAATGCTGTTCGAAACGCATTCCATCCTAATCTGACAAGCAATCAGTTTTTCTAGCACAAAAAACAAACATTCGGCAAGAAAAAGCCTTTGAATATAAATTGCAGCAGTGTGCAATGCATCATATCATAAACAAGACAAACTATTATCAATACATTACTCAAACTCACTCAGAATTTCTGACACAGTTTTACACACATCATTTCTTTATATAGGCAGATACAAATCATACAAAACTGTGAAATCATTCACACTAATAACATGTCCTCCATCTTTCTGATCCTTGACTACAACATCTGACAGGAGACAGATCATGTGAGCTCCAGCATCTTCCCTCCTATTGGTAATCGCCACAATCACATCACTGCTCGTTTGCATAAAGTCAATCTATTCTCAGAAGTCATGGTCGCTCATAGCACAGGAAAACACTAAATTTAAATAAAAATAAATGACTTCATGTGACAAATGAGACATGTCACAGCAGATCCCTGTCAGTGTTAATGGCCCTTTAAAAAACTAGTAGTTCTGATTACAGAGCTGTGCTTTGAGAAGCTGACTTAAATTACTTTCTAAACACCCGATTCAACTCATCATCTCATTAGCTTAGCTCTTGATAAGTCACATAAAGGACACGTCCAACATGTACAGTCTTAGGGAAATGCCCTGGACAGTAGCATGGGCTGAGGAAATGTAACAGTGCATTGTGGGAAACATTCGGAGTGTCCTGGATTTAGTTCTAGCTCTATTGCTTTAAGCAGTGTTGTTTCTCTCGTGTCAGCCCAGGTTAGTTTTGAATTCTGAATCCCTTTTGTCTGTAGCACCTTTCCACTCATCCTCAAACCACACTAATGAGCCAGATTACATAAGAGCACAAGTGTCTGAACGCAAATGACATGCTAAACAAATGTAAACAATAATGAACAGCCAGGTTGGGATGGAGACAGACTCATTATCATGTCCTCTGCCTCAGGGATTGTAGATGACAAGGCCTGCTTCTGTAGGAGTTGTGAATATGCATGTATGTTTGTTTTCTACACAGCATAAGCAATGATTAAGGATGAATTTTTGTCTAGTTTTCCAGTTTATAATATCTAAATGTCCTTAAAACATGATAATTTAAGTTGAATTTGACAGCTAATTGCCAAAGAGTTTTTCTTGCTTTTAAACTGTTATAATTGTATTTTCTTCTAATAATTAAGAAAAAATAACAATTTGTAAATGCTGTAGGAAAATTATTAATTCAACATATATTACCTAAAATCATATAATTTTGTTATATTCTAATAGCTTCTTCTTCAGTAAATATATTGTGTTCGAAAAAGCAAGCATTCTCATTTACAAATGTCAGATCATCAGATTAATACAGAATATTTCTCAGAAAATAATACCCAAATATCTTTTTTTTTTATTTCAGGAAAATTTATTTTGTTGGAAGACATACAGAAAATAAGTTTGTTTTTTAAGATGAACAGAAGTCTTACTGGTTCGAAATAACATGATGATGAATAAATAACAGAATTTTTTTTTGGCTCAAGGAATTTGCCCCCCAAAAATATTTTTGAGTTTTTGCCTGTGTAAAACATTATTTGAAGGCCCCCTATACTAACAGAACTATAAATATATTGGAATATAACAACTGGAGGTGTCAATATAAGTAAATACATTTTTAATTCACAATTCATTTTGTGGTTTCAGAAGTTGCAATAACTCTATGTTCCCTTTCAGTCGGTCACTCCGAGTCACATCGGATATGACCGACGAATTGGGATCTCGCTTCAAGAGACCAATCTACTTTGTGTGTATTAAAACACGCCAATGAACATTGGCATGCGCTGATTGCATCCAGTTGCAGCTGATCACAGCGTGAGTATAAATTGGCAGCGAATGTAGCGCACTTTAGCTTTTCGCTTCGGAGCCGAGCACACGTGTTCAGCTCTCCCTTCTACTTCGGACGAAGAACAAGTGGCCGGCGTGACGACGTCTTCAGTGGCGGTAGTTCCCGTGTCGAGTGGGTTGCCACAGCAGGTTGCACTACCCCTGTTGTGAGCAAGCGACTATCTCCCTTGTGCGCCTCAGCACACTAAAAGAGCAAGCTAAAAGAGCAGCTCGCGGGTGGTACGTCTTTGTAAAGACGTGTCTCTTTAAAGATGTCATACCACCCGTGCGTTTCTGGATGCGGTCGTTACCTGGCACTGGGTGATGGTCACGATCGCTGCCTCACGTGTCTGGGCTTAAAGCACACAGAGGCAGCTTTTGTGGATGAGTCATGTTTTCTCTGTATAAGGGGAAGATGACCAATGCGGAGATGTGGTCCAGACTCTGCTACCTGCAAGGGGGCGGGGCACCCGTTCCTCTGCCTAGATCTAGGGCTACATCTGACAGAGGGCGGACTGGTCTAACGGTGATGGTGGGGAATTCCCTCGTGGCTCCTCCTTCCACCAGCGCTCTGCTACCAATGGAGCTGCCATTGGGCAGACCCTGCTTCGGACCGGGCCATGAGACACCTGAGCCGGGTCCCTGCGTTCCCCCTCGCTGCCCGGCCGCTGGCACGTCGGAGGTCCCACTGGTCCCACTAGTTCAGTCTCTGGAAGCTTGGATGAAGCTCCTCTGTCCGTCTCGTTGGCTCCTCCGGACCATTCACTTGGCTATGCAATTCAGTTCGCCCGGCGTTCTCCCAAGTTCAGCGGCGTCTGCTTCACGTCAGTGAAAGTTGCGGATGCCCTTGTCTTGTGTGTAGAGATTGCGACCCTTCTAGCAAAGGGCGCGATAGAGCCGGTCCCTCCAGCCGATGTGAGGAGAGGGTTTTACAGCCCTTACTTCATAGTGCCCAAGAAAGGCGATGGGTTACGGGCGATCCTGGATCTGTGAGTTTTGAACCGAGCACTTCACAGGCTCCCGTTCAAGATGTTGACGCAGAAGCGCATTTTCGAATGCATCCGTCCCCGGGATTGGTTTGCAGCGATCGACCTGAAGGACGCGTACTTTCATGTTTCGATGCTTCCGCGCCACAGGCCATTCCTGAGGTTCGCGTTCGAAGATCGAGCATATCAGTACAGGGTCCTACCCTTCGGACTCTCCCTTTCGCCCCGTGTATTTACAAAAGAAGCGGAGGCTGCCCTGACTCCACTCAAGGAGCAAGGGGTTCGCATTCTCAACTACCTAGATGACTGGCTCATTCTAGCACAGTCCCGGGCTCAGTTGTGCGAACACAGGGACTTGGTGTTACGACACCTCAGCTTGTTGGGTCTTCGGGTCAACTGGGAAAAGAGCAAACTTTGTCCAACACAGAGGATCTCTTTTCTCGGTATGGAGTTGGATTCGGTCGAACAGACAGCACGCCTCACGCAGGAACGTGCTCAGTCGGTGTTGAACTGCTTGAATATGTTCAAGGGCAGGACAGCGATCCCACTGAAGTATTTTCAGAGGCTCCTGGGGCATATGGCAGCAGCAGCGGCAGTCACGCCGTTGGGGCTGCTTCATATTACATCTTCAACAATGGCTCCCGAGGTGGGCGTTGGCAACGCGGCACTCACCGGGTTCAAATAACACTGACCTGCTGTCAAACCTTCTCCCTGTGGTGAGATCTCTCCTTTCTCTGGGCAGGAGTGCCCCTAGAGCAGGTCTCCAGGCATGCTGTGGTTTTCACGGATGCCTCCACCACCGGTTGGGGAGCCACGTACAATGGGCATGCAGTGTCAGGGGTTTGGAAGGAACCTCATCTGAATTGGCACATCAATTGCCTAGAGTTGCTTAGAGTTACGGCTAGCCCTGGGTCATAGCCCTGGGTCATCTCAAGAATCGCTTACAGGGCAGGCACGTACTAGTCCATACAGACAACACGGCGACCGTTGCGTACATCAACCGACAAGGTGGTCTACGCTCCCGTCGCATGTCACAACTCGCCCGCCACCTCCTCCTCTGTAGTCAGAAGCATCTGAGGTCGCTTCGCGTCATTCACGTTCTGGGCCTCTGCAACCGTGCAGCCGACGAGCTGTCGCGAGCTGCACTCCCCGGAGAATGGAGACTCCATCCCCGGGCGGTTCAGCTGATTTGGGAGCAGTTTGGAGCTGCTCAGGTAGACCTGTTTGCCTCTCCAGAAACCTCTCACTGCCAGTTGTTTTACACCCTGACCGAGGGAACTCTCGGCACGGATGCCCTGGCACACATATGCGCAAATATGCGCTCCCCCAGTGAGCCTTCTAGCACAGCTTCTGTGCAAGGTCAGGGAGGACAAGGAGCAAGTCCTGCTGGTAGCTCCATATTGGCCTACCAGGACTTGGTTCACAGAACTCCTGACTCAGAGACAGGGCACCCTTTGGCACCCGCGTCCAGACCTCTGGAAACTCCATATCTGGTCCCTGGATGGGACGCAGAGGTTCTAGATGACCTACCCCAAAGGGTAGGAATCTTTTCTGGGAGCGTCCTAGGCTTTTCCGTGCTGATGGCCTTCACCCCAGCAGAGTCGGAGCGGAACTGCTATCGGACATCTCCAAGACGCTATGCTCCATCTGACTAGTAAGTACATTCTCAAATGATTGCTACGATGGCTTATGTTCTGAACGCTTAGACGATAGTACCTGCACTGTCCAGTGTATAAAGACTGTGTCTGTTCCCCGAATAGTGAGGTCAAAACATAAATTTAAAAACAAAAAAAAACAAAATAGATGAACAGAAATAATTTTTAAAGCTTGGACTCCTAAACATTAGATCACTTGCACCCAAAGCAGTTATTGTGAATGAAATGATCACAGATAATAGCTTTGATGTACTCTGCTTAACAGAAACCTGGCTAAAACCTAATGATTA
>JAUMHE010000062.1:9333216-9392098 GCA_032359235.1 Enteromius mattozi | reverse complement strand
CAAAAGGTAAATAAACAGAAAAGCACATGGACTAGAAAAGAAAACAAATCACAGGGCAACGCCAGAGGGCGTGACACTACTGTTACACTATATTTTATTATAAATATTTTAAAGGTACCCATAAGAGCCCATTTGTGTTGCAAAACAGATTTTTACTTCCTCAGTCTGTCCTCATGCAAGACTTTGAGGGGCTGACTGAAGAAAAAAAATATTTTAAAATAGTAATCCATAAATACCCCTTGGACACCTATTAGCATTAGCAATCTCTTGTAGTGAGTTAACCTCCGTGGTTTCAGATGTGACAGTGTGTTGGCAAAGGTCCCAGACGTGCAGAGAGAACATGTTGTATGATTCCTTAAGCAACTGAGCACTCGTCTTTCTCACAGTGATTTCTTTGTATTACCAACTTCCATTTAATCTAAAGAAGTCACTGAAATGAGAGTCAAACAAAACCATCCAAGCACACTGATATAACATTGTTTCAAAAACATTATCTGCTCATTTTTGTATAAAGTGTTTTAGGCAGCAGTTGTCCTAACACAACTGATGAAAAGAATTCGCATTTGTCCCACTGCCAAGCTCCCCCAGTTAATTGCCTTAGACTGAAAATAAATTAATAAAAAAAACTAAAGAAAACTATGATTTATGCTCAGTAATTAAAATCAGAAAAAATGTAGCATCTTTGCCAAGTTCTCAAGTCTAAGCATCTGTGTTTTAATTTTCTCTTTTATTGTTAGACATAAATCCTTTAGTTTGAAAGTCATTAATAAAATGCAAAATGAACACAACCCCAATTATTCGACTGATAAAAAATTAGACTACAATAAGCAGCATTAACTGCTCTACAAATGTTATGATCAATGGGATGTGCATATCCCACAAACAACAGAAAAGAGCCAATCTTTTTGTCTGGCAGGCCACTTGCTAGGCATTAAATGTTTAATAATGTAAAGCTGTGCTTAAGCTGCTTTTGTGTGGAGATACTTAAAGAAAAGGTTAGGACATCACAGCCGTACAATCATCACTTTCAAACCTCTTAAGCCATAACAGGAGAGCTCTCATTAAAACTGATTTCGCCCTCAAAGACACGATGAACTAAAGACTCTACAATCAAATAAAATTAGTTTACTTAAAGCCTTTGTCATCGCTGTGTACTGCAGTAATTAATCCTCAAATTAAACAAATGAGCAATTAGAAGAGAAAGTAATTATTATGATTTAATTTGTTTGAGCGAGCAATCCTTTGAGGCATGATTTAATGTTTAGGTACTCCTGCAGAGTGAATATTCATTAGCCCAAAAATAGTGTTCCCTCTAGTGAATTGTTTGACAATGGTCTTACATGCTTTCACTGCCTGAAACACACTAACACATTTTAAGGTGATCTAAACATTTAATTAGGATTTAGTACATGTAAATAAACACTTCTGGGACATATTTCTTTGTAAGAAATGTGTTTTCTAATTGTTTTTTTAAGTTAAACTAAAGGTTTGGGATTTGTACAAAGTTTCTGAAATAAGTCTTATGCTTGCACATTTATGTGCATTCATTTATGTGATTAAAAAAACAGTAATACTGTGAATTATAATTAAATATAATTTTAACAATATTTTAATGATATTATATTTCAGTATGTTTTAAAATGTCTTTTATTCCTTTAATGACAAAATTGAATTTTAAGCAGCCATTACTGCAGCTGAAAAAGTCACATGACTCATATTTTCCCAGATTCTTTAATGAATGGAACATTCAAAAGAACAGCATTTATAACGTTTCTGGTTCAAAATTAACTTGTATAGTATTTTCTGTTCCATAACATGTAAGTCAATGGGGACTAACAACTGTTTGGTTAGCCACATTCTTTAAAATATCTTCTTTTGAGTTTAGCAGAAGAAAAATGATACAGGTTTGGAACAACTTTGGGGTGAGTAAATTATGTCAGTTTGGGTGAACTATCCGTTTAAGTGAATGGAATAAATATTGGCACAGTTGGTTACTGTAGCGTGACAGGGGCAGGAAGGTATCAAAGTCTATATTAGGATAAAGCAGTTAACTCCAGAACCACTCTGACCGAAAGTGAGTGAGTAAATATCGTACAGAGATGCAGGGGTGCAAAACACAACTTAATATCAAAAGTTGTGAAGTATACCTAGCTGTGTTTTGGCAATTAGTCTGTTTTGTTCAAGCAGTGAAAACATTTAGCATGTTGTCCGTTTCTGGCTGTCTTTTTTTGGGGGGGGGGTTAACAGAAAATAATATAAATAATATGAACTAACAGACTCTTTCAAAACATGAAAAATTCAGCATTTTCACAACAGGAGTCTTGTAATTTAGTCAACAAGACGAGTGCACATTAACCTATGATGCAATACATTTTCCCAAAAAGGACAATTCAGAGGTAAGCAGAGCAAGAGTATCTTTTGCAACAGAACTAAGGACATAAAATTTACAACAATGAGCAGAACATGGAAGCAGCTTTGCTTGCTCTTTGGTAAGCATTGTTTAGATTATTTCACATCATGCACGCTTAATCTTGAATGTTTTGATTCTTATTTCTCTGTAACGATTTTTAATAGAGATGGCTTTGTTATTTTTCTGCAGCATTTCTATTGACTACAGCTCATGGAAATAATAATTCTTCCTGTTATTCCTCTAAATTTACTTATGAGCATATAGACAAACAGCTTGAGGTATAGCATTCTCTACAGCTACATCACATGCTCAAACTATCTATTTACATACAAAATGTTGTTTTAATAAAATCATTGTTAAGTATTGCAGGTACGTATAAAAATAAAATGAGATTTTTATATTATTCTCTCTTTATTCAGGATATGAAAAATTGTTTTGAAACGATATCTACTACATGGACAGCATACCAAAACACAAACATTTTTAACCAACTACAAACACTGATTGATATTATCCGGAAGCAACAAAGTGAAGGTAATTCAATGAGCCCCTATCATACCGTTATCATACCATATTTTACTTATTAGCATATACTTAATGTTACTTATGTTTTACTCAATAGGCTGTTTTTCCAAAACTTTAATACAGTACAGTATCAACTCATAAAATGTTTTTAGTTGCAAAAACAGCACGGCTCCCAGGTATCAGATGTGTACCATGTCCAACTACTTTTAAAATATAGTTGAAAGACAGTAAGTTAAATATAGCTAATATGTATGTTTCTAAAGTAATGAATAGATCCTCTCTTCACAGAGTTACAAAGGTTACTGTCAGCAAACTGTCCAGCTCCAACTGTGCCAGAGGATGGAGGCCTGCTGTGTATATCTGTGGAGAATAAGACCTACTGTAAACCTATGTGCAATGCGGTATATTGTATATTATTCTCATTGCTATAATAACAAATTTTATTTTTGCTATGTTAAATACAACAACAAATATGTATTCTGTATATTGAGACTTAAACAAACAATTTGGATTTAAATTAAAAATAATTAATAATGCATGACTTGCATAAACTTTCCACTATTAAGTATAAATTACATTCCCGAGTTAAAATTCATTCGATATTGTTGCCGGTTAGGACCTTAGGGTTTCTGCGGGTCTTAGAAAGGTCTTAAAGGTGCAGTGTGTTTATTTATTTAATATTTAGGAGGATCAATTGACAGAAATGCAATTTAACATATGCAACTATGTTTTCAGAGGTGTACAAAGACCTCTCACAATGAACCGTTATGTTTTTATTTACTCAGAATGCGCTATTTATATTTACATACACCGCATGTATGTACAACACTTTAAGGATAAACAGAGCATGTTTTGTCACTATGTTATTCATGTGAATACAACACTGACACACAATAATGAACAAGCAACAATCCTGTATCAGCCACGTAGCTTCTCTAAAGGAAGGAGTGAGCAGGGAACGAGCTGTTAGTTGCAATTCACAATCTCAACCACTAGATGCCGCTAAATTTACACACTACACCTTTAAGTCAAATTCTTAAATTCATAAAGTCATGAAGTCATTAAATTTTGCATGCACTGCAAAAGTAAATAGTAAATATCTACACATCCTTAAATCAAAATACGTTTACTGGAGGTTGAAAATGAAGATAAGTATGAAGTCTTATGAAAATTAACAAAATGGTTATGCTTAAAAGAAGAATAAGTATCTGTCAATGGGGTGAAATAATAATACTGTTTTCCCTTTAAATGAATTTTATTTTAGTGACTACACTGGCAGAAATGTGTTCTTGTTATAATCACAAAATCATTTTGATAGATCTCCCTTCAGAAAACAAGACTTTTCTTATTTTCTTGGGTCATTTTGTGTCTCTGATAAATGTATCTTGATTTAAAACTCTGCATAGTGTATATGCATTTTTGTAAAATGTTTGCAACTGTTTTTATCACTTTTATATTGACTACTGGATAGACACTTTGAAGTCTATTTAATGTAAAGGGTGGTGAAAATCAAAATATACAAGTAAAGCTAATCAAAGCATTCTACAAACAGGTGTTCACTTGAACACTTGATGAAAATTAAACAATGAAGTGCTATGACTGTGAATGTGGCTAGGTCCAACAACAGACTTCAACAGACCTAACCCACTGTTTCATCAGCACCTCCCAGTGGATAGCCCAAGATATTGACAACAAGCTTAATAACCGAGTCCATGCCAGTCCTAGTATAGGGTACACACCACTATCCTGAAAACAAAACATTTATTCTTCTGCATTTAATCTTCCCATGCAAACAGGGTTATGATTTCAGTTTTATAAGAAGATCAAGGGTGTTTGAGGAATGCAGTTCTGCCACACAAGACAAGTGGACAACACAGTTCATTGGGGGCAACAGGCTGGCTATATGCGAAGGTACGTTCTGAACACATCACACATGCACATGTATTTAAATTTGACTATATTATGGAATAATCTCTTTACTAGTAACATTCTCTAATCCTGAAATACTATAGTACTGTATGCAAAGGTGTTCTGAATGAGGTGTTTCCTTACATCTCCCATTAACTTCTCTCTGCAGTGTCTGGCATTGCAGTGTCAGGAGCACCTTCTGCCTACTTCCCCAAGGGTCAAGACTGTCAGAAAATAAAGAGCGATGAACAACTAACGGGGGACATCACAAAAATCTTCCAATCAGAGTTGGTTACGGCAGGCATTACACTATCAGTAGAGTCTTTTGGCCTTTTCTGTGGCTAAAACAAGAATTAAGAAGATCTAAAATTGTTCAGAACTGACATAGTGGATATTCTGTGTCATATAAGTGGAAAAATGACAAGGCCCAGTACAGAAATACCCTAGTAATTTTTAGTATTAGCAGTTCTAATTGCCGGGGGGAGATTTATAAAATCTTTAGACATTAGTCATGTTACTCTAAGCAATTTTACAGTATACAATTAAATATGCTCAAGACAATGGAAAAATAAAGCACCCTATTACTAAGAGGGCTTCAGAGGATTTAATTTCCGTGGCTGGAGTAATCTTCCCATTGGGGTCTAAGGAGGAGACGAGAATCAGACAGATCAGCTTAATAGCAGATGTGCACCAGTCATTCAATCTTACCAATCATAGCCTGAGGTCAATGAATCTGTCCCTGTTCATTTTAAACACAATTGCTAGATGTGCAACATTTCCACCATGCTGAGAAATCAAGTGTGATTTTCTTTATACAGCCAAAATAGTCCGTTTCCATTTCTATCCAAAATGTTTAATGACATATTTAATAACAAAGCAGCAGCCTATTTTTTGAGAATTACATGAACACAATTTAATCTATTTGCAAGCATAGATAAAAGCTAATTCTGTTTTCTTTGGAATGTATTGTAGCAACAGAACCACTAGATGTCAGTGTTATCAGCATTTTAGATAAAACTGCAACGTAAACGTACAGTACAACACAGGATCAGTGCCTTGCCTGAGATAAAGACAGACATCTGATGACAAGAACATTTATACTCTAGAAAGAGCTAGTTTAGTTAAACTTTTTAAATAGTGCAAATAAGCAAAATCTAAACTATATTTGTTACAATATTGTTTAAACTGTACATGAAGTCTACATGTAGGCTAAACATAAGAAACAGTAATATAAGCCTACAAAACACAGAGGGTTTTTGAAGTGTATGCTGAAGTCTCACTGAAGCACTCTCAACACAAAATGCCCTTCTGTGATAGTTTCTGCGAAGAAAAAAGTTTTCTTCACTGTATGATACAAAACACATTCCTATAGCATGTTCCATTTTTCAGGTCTAAAGTGCTTAAAATACTCCCTTTATGCCTTAGCTGGGTTTAAGTAGATTGTAGTAGTGTCAACGAGAAAGACAATTTTTAATTACATTGTGTTTATAAAGCGCATTGTTACCAGTTGCAGGGAGCGAATCTCAGAGCTGATGGTCTCTCGCAGAAGCTCAAGCTCTTCTTCTTTATATAACTCCAGCTCTTTCTTGAGTCTGAATGGCACACACAGACACATGCAGTAGAACTGGTCATTGTTAACCAATCATGAGGCTAAAAGTAAAATGATACCAGCTTAAAATGACACATTTGCTCATGATGTCTTTTAAAATCATAAAAAAAAAAAAAAAAAGAATCTTGTTCAAATCATCCAAGTTTACACTTCATATTATTAAGAGAACTAAAAGAATAGAGAAATATATACTTACTAAATTATGTGAAATTTAAAACATCACACAAGCTATTTAATATGTATTTGTTTATTTGCAAGGTAATATCAATCTTAATACTAGTTTTTTGGAGACAAACAGATAGATCAATATAAATGATTCATATAAATCAATTCATATTCAGGGAAATGATTGCAGGAAATTTGCACATATTTTCTGCCGAGCCTGAGGGGTGTCCACAGTTCCACAGTTTTGTCTGTATAGTAAAGAAATGACTTGAGGGACTAATTAAAACTGAACATATATTGTGCCAATGTTTAACTTTTCATATAAAGACATAATTAAATGAGCTAATTTAGACTGAAAAATTGCTTCGAAAAAAGAAAGACATTTTCAAAGTGCAGAGTACTGTCATCAGAACAAGAGTAAACAAATCTCTTTGAAATGAGATGTTTCTTGTTCCATCCTAATGGGTTTACAGGATGTAAACAATTAAAGCAAATCAACATAAAATAAGGTTTTGTTTGAATGCATATTTTAAAAGTGATTACTAATACAGTTTGGCACAGTTATGTTGGGTGAGACTTTACGATAAGGTGTCATTTTGTAACATTAGTTAATGTATTAAATAACATGAATGAACAATGCATCTGTTATGCTATTTATTAATCTTTGTTAATATTAGTTAATAAAAATACAGTTGTTCATTGTTAGTTCAAGGTAGTTCACAGTGCCTTAACTAATTTAATTATGCATTAGTAAGTACTGAAATTAACAAGAAATAAGCCCGTTTTCTTTTCCTTCTCCACCTCATTCCGCGTCTTCCTACAGAATGGGGCAAGCGGAGTTCGAGCCGGACGCCGAGTTCAGCCCTCGCTAGGGTTCAAACAACTAGGGGTCGGTGTTCGCCGACCTCCAGGCTCGCCCTCTGGACAGCACGACAAATACGCCTAAATTGTTATCATAAGGAAGTGTGAACTTGTGAAATGCTGTAGAAGTATTGTTCATTCTTCGTACATGCCAACTAAAGTAGTTAACTAATGAACCTTCTTATAATGTGTTACCTTGTATTGCATACATTTGAACTCAGAATATATATATATATATATTTTTTTTTTTTTTTTGGTGTGACCTTTAAATAAGGAATGTAAAGAATCTCACTAAATATACTACTGAAAATCAACTTGGAGGTCTGGTTTCAGAGTCATAAAACATTTAAAACTAAACATCTTCACATACATCTTCACATTAGCAAAATAAATCACTAATACCTTCCCATGTGGTAAAGTCTAAGATACGGAGTGTCTCTCATAACTTCCACTTGCATAGACACTGTTAATTTCAACTGACATGTGTTCAATGGCAGATGATCAATAGAGGGGAAAAACTGCCCTATGCTCGATGGGGGCATGTGTTTAAGTGTGATTCATGCCTACATAGGAGAGGAATGAACACATCCTGAGCTTAGCAGCTCTGTCCCAAAAGCCTCATCCTCAGCACATCCTGTGAGCTTATACAGCCTGTCCTATTAATGAGGAAGATTTGTGCTATGCTCCACACACTACCCCCACGTATGATTTACACACCCCAGTGGAAGAACTTTCTTCCTGAGACCGGCCATCTATCGATCCCCTTTCCATCATCACTTCCTAGTGGGGCGCTGATCTAAAGGAGCTGTGTTTATCTAACTCTGGACCGGACATAGTAAGCAACACATCAAAGACTTAATTAATAGAATGGACCTAATGCTGCATTATTTACACATGGTGAAGCGACAGGAGGAGGAAGATGGAGAGATGGATGAAGGGAAATTCAGCAATCTTTACTCACGCTCCTCATGGATCATGCTTTCACACTAACATTACGATAGGTGATAACTTACCTATTACAGGTGCTGTCTGTCAAGGGTTTCTGACGGACCAGGAGCCTCTCTGTCTTCAAACTCTCTGTCAGAGCCACTGCTTCCTTCAGATCTCTCTCTGTATCTGCAGACGAACACAAAAATAAAGGGATGAGAGGCCTATTTTGACACATGGCTATTTCTAAACTTTATCAGAGGAAGTCTTAAAGCGAACAGAGCCCTGTTTTACCTGTAAGCTGTGATTGTATATCCTGGAGCTCAGCTTCTAGTGATCTCTTCTCTGCCTCCATGGAGCTTAGCAAAGTGTTCTTTTGTTTCAGCAAGTCCATCTCTGAGGAACAGCGAAGGTGACAACTTAAGAAACCTGCAGGCAGGTGGTTAGAGCTACAACAAACAGTCTTTTGAAGAACAAGCACCACTTCAATGATAACTTTGTGGATGCCTTTTAAATACAAAGCTTTGTTTTCACCTTGTCATACCTTCTTTATACCTTCGGAAGTTTTTTATCTAAACCTGAGAAACAACCGTGCATGTCAACATGTGTAAACTATTACATTTTACTTAAAAATTGACTTTATTCAGCAAAAAGAATGTATTAAATTGAGTTTAATAGTTTTACACCATGTTTAAAAAAATAGATAACAGTTTCTAAATTTGAAAAAAAACAAAAAACAGTATTACTCTATCTTCTGATCTAAAAAATTAATCTTGACATACTGAGATTTAAAAATCTTACCAACCATACATTTCTGAACATTACTATACATAATGAAATTGCCTGCTATTAAAAGCCTGTATTATGTGTATGCCTGTATTATCTTATTCAGAAGTGACTGTAAAGTTCCCTGGATTCCTTTAGATTAGGTCTTATGTACAGTAGTTTGTTTGTAATACATTGATGTGATTTGTCAGATTTTTTTAAATAAATAAACTTTCACCTGTGTGTAGTGTTTCAGCTTCCAGCTCCAAGCTCTGGATTTTAGATAGGGTTTGAGTGTGAAAAACAGCATTTCTGTTGCTAATTAGGTTGAATTCATTGTTGAAAGTTATCATGTCCTTCAAGAATGTCTCTCTTTCTTCACGGGATTCTCTTTTCAGTCTGTCCTGAATTTTACAATAATGGAAAGGCTATTATGCAATTACAAATAGTACAAAAGCATTTAACACTTCAGCATGTGCATTGTAGTGAATGATGGATAATGCTAGGTCTGAAAACTTTATCAGTCCACATGATGGTGACTATTTTCATAATAATAATAATATTGTTTCAGGCTTAACATTTTGTGCTTTAATGGAGTGCGTAATGAAGAGATGGTCTTTCCAAAAAGAAGGAATATAACTTCAATGTGGAAGGTTGTATGTACCAGGTTTTCTTTGAGATCTCTCTGCAGTCCAAGGAGTTCCTCTTTCTGCCTTTCCAATTGATCTTGTCGCTTTGTCATCAATACAAACTGCAGTTTGGTTTCAGCCAGGAGTTGAGCCTATGATCACAAATGAATCATGAATTTGATCAGTGTCTTGTGTCTGATGGTCTCCAAATGAAGTATCTCACAAAATACAACTTTGCATTCACAGCAATGATGTTTTCTAACTGGCTGCACAAAGGCATTGCAGCAGCACAGCATGTTGCTTATCTGCCGGATCAGTGGCTTGCTTCAGTGCTGTTTGTTAAGGTAAGCTTATGTCATTTTGTTTGTAGGTCATTTTGTAATTGGCATAGCATTGCCTTTTGAATTCAAATCTCTGCTTCTCTCCTTTTACCAGCTCAGTCAAGTGTGAAAGACATCAAGGATCCTTCAGGTAATTATTCTCTACCTGGCTTCAAAGAATGCAAGCAAATTATGTCTCATAATTACACGGGATGCGTTGGTCTGACCAAACATATTATGCAGAAAATTAGGCACGTCTTTTGTGACATCTCAGAGGTCATTCAAGGAGTCTATAGTAAAGGTTTTAAACTCGCCACAATGTATAACAGATGAATTTTGAAAATGCTAAACATATATTTTATACAAATACGAACCTTCACTGCATGATTATTAGTTTATGTGAATAAGAAACATCAAAATCCTATAGTCCGTCTGTATTGACCTCAGTATTCATGCAATGACCTTATTAATCATATGATTCAATTGCTCATTGACTTACTATGTCTGACACTGGTATCAAACAAACTGTATACCGTATGTTTGCAAGGTTAATTGTATTTTTAAAGGTTTTTCAACAATAATACTAACGTAATCTGAAAGAAACGAGATTGATTTTGCAGTGCCGCTTTGAATTGATCCACTCCATTTTAATGTATCCTGTCCATTAGATGAAGTGTTTTAATCATGAAACAGAATGCCTTTTCACAGCGCCAAAGGATATTAATACTGCATATCAGCATTCTGCACAGATAAACTTTAAGATGAGTGACAGTGCACATTCTTTGCTGTGTGGCAATATTTCTATCTGAGGTAGGCATATATACGTTCACATAACACTTAAGAAAAATGAAAAGGGAAATTAATCTTTTCTAATCTGCCATTAAGTGTCTCTTTTTAAACACTGGGTAACCGACCATACCTTCTCATCCAGTTCACGATGTGCTTCCTCCAGTTTTTCACGTGAGCAGTTTATTTTGTCCTGTACACTCTTGATGGCAGCTTTAACTGAAAGAGCAAAACGACGAACATTTTCTAACGCTACAGTTTTGTAAAATAAGAATAATAATAATAATATACTGTGGTGTTTCTTCCACAGTATACATTCGCGAACTCAAATTAACAGTTAACTAAGTTAATCTGCTGTTACCTTCATGAAGTTGCTTGATATTTTCTGACACCTGCTGCTCTGTCAATAAAATCTGCTCAAAAAGAGTGTCTAGACTCATTTTTATTATTATAACAATGATACTGAGGGGAAAACAGGGAAGTTTTGCTTGTAGTTCAAGTGTTTCGCGAGAGAAAGCTCTTCAAAATAAACGTAACGTTATATTGACGCGCATGCGCATGCGCAATCTCGCCACCTGCGTGCCAAAGCTTCGCCGTGATTTTGCCACAATAACATGGTCCTGGATCAACATTACTGTCCAAAAATATAGACTTATCCCAGTCCTTGCCCCTAAACCTACCCCTACCCAGCTGCCTAAAATTAGTAAGAAATGATTGCCGCTTAACAAGAGGGGTGTAGAAACACCTAACCCTGATCATAGCCTAAAACAGGTATTTCCAGAAAAATTATCCCTCAGTTCTAATTGGTTGATTGGAATGTTGTTCCAGAATCAACAAGGATGTTGATCCAGGAACATCTTGTACTTGGTGAAATCATGCTCAGCACGTGGAGTAAACAGTAAAATTGTTTGCACTACAAACCATGTTTATAATTAAGATTACATTATCAAGCGGCAAAACGAGCGGTTTTGTACCATATATATGTCTATGTTTTGTACAAATCAAAATAGTTGGACGCGGAGGAGACCGGAAGCTAGACCCATAGAATTTACAAATATGATACACTTCATTATTAAAGCAAATAAACAGACTTTGCCAAACTTCTCTGTAGGCCAAATGATATCTAGCCATCTACTTATGAATGTTTTTCTTCAGGCTATTTATAATTGTATATTTTCTAGCATATTATTTAGGCTTATCTGTAACTTATATGTGCAACATTAAACAGTGTGTTTAAATGAATTGTTTCACTGTGTGTATACCACATTAGATGCTGTTTGTCTGTCTCCATAGTAGTGTAAAAATGGCAAAAGAAGAGATATCTATTATTACTTCAGATCAAATTCTTTAGAAGTTGCACTGGCCTTTTTGAGAGCAGAGTAGATACTGACAATTGCATTTACTTCCAGGCAGTGGTTGTCTGATAAATAGCCTTGCAGTACCCTACCCACCAATGTTCCTCTGGCAGAGGTGTAGGCTTACCTAGACACACCACCTGTGAGAAATGTTTAAGCCCATGAGATAGCTCAGTCGTTTGGCCTCCTAAACTAACAGTTTCATTCATCACCAGCCTACTTTGGAGTGCAATTTAAACTGTCAGTCTCCCTATTGTTTGGCGTTTGTAAGCACAGTCAGCAATCAGTAACTTTAATTTGGTGCCATTTGGTCCAGCACTATTTGTCACGTCATTCTTTACTTTCTCCAGTTTCCCAGACGCTGCTGGAAAGAATGGTCTTGATTTGGTGCCATGCAACACATTAAAGTGTTCTAGTTTATATGATGGTGACTATATCATTTTGACATTCATTTGCAAAATGAGTTTTTTGTTTTTCAGACTTTTTTTTTAACAATCAAACTCTTAAATCAGAACAGTTTAATTTGTTGTATGATACAGTGCAAATCAGGCCTTGGCCCATCCAAGAAACCATCCAACACCCACCAACTGTCCAGCCCACCTTAAATCTTAGAGCTGGAGCCAATCGATTTAGTTATTACAATTCAGATAATTCCCATTGAGAGAGAGAAAGAGAGAGAGAGAGAGAGAGAGCGATGAGGTGAGGGGAATATTTCAAATGATCTTGAACCCTGCTTGTCACAGATGGCCTGTAGAAACCCAGTTCTCCACTTACAGTTATTAGAATAGAATGAACTCAGGTTAATTGAGAAAAGCATTTAAACCACGAGAAGCATGACTCTTGATTGAACAGTTGTCAATAGATTTGGTCAGAGTAATTGATTCTTAATTAACTATGGATATAAGAATAAACGTCAAAAGGTTTTGATTTTTCTTCTTATGTCAAAATTTGTCTCATTGATATGGAGAAACGGATTTGCGTTTAACCATAGTTAAAGCCATTAAATTGTAAAAAGCATTAATAGGACAGAACACAAGGATAAGCTGGGAAACAATGTCCGAAAAATCTTTGGGTTTTTTTAAAAAACAAATTATATTTAAATTATAATTAAATACTATAAAAAATACTATATCTGTTAACACATATTACATATTTGGAGATAAATCAGTAACCTTTCAGTGACTTCTGATACCCCTCCCCCCACTCAGTGTTTTACCTAGGCAAACAAACTTTAAGTTTTTCCCTCATCGTTAGTGTATATTACTTCTGTGTGTTTTTTTTTTCACTCTTCATAGACAATCACTCATGTTCAGCTATAAGACAGCAGATTATTATTATTTTTTTCCCCAGTTTCCACAATGACAAATTCCACATTTTTTATTTTCACTTCTTTTTTTTTGAGCGTCACCTATTACAGTTAAGTTAACACATAACTGTGTGTTATTTCAGTTAGCATTTATTTTAAGTAGCCTAATTGTTATTGTTGTTATTATTTTCTTTTTTTTTTATGCTATAGCTAATGAGCCTGTTGTGTGTTTATTAAAATGTACAAAAACAGGCACCTTCTCTGGAGAGGCATAAGAGTAAAAATCATAGCCTTAGTTGCTTAGGTTGAGAACCACTGGTCATTTCATTAGTAAGATGCACATACGTACCAACAGATGGCGACCTCCACCGGTCTTTTAATAAGCAATAAACTACTGTGAACGAGATCGCAGCAAAACTTTGAGAATGAAAGACTACTATACTAACTATTCAAATACTGTCATTACGAAAAAAAAACAGAAGAAATATTTCATTACAAGATAACCATTTTAATGTTCTTAAATAAAACGGCAATATTTATTTTGTATAGGCTATTTAGCCTATTTTTACTTAATGAGAAAACTATATTTTGACTTCGCAGTTTCGTAGTATTTACATGTTTTTGGATAGCCTATTTAGACTTCGATACGCGGAACAATACGCGTAAATCATTCACTTGATTTCACTGATTACCAACGTACACCAGACTGATCTTCTCATAGCTAGGCTATAATACAATTCAGACCAGTCCAACCACCATCTACAGGTCAGGCAAACAAATGCGCTTTCAGCGTAGGCAGCGCGATTTCTTACACTCACCGACTAACGAGAAATAGAAAGCAAGAAACTTGCACAACCCCATATATAGTTATACAATAACAGAGAGCAATAAACACGATAATAAGTTTTGGAGTGGCACACTGGGTGTCTTTTCTTCCTGTCGCCCGTGCTGCACGCAGAAGCGCTGAGCGTGCACTGAGTCGCGTGTGGTTTTTGGTTTGGGTTACAGCGCAACTGAATGCCACAGTGCTGTCGCGCGCTCAGTCGCACGAGCATATCTTGAGAGCCGGAGTTTTATTCTGCTGCCTTGCGACTCTTTTCTTTTTGTAACGTTGTCTGTGAGTCTTAATTCAAGAAACCATTCCGTTTCAGTTAGGGACAGTTTTGGACCAGGTCACGGAACATTTTTTTCTTATATTCTCTGGATGTACATTGTGACCAACGATGTTTCAATGGACCTGAATGAGAAAGGATTATTCTTTTCATCGTCAAAACAATAAATTGCGCGTTTGAACGAACTTACCCACGGATAAAAAGCGCAATGATTTTCGCCGCGATTTACATCGTTTTACCGCTGTTGGGTGAGTTTGAATGCGATATTACATATCGATTAGTACACAGACATGCAGTGTTTCACTCGAATTTAAAACTCAGATGTCATCACAAGACCATCAGAAAGAGTTTTTCATATTGTAGTCTTTTTTTGAATCTGTATATGATGTTATAATTGTCTCATAACTAGGGCATATTTTTGCTTTTGAGGATCAGCTCTGTTTTACTTTCCACTTAAGTCTGCTTAAATCTTCTTGTGTTAATATTTTAATCTCTAAAGCACCTTAAGTTGAATAAATCCTTATAATCTTAAACAAAATCAACTCGAGAAATGTTACACAAAAGCATTTAAAAGAACAATAAATAAATAAATACAATAAATATTAATGAAACTTTAATTTATGAATAAGTTTATTATTATTACAAGTATTATTATTATTATCTATGTCTTTTGGAACAGTCTCGAGTAGCCTAGTTTGTTGAAGCATGTCAATAAAACGCCCTTCCTATCCGTGATGTGACTATTTCTATTGTTGTCCTCCATAGATGTGCTGTTATCTGCCGAGGAGTCATACTTTACTAGCTCAAACCGGCTGGACTGTGTGAAGGCGAACGAGCTGTGTTTGAAGGAGCCGGGATGCAGCACAAAGTATCGAACTATGAGGCAGTGCGTGGCGGGGAGGGAGACCAACTTCAGTATGGTGACTGGAGTCGAGGCGAAGGATGAATGCCGACTTGCTTTGGACGCGTTAAAGCAGAGCCCTTTGTATAACTGCCGCTGTAAAAGAGGCATGAAGAAAGAAAAGAACTGCCTGCGCATCTACTGGGGGATCTATCAGCATTTACAGGGTGCGCGGACCTGCCTTCTCCTAGTGCACTGTAAACATATCATATGAAGCTGACAATACTTAGCCTCAAATTGCAGTATAAAGTTATACACGTCACATTTTTCTGAAACTGTTTATTTTTAATACTTGGCAACCAATAACACTAAGCTAAGGAAGTAGCTTTTCTGGATTCCGTTATCAGATAGGGCCACTGTAAAGTCTTCAAATGCCTCTCAGAAGCGTGTCCATTAAAGTTTATGGAGTGTGAGGTCATCTGATGCTTCATGTTAGTGTATGTGTGTGTGTGTGTTTGTGTGTATGCTGGAGGGGGCTCAACTGACCAGTATAGCTAATCAACCAGAAACTGGCTTCGGAATTGTAAACCAGTCCCATGAATCAATGACCCAAATACCAAATAACACAAAGGAGATTTTACAGCTTTATATTTTGACGCTCACATTTAATAATGACATTTATGATGTGCTTAAGATTTCATAATTGATGTAGAATTTAATTATTGGTATTTAGTCACATGTCATTTGTTAATATTGCAGGGAATGATTTACTTGAGGATTCTCCATATGAACCTGTGAACACCCGGCTTTCTGATATATTCCGACTTGCTCCGATCTATTCAGGTAGGATATGCTTTTTTAATCTGCTTAATTTGTTTTAACAAGTGGATGAAATGGTTGGTGGAAAAAGACTGATTTGGTGTAGTTTAACCAGTGGGAATGGTATTTTCTCCAATGTCCTACTTGTTTTCCTCCCTCTTTTTCCTCTATATGCCCTCGTGCATGCATGAGTCTTCTGGTCTCTGATCCTCTGGATCTTGCATGGGGAGATATAGTTCTGAATGTTCATGGTTAGTGCTCAGTGAACCATTATAAATGTACACTTCAGCCAGCTATAGGGGCAATGCACTAGTTTGGTCCAGGGATGCAGCCGATGCGGGGTGTTGCTGATGTGACAGTAGCATTGAATTTGGGGGAGGGGCTGCAATGATGTTATTTTTTAAATGTGGCTCAGGATACTGAGGCAAAATGTTTGTGAGGGTTGCAGGGGGCTGTGTGAATCTGACCCGAAATGCTGGATGCTGGCTTGGATGATCCTCTAGGTGGCAATGTTGTTCCCTACTTCAGCATGGAGAGGGCACAAAAAAAAAAGAGATGCGCTGTCAAAGGTGTGCACAACAGATGGTGACAGCAAAGGTTTAACAGCACCAGACGAAGTCAGACTGAAACTTTTCATTTTCTGCAGCAACTGATTTTCTTAACATTACACTAACAACGTGCATTTAAATATTTTTAAATGCTTCTTGAAATTTCTGACTTATTTAAAAAAAAAAAAGTCTAATCAAATTATTTACATTAATAAATAGGTACTAATGAATATGTTATTAATTTTATTTTAACAATAAATTAATATTTTAGTAACATTTACTTATAGATAACGGATAAATGACTGATTCCCAGCTGTTGCTGATTTGTAACAAAAACACTTAAAGTTGAGAGGAAACTTAAACCTTGCAAATGCAATGTCACTGGTAAGTCATGTCAATCAAAATAATGAAAGCGAAGAACCACAAAGCCTGGGTAGAGCTTCCCTTAGGGAACCGCAATAAGGTGGTAAACACCACAGTAATTAAAATAACATGTACCTTGCTACTTTTCCCTCCCGCTCTCTCTCTCTCTCTCTCTCTTTGTGTCTGTGAGTGCAGAAAGTTACGGAAGAGTGCTCTAAATCTGAGGGTGCTCCTTATTCCCAGTTGGAAAGCTTTTTACGTTGATTGACGGCTGAGTTCCATGGCTAAGAACAGGCCAAGCGGAGAATCAGTCCCCCACCTACATTGGGATTTATGACACAGACACTGTGCAGACCACAGTCTTGGTGTCTGGGAGTAGTAGGTCACAGAGTTAATATCACTTTCCTCTTAACAGTAAGATTAACTTTTGTTTTAATGTACTTTACATGTTTAATTTGTTTGCGCTAAATCTAAATTCCAATACCTAATACCCTACATAATATTTAGTATTTGGTATTGATACTGTAGTTTAGAAGGAGTGAGATTGAATTTGTTAGCTGAGTGGTACATAGTGTTCTAATTTTCTTATTTACAGCTATCAATCTCACAAATGGAACATGTCTGCACTTTTTACCTTTAACATTTTTGAACATTTGTTTTTGAAATCTCACACTTTAAAGAAATAAAATTCTATATTGTTCATGACATCACTGACAGCCTGTTTTAAAAATAAAGCTAAAATAGCCAGACACAAAATGTTATGTTAATGCTATGTTCTTCCTTTATAAAACACAGCTGTGCTCTATTGCGGTGTTGAGCGTAGTTGTGTGTTGCCCGTGAGAAACATACTGAGTCCTCTCCCCCTGTCTGTTTTCCTGCTGAGTATCCTGCTGGGTTTTACCTGTATCGATGTCTGCTCTCCACTCGATTAAATGGCTTATTGAATGCTGCAGGGCTTCCTCTCTCTTGGGACTATTGCCCCTTATTTGCCTGAAGTGCCCTCATATGCCTCAGTGCCAATAAAACAAACCCAAAGACGGGGTGATGCAGGGGTCAAAGTTTCTATAGTTTCTATAGTAGAGCTGCTGCAGATGGATTGGGTTTGCAGGTGTTTCTCCCTCTGCTCATTAACGCAGATGTCTTGTTTCGAAATGGCCTGAAACGTCAACAAATAGGTGAGGACAGGGAAATGTAAACTGTTTAGATGGAGAGTTGACTGAGATCCTGTTCACCTGGCCTGAAGGAAGTTTTTACATTTTTCGTTTTCTGAGCTCTGAATCTATATGTGACCATTAAGAACATATGTTGAAACATGTTGGTAACCAAACCGTTTTGGTTCCTATTGATTTCCATTGTATGGGCAAAAAATAAAATTTAGTGGAAGCTGGTTTGGTTAACATTCTTCCAAATATTTTCTTTTATGTTCTATAGAAATAAAATCATACAGTTTTGGAACAACAAAGCTGAGTAAATGATGACAGAATTTCTTTTGGGTGAACTATCCCTTTAAGAAGTCTGGAGGGGACAACAGAGCACTGGCTTTCAAAATGCAGCTTATGCTGGTCTTTTTAATAGCGGTAACAGGTTTTAGGTGTAATTATACAAAACCTTCGTAACTGGGTGGGATTTCCCACTATAATACAAAACTGCAAGGAAAGGTTGTAAGAGGGAATTAGTAAGAAAGTAATACACTTAAAGGAGTGAGAAAAGCACCACGTTTCACAGCTAGTTTATTCACACTTATTTGGCACTCTCTTGTCCTCTGATCTGAGTTGACTTTGCATTACCTCCACATCATTAGGCTTTACGCAGGAGGAGAACCAAGAGAAACTAAGCGCCTGAACCCTCAGAGCACCCTTTACTCTCCTATATGAAACACTTTCTTTTTGTATCTCAGCAGTACCAAGTTCTGCTGAAGAATATCTGAACTTGGCCTCGGCAGTAGTAATTTAATCTTGTTGCAAAGGGAAATAAAAATGCACAAGTTTGAAAACAAAAGCCATTATTGCCATGGAGATGCATGGTGTAAAATTGGAAGTTTGTTGATAAAGTCCTTGGCAATATTAGCCAATTGTCATTTAGCGTTCAGTGGCCCTGTGAAATAAATGGGGCCGGGGGGAGAATGTGACACAAAGTGTAATAGCCAGTCTGCTATGCTGCTTGAGTTGGCTGGGCTGAAATTGCCTAAATGATGGGGTAGCCATGAGAAAAAGAACAGGACATCAAACAATTTCAGAAAAGCATGGTTATGAATAAGGATGAGACGCTGTATGAATTTGTTGTTCCGTGGCCACTCTAGAGTGCTTTTTGTTGTAACAACTGTTTGGCTTCCATTGTGGAGATATAAAAGAAATCTAACACTCAGAATGAAGTGTACCACATATCTATCTGTCTGTCTGTTTATCCACATTTAGTGTGATTATTTTGCAATTTTGATGTTTTGTGGTTAGCAGAAGGTTCTAGTATTCCCTTTCCCTTTGGTGTCAACTTTATGACCTTCCAAACTTGCCGTGCAAAACTTCAGAAAATCCCTACACTGACATGACGCTGTGAAGCTGTCAACATCTACAGTAGCTAGTGCCGGAGCAGCGATTGTTTAATCAGTTTCAGATCGAGAACAAACTGTTTCACAATGTACACCAGTTACCGTAAACACACCATGACAGCAGAACATGGACATAATTTATGTAAGATTATAGTACAAGTATTCTGTAGCATAGGTTTTTAATTAGCAAGTATTTAATGGCGACAATGACATGCCACTTCTGCACATTTCTGCCGTTTTCACACACTGCCGACCCAGCTTTGCTCTCCGTTGCACAGGTGTTTGATGCCTCTCTTGACACAAAGCACCGGAACTCGTTTCGTTTCAGCGGGAGTGGGAGCACAGCACTTGGCAAGCTCTCCTTAAATGACTCACCCTTCGAAAGTCAGCCTCCATTCCCCACTATAAAAGCTCTGCACACCACAGTGCTGTTCTGGGAAAGTCCATCACGCAATTCAAAAGCCTTTCATGTTGGCAAGTGTATGCTGACCGTGTTTAAGCAGGGACTGTTGGTGCGGATCAAGCAGGCCAAGGAAGCATCAGGCTATCATTTCCCAGCTCCCCTCTCTCTATTTTGTGGGTTTTGTTCTGCTAAACTCTCCTCTATCCTCCTGGAGCGAGCTGCTGCTCAGGGAGACTTCAGCTATGAAAGCTAATCAATAGCGAGCCATGTTAAAATAGAAACTTGAAGCTGTGAGTACAAGAAACCATCGATTTTTTTTGTTTCTCTCTCTTTCCTGTCGCCTTAGCTCTTCCGTTTAGAAGGATCAGAGGAGTGTCTGTCTGTTAATGCTCAGGTATACAGTTGCAGTACAGTATAGGACATGTTGAAATTCAAGTGAAATGCAAAGTAGTCTTACAAAATCTCAAATGGCATCAGGGAAATCTGTTTTTCACTATTTCAGGGATTTACTTATTTATTTATTTATTTGTTTATTTTTTTAAAGATTTTAAGGTTTTTGCTCTCAGTATGTATTGTAAGATTATATTCTACAGCTGTCATTTGTAATAAAACGTGTGTACTAATATTATTTTTAAAGATGTAAACTTTTTTTTGCCGTTTAGAAATGAATCTACATCAATTAGAAAATATTACTTTATTTAGAAATTTGTTAATAGCGTGTTTTTTTATATCACATGGTAATAGTAATATACAAATACCATTTTTTAAAGTATACAGTGCAATATACAATGCATTTTTTTTTTATTTACTTCATAAAATAAACTATTTTTTACTGTTTTGGGTCACAAGATGATGTCCAGTAAACGACCATTGATTTCGTCATTGATTTCGATTAATAGCATCCCCATTTAAGAGACCAGCTCACCCCTGTCAACACTGAGCTTGTTATTGGCTACATGCCATTGATGAAGTGTAGAGACGTGCAGAGAACATTTAGGGCTTTGATGGAGGACTGAGGAGCTCTTGAGGGAAATGTTAACAGACTGACTGTACAGCATGATGTCAACTATATTTTATGTGGCATAGAGCTCATCACATAACCCCATCACATCCAGTCCACCATCTGTCTTTCTGCTTTCTGGAGGTCAAACATTCTCCTGACGGTGAGGGAGAGGGTGAGAGAAAAGTGGAAAGCTAAGAAAAGTGATTGATACCCACTGACCTTGACTTCTAACCTGTAGGGCCACACCGAAGAAAACAGAGATGATAGCAGAATGCTGGTGGAACAACTCTGTCTATGCAATTCAATGTATTATTTTTGGCAGTTACATGCTTTCTATGTTTATTTTAGACTTTCAAAAGTTGTACATCCCCACTATCTGATACTGCGCATGTCTGTGTTTTAGCAACTGTAATAGCTGTGGCAGCATATTCAGCCGTGCTACCAAAGACTTTGGCAGTGAAAAAGTTTTTGCAGATTTGCAGTTTGTTGAAGTTTTTAGTGTTATGGCAGCCCCTGTTCACTTTCATCATTTATTCATGCTGTTGTTTTGCTCTCCTCTGAGGCACAGCATAGGGAAATCAAACACTCTCACTGATAACAGCATGAAAACTAATTTCACTTAATTGTAAATTGTTTTTCTTCTAATGTTATTTTAAGTTAAATATGTTCGTGCATGTCTGTACGTGTGTGTGTGTGTCAGTGTTATCTTAGAATTATTTCTATTCTGTTTATGATATTTATTACATTTTTTATTTTGTTGTAATAATTTTATGTACTTTTTTGTCATTTTTTTAGTACTTCAGTTTAATCTTATTTTATTTTAGTTAGTTGCCTAAGCAGCATTATGGTTTTTGCTCTTTTTTTGTCACACACAAAAAAAGTACAATGTAAAAACTGTAATGTACACAATAAGTGCATTGTACCAAATGATTAATTTAAATGTAAGTACATAGTAGGTAAGGCCACCTATATCGTGGGACCCGTTTAAAATTAGTAAATAAAATAATAATTATAATACTTACTTAATATAAATAATATTTACATTTGATTGCACTTTAATTTTTAGTTTTAGTGTGTTTAGTTAACAGTAGCAACATTGGTGTGTATATGGGTGCAATGTTATAAATGTCTACTGTCCAAAGACAAAATGCAGTAACTACACCAACACTGAAACAGTGAGAGAATAGAAATAATAATGATTGATTAAATATTGAAAATTCAGTTCTGACAATGTGTGAAGTCTTTGCATGCCAGTATAAATACAAAGAGCTGCTAAAAACAGAGAGCTCTACATGTTGTGGTGGTTGTGTGTCTTGCTTTGTCATTTGAGTTACGTACCACAGTTACCAAGGGAGGCTGGACGATGTAAAGCTCAGAAGCCTGCAGGCTAATAGCGTAATCTAACACAAAGTGTTGACCGGGTGCTCTGGCTTGCCGCCCCACGCTGTCCAAAAATCATTTAGTCAGAGGTGACCAGATCTAAGGCCTGCTGTGGTCTCTATGATTGGATTGAGAAGTGGGGGAGTGATTCATCATTGTTAATAGACACTGCTGACAGCTGGAATCAGTAGGGGCAATGTCCGTGCCAGCTCCAGCCTCGGCCAGTTACCACAGATGCATGCAAAATTTACACAATTACCACAGCAAAAAGTGCCAGTAAGGGAGCAGGTAGATGGGGCAAACACATAATTACTCTGTTTTTAAACAGGTGGGAGGGAAGCACACAGGAAACGGTAATAAATGGACTTTTAGGAAGTAGTATTCCTGTAAATCACTCCGCAAGGATTTATAAACAGCTGCTATACAACTATACGCCAACACTTCAAATAAAAACATACTAACTAATCTCCATTTTAGACTTTTATGTTAAAAAATACTGCACAAATAAAATGCACACTAATTAACAAAATGTTTATCCTGATAATGTGATTTTGAATAAATAAAATTATGTTTCAAATGTAAACAAAATGCAAATTAGAAGCATTTCATTAGTGGTCTCTGACTTTTGGACGGTGTTGTCCAGACAGTTAAGAAATGTTGGCTTTGAGTGCAAATCTCTTGAAAATGTTGTCTGTCGCTCAGAGTTTAAAGCCTTTCAATATAATGAGGAATCGGCTAGCACAATCTCACCAAGACCTCTGGTTCACAGAGGCTTTGGCAAGCGCATGGTGGGAAAGCAACAGAGAGGCTGGCAGGGCATGAAAGAACAAGTGATAGAAAGCATGAGAAAAGTTGCAAATGACTGAAAGTTGAAAGCCGTGAGGGAAAAGAAACGTTAATACATGATTTTCATCTCAGCATGCCTCTGACTCTTCTAATCATGCCTTTGCTTCATGACCTACAATTGTACCAGACTAGACGCACCGCACTTCCTCTCAGAGCATCTCTGTTTTATTCTCTCTGTTCGTCTAATCACAGCTGCTCTTCACAAACATTCAGGACTTACAAAAAAATTAAAAATAAAATAATTAAAGAAAAAACAGCTGCCCTGGTATCCAGCTGTTTCTGGCTGTGCCCCAGTCTTTCAAATGATCAACCCCCCTCACTCATATCCTCTGTTGTGCTCTCATTTCTCTCCTTTTTATGCTAGAAATATAAAGTCAAGTATAAAAACCTCCCACAATCACAACAACATCATTAATTTACCATCAATCCAAGTCACAATATTTCATAGACTGCAGAGAAAATCAGTTTGCTGTTTTTAAGGTTTATATTTAAAATATATATATTTGATAGTTTTTATTTGTAATAGAGTAATGGTTTTTGTTGATATGGTTAATTTCATTTTTTTATTTCTCATGTAATCACTAATCAGTATGAGTCTTTATGGGAGCGGGCATCTCAACAACACACAAAAGTATCTCGGACTTTCTGTTGTTGTCTGTGTTGCACTGCATCCAACAATATGGACATATATGGTAAAATCCTTTAGTTGTTACCTTATGTGACACTGATCATGTGATACTGAATAATGCTGAAAATTTAGTTTTGCCATTACAGTATTAAATTATATTTTAAAATGTATAAATACAGTTATTTTAAATTGAAAGAATATTTCACAATATTACTGTTTTTTTTTTTTTTACTGTATTTTGATCAAATAAACACAGCCTTGGTGAGTTATGGCACATGTTGGCACTGTCATGTGAAAATCACTCTTCTGCACTATTTGACTTTTCTTACTCCTCTCCCATGGCCTCATGGGATAGCGAAGTGTCCCTGTTTTTTGAGGGGGTTTTTTGTTGCTTTTTTCACACACAATTTCATAAACACTGCAGATATGAACATAATGCTTTTGACATTCTATATATTTTATTAAGGAAGTGCATCTATTCCGCTGTTGGGTTTGGACTTCTGCTCTAGTTTTGCTTAGAACTATACTCCCATAATTCTCTTTTGTCTCACCTCTGCTTTATGTTGATTCCCCCTGTTTTAACCTTGCCATCTCCTTTTATTTGCCTGTGAATGCATCTTCTTCTTCTTGTTGTACACAGTCTTTGGGTCCTTTGGTCTGACTAGCTCCCTTATCCTTTTTGTTGGGTGTTCCAGGTTGTCAAATCCTTTTGTGCTTTTTCCAGCTTTGTATTATATGGCTTTAATCTTGTTTTTGTGTCTTCGCCTCCCCAACGTACAGCTCTTCGTCTTTGTGTTTAGCTGAGCATTGTCTGTTTCAGATGTGCTGTTAATTGCTCTGCAATGTGATTGATTGACTTTGAATGCAAAAATTACTTTCATTACTACGACAGCAGAAACATTCCATTAACAAGATCATATGTATCACAGTAGCATCTGAAGATCTGGAAAAACTAGCTTATTCTTCCTTTCTTAAACCATTTAACAGAACCAATTAATATAGCCCACCATATGTTCTTCCTAATCTCAGTTGGCGTCCTTTAAAATAACTTTCACTTGAGTAAGTGGAAGTTACTGAGTACAGTGAGTCTCTTTGCAGAAGGGGGGACTAATGGCGGTCCCTGGAGCAGCCCCATCACCGTGACCCCAGGGAGAGGGTCCCAGGGCAGGTCAAGACCACTTGAGCCTCAAGACCCCAGTAGAAACAGAAGGGCTCACCCAAACTGGGCTATTCTGGGTAAATACGTCACTAATACACACTGAAAATGACCGGAGTAAGTGGATGACTGTGCATGCTATTAACAAAGTGAAGCATTCGCCAATGTGTGCCATGATTTTAGGGTTTGTAATGTCTGGGATTTGCAGTCAGAAGGGGTTGTGTTCTTACTTTGCTGTACTGTAGGTGGCTGAGGGAATAGAAAAAGAAGGTCAACGGATTAAAAGAAATGTGATACAGTGAGTTCTGCTGAACTGAGACAAGAATTATGAATATGAACCAATGCATATTTGCAAAGACCATGTTTAAATTTTGCAAGGTCTTGCAAATAAGATGAGCAGACTCTTTTGCTGTTTTATACTATAAAAACATTTGGGAGTATCATTTTTATATTTCTTGAGAACTATTACTGAATACCACTAATGCAGCTATTTGTAACAGATTTCAGCTCCATTACTTATTTGTAGCTGCAACCTAAACATATATTTTCCACCTTGTCTCATGGCATAAATGTACCTTGGTGCACTTTCTAGCGAGACACGAAATACATACCAACAAGGCCATATCAGAGTTTCGATTAATAAAGTGTAATTTTCGCACAATTACTTGAAGAATATCATGTTATGACTTCAAAACAATATTAATATGCTGGGATATTTGAAAATGGAATGTTAGCATCACACATATCCAGCTTCATATCTATGGGTTTTCATAGACGGTAGATACAGACATGTACTTGAGAGGAGAGGAGCTCCGGTTCGAATCCCGTCTAACTACGTTTCGACAAAACAGTTCAAATCTGTGTAAAAGTATGTTGAAATGGCACAGTTGCATCAGCAAATACATTGTTAACACTAACGGGTAGGTTAGAGGTTGGATTTGGTATAGGGCATATTTCCTGCATGACAGAGCATTACTTTTTAGCACCGGTCCACAGATATTTCAGTTCTGAACTACCGCAATACGTACCGATATATACATAATAAAAATGCCAGATATATTTTATATATTTTTTACATATTTTTATGACACCAGGTTGTATATTTTGCAAAGAACACCATTATTGATTACTGAAGATAAACATGTACCAATGAACTCATTCATTTAAACAAGTAGCACTGTCCACCCGCCATCTGGTTGCAATGTTTTCATATTCGGCGCTTAAGCACTTTGGTAACTTTTGCTTATTGCCTTAAATGTAAATATGGATTCAAATACAGTAGCTACTCATTTACATTAAAACATGCTATTTCGGTCTCTCGGGCCTCTGCAAGTCACAACATGATCACTGATTTTCAATAGAAATTTAACTTAAAGGTTTAAACAAAACTTAATTTTTAGCATACATAATGCATACTGTAAGTACTGTAAACCAATATGGTCTTGAAATGAACACAAGACCATGTGGTGTTTTCAAATACAAGACAAATTGTATGTGTATCTCCTCTAAAACAAGTCAAGTACTGGCCAGACATTGAGAGAAACAACATGACTATTTTGCTCTGCGTGCTATTTTATTTCCAAAGCAAGCAGTATGAATCTGGCGATGGAGATATGAGTGCTTGCTCGGACATTCTCCATCTCTGCACACCCTTTCCATCCATCAGAACAACTTGCCAGAAACAGCAAAGAAATCTAAATGGCATATGGTGAATCATTTACATATGGTAAACAATGACCAACAACAGCTCGTCAATTACTTTTCTGGACGACTGGTTGACTATTAAACATGAGTAGTGGTGTAAGCCTCGGGTAATTCATTCATTTGGCATTCTTTGGGTCACAATTATTCAAGAACCAAATGCGTGCAATTCTTAGGCCTGTTTGCCAGAAAGACGAAGCCAACTGACAGAAATGTTGCATAGTGATATATGAAAATTACACACAACTGTTTTCTTTGTTCACAATAGTAGGAACCAAACTAGACCTCTATGCCTTTGGAAAAAAAGAGCTCTTTATCTCCCTTTCGGAGTAAACAAAGCTGTAAAATATAAAATGGAATATAAAGTGGAGATTAAGAGGCTGGAGTTTTGGCTCTGAGTGAGACCCCAGCATTCCTACAGGATGAATAATTTAAGCACCTGCAATATTGTGTGTGCTGCAGAGGGGGACAATTTCCCTCTTGTACTACTGAACAAGTGGCGCTCATTCCCTTGGCCTCAGATGCTGTTTTCTGAGTGCCACAGCGGACTGATTTGTATACTCGCTGTTGTCATTTTAACCAAAAAATTACAGATAAATGCTATCTAAAGAGCCTCTGGCTGCCTTTTACCTGTTGACTCAAAACAAATGGAAAACTCAAACCCTGATTTAAATTGTATGATCTCTTTTCAAAAGCTAGAAAGGTGGGTTTGTTATTGGCATACTGTGAACTTATGAAAAAGAATATACGGAAATGTAAAGTCGTAAAGTTTAATATTAAACCAACAGAACAGTGACAAGAGAGCTTGAATATGGAAGCATTATTCAGATTATGTCTGGAATAGCAATTTTCTGTACAATGAATATGAATGGAAGACTTGAATTAGTATGCTGTATGTGGCAAGGAATGCCTCAGGGAAACATGAATGCATACAGGTACACACACACACATATGTACAGGTATATCAACTTCTTCTCTGGAAATTGTCAGGGCACAGGCACAGAAATAGGTCAGAAAATCTAACCATATCATATTTAACATGTATTACGATACTCAACTAACCATTCAACAGCAATTAGAGAGGTCATCTTGTGTTTTTGCTTTTATTACTGGATAAAAATCTTATAAAATTTTAGTGTGTGATGTCATGTGCTTTTTAGAGCCATTATGCCTTTAAATCTTCTTGAAAGAAAAAAATGTCATTGGCCATTACATTGTGAGTTGTCTTACATTTGTCCAATGTCAAGTTAAAAGTAGTAGTATTTAAATGTTTCAGTAACAAATACCATTATAGAAATCAGTTCTCAGTTGGTCATGATTTCGGTTAATGAAATTGTTAATAATTATATAGTGATTGCAGAGGTAAAGCATTCAGACGAGCATTCATGTGATGTCAGTGTGGTCCCATGATGTTCAATGTAAATATATATCATTTCAAAGTTTTCACTTAATAAAAATCATTAAATTATTTAAAATATATATCTATTTTGTAATTGATTTATATTGATTAAAATTTGAGTAAAACATTTTTTGAATACTTAATTCATTTATTTATTTTAACCATAATTACAATAACTCTCACAATAAAAATAAAACAAAGAGAAATAATAATAACAATATTTAATACTACTATTACTACTACTACTAATAACATCAGTTATTTTTTAATTTTCAGCTTAATCTAATAAACTGGAGCATTAAACCATAATGTAAATAACTCTCACAATGAAAATTAAAAAAAGAAATAATAACAACAATGAAAATATAAAACAGAAATAAAAATAACAACAATTTATAATAATAATAATAATAATAATAATAAATTAGTCATTAACCAATACCCAGCATATATTATATATTATTTCTTCTTAATCACAATGTTGTCTTAATATACTTGCCTATTTGTTAAAATTTGCTGCAGCATGCAGTTTACCTGTAATTCAAAATGTTTTATTATATATTATACCTGTCCTTCCTCACATGCTTTTAAAGTATATTTCCTCAGACAGCTGTATGTACTATATGATCTTCACTAGTTCACTAAACTGTATATCAATGTTTAAATTGTAGCCAAATATATAAGCGTTCAGAGCCTCCAGACAGGGGCCAAGTAAACACACAGACCAAGCCGGGTAATATTAATCTTTTTATTGAGAACAGTGGAATAGAAATGAAATTCAGCTCATTTGCATAACAGAGAGTGCTGTTGAGGCATTGGTGAATGTGCTCAGCTCTGCGTGAACATTCCAAGCTGTTTACGACAGGATAGGGAGGGGATTGTTTAGCCATGTGGCCCCTCTCCTCCATGCTCGGCGCCTTTCATGTGTTGTTGATTTAGTTCCTGGCCATTTGTGATCGGTACTTAGAGGCGGGATGAAAGCAGGAAGCAGGTCAGCGAGCCCTCTGCGAAAGAGCCCGGAGGATTTGCATGGCCCAGGCCCAGTCATGCATGCATAATCACAGCCACTCGACAGGTGACTCTGGATAAAATAAATAAATATAAAAAGGCCGGAAAGAGCAGGCTATTCCCGGAGACCTTGAAATTATGTTCCAGTTTTAGAGCATTAACAGGATCCAAGCTGGCATGGCAGCTTGCCTACAGGGGAATAGACGAGGGGTAATGAAAGTATGGCGTGTTTTTTGGAGAGCCGTCTCACTGCCGCCTGTTCCGAAGTGCCAGTTTTTCAGCTTAAAAATAACCAGTTTACTATACTATAACAACAACAACAACAAAAATTTATGTATATATATATATATTAGTGCTGTCAAATGATTAATTGCATCCAAAATAAAAGATTTTGTTTATGAGTGTGTAATGTGTATATTTATTATGAAAATGTAAATACAAACACATGCATGTATGTATTTAAGAAAAATATGTCATATGAAATAAATTTATATATCATATAAAATATAATTCTATAAATATAGAAATGCATATTTTTAAAAATTACACTGTATGTGTGTGTATTTACATAAATAAAAACAGTACACATACATTTATAATGTAAACATTTTTTTTAATTATGATTAATTGTTTGACAGCACTAAATATATATATGCATTTTTTTTTATTTATTTTTATTTTTTGTAGTGCATCAGAGATAAAATGGATAATGTCTTTTATTTTAAATGAAATGACTGTGTTTTCCCAGCAGGTCTGTGGAGCTAAATTAAAGCCATTAATCTTTAAATGACTGATGTCTGGATAAAGTTCATAGGGAGATGTTTACAGAAAGAAAAAAAAAACAGTTCAATTTTGCTCATATTTGACGAGTTATGACTCAGCTATACACATATTGATTTTCATACATTGTTGTGTGTGGGGAAGCAGATATGATTTTATCTAGTGTTGTTTTTGATTTTCATTCTCTTGCATGCACTGACTCATATTGTTCATTCAAGTAGATGTAACAAGTCAATGACTGTATCTGAAATCGGCTTTTATACTCTCATTTACATTACTCCACTATACAGACCACAGTAAATTAGTAAATTAGTGTGCTGGAAAGACTGCAGACACCATCTTTTGGCAAAATGCAGAAATTCATTTGGAGAGATGCTCGAAGTGCATCGAATTCTCTAGCGACTAGTCTTTAAGTGTACATCATTGGTATTGTTATTGTTGTGCATTATGGGATAGAATGAGCGTACACAATAATGTCCATTATGGTTTCAGACACCTAGGTATAATTTCAGACACAGACAATATTTTGAGTCTAAACAAACTGCTTGAGTCTCATTCGTGAACAAACTGAATCTTGTTATGAGCGTCTTCTGCACGGAATTCATTTATTTGGCCATGTGAGTTAATCTCATTCACAATAATGAAAAAAGGGTGAAAAAATTACGAATGTGCATAAAAGTTTTACCTACAGTCTCTTGTAAACACATAAGGTTAGTAAGATGGTCTAACCCAAGTTATATACTCACAAAGATCTATCGCTTCATACAAGTGTAATAATGTAACATGCACTGAATAAATTTCAATTATTCTTTTTAGTAAACAGATTTAAAACATTCGACTCGTTGAGATGAATCAAATCTCCAACCGCTAATACTGGTTTTGTGGCAGACCTCTAGGAGAGCTTTTAGCGGTGAAGTGCTCATGCCAATCCCTCCATTGTCCTAATGTGAAATAAATCATAATGTTTTACCATTTATTTTCATTCTCTCAGCCTGCTAACTAGTCATTTGACAATCTCCTTGACTTTCAGCACAAGAATATGTCTGCCAATTTGTAAAACACCATTTTCCTCCTAGCAGTTTCCTTCAGTGGCGTTCTGTTGCCCTTAATGGCATCATTTCTCCAAACAAGCACTGAGCAATCCATTTCACTATTTAAATGTTGTTTTTTTTGACAGGCCCCTTTAAACAAAGCAGAGTTGATGAAGATACCGCTGTCTGTGGGTGGATATGGCACAGCACTAGTGAATGTCGTCTGTCTGAATGCTCTAAACTTTCATTTAGTCGCTGCCTGCTGCCTACAGTGCTGTCCAGGTTTTCACAGCTTGTACCTTATACATTATTCACTAGGTCTGATTCAACGAAACCTGAGAAGTCAGGCGCATGAGAGAGGTAGTGAAAAACCAAGAGAAAGTGATAGAGTGTGTATAGAGGAAGTGGGCGGTAATAGGACCCGTCTGGGGTACATCTATACCATGTGTTTGTGTGTTTCTTCACTGTAAGCATGCATATAGAAAGCCTGTGGTGTGTAAATTTATGAGGGAAATATATATGAGACTCAACAGAACATGCATGGGTTAGTGCATATGTGTATGTTCTTTTCATTAGTAACACACCCGACACTCAACTGAATGTTTAAAGAGATAGCTTACCATCAAATAAAAAGATTCTGTCATAATTTACTGAGCCTCATGTCATTCCAAATTTGTATTCAATTCTATTTTGGAACACAAAATATGTTTAGAAGAACATTTCAACTGTATTTTTACAGTCAGTGAGGTCCAAAACCACATTGGACCCCACTATATTTCCTTATTTTAAGGAAAATATACTTTTGAGTGTGTAGCAGTAGAGTAGGCAAGCTTTGGTGCACACTGCCTACCACATCATACAATTGTTTCTTAAAACCATGTGCCATATTTTTCATATAGTTACATGCCTCCTGTCACTACAGCTCAGCCTGTCAATCATTATGTCAACCAGTTACACTACTCAAGACTTCACACTACCCATTGGAAAGAAAAAAAGTCTCATATTTAATTACAATTATAGTATTAAATGTCTTTTAATTTTTTTAAATATTTTTATATATTTTTTACATTTAGTTTTAGTAATTTTCTTATAAGATTTTGTTGTTTGTATTAGTTTTATAAATAACTAACTAAATAAATAAATTAATAACTAAAAAAGTTAATAAACGAAAAACTTAATGCCTTTCATATGTTTTTGAAGTTACTTAATGGCCACAGTATCTGTTTTGCTATTGTACTATTTATAGTCTTTATAAAGGTCCATGATAGAGGTTTACGTGCAGATTAAATATAACACAGATAACATCTAAGAAGTATTTTTAAATCAGGTTGAATATCAATTATTATATACATATAAACAGTTGACCATTCGGTGACTTCTGGCAAACTCTCTTCAGCATGTTATGCTTTGGGACATTTATTCTAATCTCACAAGCTAATTAGGATGGAGACTATACACACTGGGATGCCAGACTTGGTGCGCCAGCGGTATGTTTTGGGTTCTTAAGCTGCCTGTGCATCTGTCTGCCTGTTCTATAGACTGTAACATAAGAGTCTCTTCATTTCAATCATTCATGGCCACACACACCAGTCTTGAATAGACTGTGTGCTTGCCTCTCTGGCGTGCCGCTCTGCTGACTAAATGACAGGCAGAGCAATTTTCTTCAAACGGTTCCCTGTGGGCAATGATTGCCCTAGGCAGAGGCCTTTTGGCTTGTAGTCTTAAACCCAGTATAGTACTGACACAACTGCCACACACCTGCATCCACCTCTTTAGACCACCCGAAAACTCACTGTTGACCCATCAACAGGGCTAGAGCAGAAAGTGAGGGAAAGAACAAACTTGGGAGCGTGGTTTTGCTTGGGTTCCTCCTTTAATTCCCCTTCCCTCCTAGCAGTAGGTGAGTCACGGCAGCAGTATTACAGACCAAATCCCCACAGTGTGATGAGGAGGGATTTACTGGGCTGCTTATGAGAGAGACGCACCAGACTCTGTGCTTGAATTTCAGATTTACATACAAAGAATGGAGTGCAAAGGAAACAGCGGGTCTGAAATAGTAGTGATGACTTAGAAATGCCCCAGCAGGTTAAGTGCAACAGAGGCACAGTTTAATATTCATAATGGGAAAAGCCAGCCTGGTGGCTTAATAACTCTGTTGTTATTACTGATTTTACCCCTCACTTCCTTTTTATAAGAACATCTCTGTGGATGTTCTATTGTATTTTGCATTGTAATTTCTTTGAAAGTTTTGAAAACTGGAAATGTGTATGTGTAACAGGTTAGATGTCCTAGCTAATATTATAGAAAAGTTTTATAATACTGTTACCCAACTGCTTCATTTGCATGCATCTGGCCAAACAAAAATAGGTTCTGTTACACTAGAAAACAATGCTGGCACAGAAAACACACACTTCAAATGCCTAAGGCCTAATGTGACTAGAGATTACAAAACACTTGACAAAACCATGTATTTCTTTTCTTTTCCTGTATTTTAATGCACATATAATCACTATTACAGAAAACTACTGGTGTAGGGTTGGTTTAGGGTGATATATGCTTTGTACAGTATACAAACCATTATGCCTATGAAATGTCCCCATTAAGATCGTGTGTGTATGTGAGTGTGTGTGTGTGTGTGTGTGTGTGTTCGCGCATATTATAGAAGTGAGTAATAACCGGATTTACTTCAGGAATTGGTCACTAATTGGCACATTACTGTCAAAATATTCAGGGCTTAAATCATTTTGCTACAAGTAAGATTTGATTGAAAGCAGTGTCTCATGTCAGATTGAGTTTTATAAGTACAATAGCACATACGCCGTCTCATGTGACACCAGCAGGGTTACACGGGTAAGACTAATTGGAAAAGTCTGCCGCGAAGCATAGCAGCAGACAGGCCATGTGAATGTGAGAAGGGGAATCAAAGTACGAGTTCAGGTTTCAGGGGGGACTGTATCAGACGACGCACCTGTTCTCCCCTCTGAACCAGTGCTGGTTGAATGAGGAGGGTGGGTCATGTGTCCATTCACCATCTGCTGTTGGCTTAACTCTCAAAAACACTCTCAAGCTGGTGCACAACACTCACTGTACCATCACAAATGCTGTGCTGGGACTACAAAATTGTATAATGAAATGCTTTATACAAATATTCAAATCAGTTTCATGTCTCAGGTTTGATTGTGAATGCATTTAATCTTAATCTCAGCCTCAGACATTGTGCCCACATACCACCCACAGTTCACTGATTCATACTGAATACATAAATGACGAGAGTGCAGTATAATATACGGTAGGACAAATAAATATGTATTTGGAGGTTTGCAGATTAGCAGTGTTCTTTCAGTACTGTTTTTAAGGATTCATTTTAAGTGAGCGTGTAATGAAGGCAAAGGTAATCTGAATGTAAAAATGGATGAAAGGAGCATGAACAATTAATATTCAACATCAGCCGATACCAATATGTAATAATAATTGATATGATGTGTATGCTGTTGCAGTATCAACTATTACTGATAAACCTGCCTCCAAACCACATCAGATCTTTCCCTGAGTGGTTGGCCACAATGAGCTGGAAAATGGCTTTATAAATGTATGTCAGGTTAAATGAATAGAATTATTCATGCAATTGACATTATTATACAAGAGCATTAATATACATTGCAGTTCAAACGTTTGGGGTCAGAAATATATTTTTTTCTTCTAAAGAAATTCTTCGGCAAGGACGAATTAAGCTGAACAAAAATGACAGTAATGACATTTATAATATTACATATTATCAATTTTCAATTCATCAACAAATCCAAACAAAAAGTATCATGGTTTCCACAAAAGAACAGCAGAACAGTTTATGATATTTCTAAATATCTGTATTTCTAAAAAAAAAAAAAAATGACACTGAAGACTTGAAGAGCTTTGCCATCACAGGAATGCATCTAAAAAGTAACAAATAAATGTAATAATATTTCAGAATATTTTGATGTACTTGAACACACTTCAGTATTCACTTTACGAGACACCAGCAAAATCACAATCCACCCGCTGATTTGGTGGAACATTTCAGGACTATTGCGAGAACACAGTGGTTAACTGGTGGAAAAATGTCATTTGTGTCTCTCTGCCTCGCAGCGTTAGCTGGTGAGATGGACATCGAGAGCCCATTAGCAGCTGGGAGATTGGGTGAGAAATCAGTTTTGAGGTGAGCGTTAAGTCTGCAGGGACTGATAACCATCAGTCTGCTGAGAGATTTGTTGTTTGAAATTAGAAAGAGATGAGTTGTTGAGAGAATGACTTTAACTGTGGGTATTTAGCCAGTCGAATCAGTCCGCTGGTGTGTAATCTGTTCAGGGGAACGTTTTATCCAATCAGTTTGCATTCTGTCCTGCAGTTTTGTCTTTCCGTCTCTCTCTTACAAACATGCACTCACTTACACTGCACATCATAAGGTTTGTAAGTCAAAGAAATCCCTCACTGCCTTTCAGCCGTCTTGCATCTAGATGCCGATCAATAGGGCGACAAAGATTGATCTTCCAACGGGTATGGCTTTGATAAGAGCTTTACACAAGCAACAGATGCAGAACTATGGACTATTGATGCCCAGTGTGACTCACAGAAACACAAACATTTTTTAAAAGGAGTAATTGTGTGAATACTGTGGTATCAGTTGTATCAGGGTTTATATTCACAATCAAATAGATATATATTAGGCTTAATAAGTGTGTTAATTTCATACACTTGCATTTACAGTGAACAAAAATTGATTTCCATATTACTCACAGTCATTATTTAATACAGTGTCTTCAGATTGTCTTGATATGCTCAGGTGATGTTGAATGATGTTATATGCACCCAACTAAACCAGCTTCATACTGTCATAACTGTTCATGTGCATCTGCAACAGCTTTTTGGGGGTTGTCCATGAAAGGGCACTCTGCTAATAACCTTGTGATATCTGCCCAGCAGGGGAAAGATTAATAACATGTCGTAAACCAGAAACAGAAATCTTCATAGCCACATCATTATACGATGGCTCCCTCATCAATCACTTAAAGATGTTATGTTTGTAGGTCACATTTATGCTTTTCTTTTTTTTTAAATGTACCTGGATTTATTTTTGCAGTTGCATTAGTATTTTTGTAAATAAACACCGATTTAATTTTATTTTAGAATTAAATTACATTTTTGTCATGCCCTTAAAATTACACGGTGTTTGTAAATATAATGAGATGGGAGAAAAAATTACACTTCAATGCTTTTGTCTTTTTCAAAAGTATTGCGTTTCACTAAGAAACTTTGTGTTCACTCGCAAAAACAACGAAATATAGATTTCTCATTAGAACACAATCATTTTGCAAAAGAGAGTAAGCAAATGCTTTCTGACCAAAGGTAAGGTTCCTGCGAATGCGAAAGTTTTGCAAGAGAACGGAAAAGCATTAAAATATTTTTTTTCATTACCATTACACTACTTTTAAATATCCTTGAAACAAGACACGTTTCTACAAAATTGCAAAAGATATTAAGACTTGTTGTCTGCTAATATGTTGTGAATTAAGTTTGTTGGCAAATAGTTTTTCCCTTGTTTTGAGCATAAATCTAACAATTTTGTAAGCTTAAAACAGGAAAAATGCTAATATACAGACAGCAATAAACTTAATTCAGAATATACAAGTCTTAATATCTTAAACAGTTTGTTTCCCAAACAAATTAATCTTGTTTAAAGGATAATTAGACATTCTTGAAAGCTAAGACAAAAATACTGATTAAAAATCTAATTTATTTGCAGTGAAGGAGTTTCTTTCTTTCCTTTGTCCTTCCTCCACACATTCTTAATAACTTCTCCATGCTTTACACACAGGCAGCAGAAGATAGGCACATTGATTTTTTTCTCCCCCTATGAGCAGTATTTCAGTTGTCGGGGACATGGAGAAGAAGTTGTGCTTGAGAGAAGTTATGTATGTTATTAAGGGGATGGCTGTGCCGGGCTTCTCCTGAGAGCTATGGGATAAAGCTCTTTTCAGCACAAGACCTGATGGAGTTAATATCACGGCAGCTGGAGATCAGCCCTGCAGGCGGTAAGCACGTACATGCATTTCTGTCGGGTAATTATAGTTGGGTGGCAGGGAGGACGGCCGGCTGGGTCTGGTAGCTCTGTCGCTGGGAGATGAGGGACCCTAAGCCTCGGAGGCGTCCATCCTCAGGATGCCTAAGCTTTAGCCCGCCGTTCAGCATTCTGCCTCCAGCGTCCTGTGTTTATATGGAAACAGGTCAGCCGTGTGCTGGGGGGTGGGTATGGGGGGTTTGGGGCTTAGTGGAGCTGACAGTTGAAGACAACACAATTACACAAGCTCATACACACAGGCTTAGCCAAAAACACATTTCCGGTCACGCAAGCACACCAACAAACAAGCCCGCACTCAAAATTTTATTAAAAACACCCTCTACAGACACATGCAGAAAAACGTACTGTGGTGACAGTGCCATAGTACTTCAATATACAGTACAGTGATCCCAAAACACATTAGGACTCCTGAAATGTCACTTAAAAGCATGAAATAAAAACCAAGCGTATTATTCATGTTATAGATCTGATGTGACTCCTAATTTTTAATCAAAACCTTCTCTTCCCGTGAAAGAAGAGACTACTCTAGTGACATATTCCAGACAATTCCAATTATTTAGTCATTTTAAACCCCACTCCTTTCATACAATCAACTGCAAATTTGATTTACATCTGCCTCCATCAAATAAACAACATCAGTTACATTACAACTGGACTTACACAATATGTAAGTCAAATGCTACCATCAACTGCTCAGTTACCAATATTCTTTCAAATATAAAGGTAAGTAAATTTTCATTGTTGGGTGAACTAAATCTCCTTACATTAGACCACAAAATATCAAGGTGTGATCTGCAAGAATTAAATTAATTTAGTTCATTTAATCATTTTTACAATTACATTTAACCAACTAGTGTGATTCTTTACATTTATTATGAACGTTTTATATCTGGTGGCATGATACTTTTGTCTTCACTTTATCTATTTATTTAACTACTTAATTTAATATTATAATAATTATTTTATTATATTTCATTTCATACCTAAATGGTACATATTAATACTTAAAATATCCTAAGCTGTATATATTAGAAAGGGTACAACCCCATAAGAGTTTTGTACCTTTTTTCATATGTTTTTTTTTTTGAGTGAGAAAATTTACCACACCAACTTTATATAGCACAATATATAGAGTTTTTAGAGTTATTCCACTGTCCTCTAGCTCCTCTCATCTTGATTTTAAATAGGAGACGTATTCAAGACCCTCCCTGTCTATCTCTATCATGCAAACATCATTCCTGGAGCTGATCTCTGTCCCAAATGGCATGAGCACAGACCAGCCGCCTCACTGCCTCACACAAATCCTCCGTCGTTAATGGTGGTTTATGGTTTTTACTGCTAATGCGGGGGAATTGAAAGAAGGGCCCCCGGGGTGCATGACTGGGCCTCTGGCGATAGTAAAAGAGCAAATGTACATTTTCATAGGTTATTAGGCATTGATTTTCTGCGGATTAAGAGGTCTCGTAACATTAAGCACTATGAATTTAAAATGCATGCAGTAATACTGTTATCAGCTTAACAGAAAGACTGAGAAGCATACGTACTCGCTCACATGTGCATATATTATTTTCTATTATTTTTATTTTACATACAGAACTTACTCATTCCCTTTTCTCATATGTTTTCATTTAATTCCCTCTGTGCACATCTAGTCCTTTTCATTTTTACTGTCTCTTCCCTTGTTCTGTGGTGTTTACTTTTCATTTTCTCATTGTTTCTATATCTTTCTCCTCTCGCCTTCCCCGTGCGTCTTTCTCAGCAGTCTGTAGATGAACTTCTCCCCCAATTAGCCTCTCTATTATCCCAGGCTCTGAGGCTAAACTGCAAACACCCAAAGGCCGTGGTCTTTATCCAGCACACACTTTTGTTGTTGTTGTTGTTAATATTGGCAAGTGTGGTTGAATGCTTCGTTGAAGGGCATCCTACAATGTGACTGACAGAATGAGACTAGGCACTTCAAGGTCAATCGACTGATGTTTTCATCTGTTAAATCATACAATCTGTATTGTTCTATAGACAATTCACAGTGGCATCAACCAATTTTAATTTCGAATTTTGCTCTGGTGCTGTGAGCCAAGGCTTGTTTATACTTGTGGTACACACGGGTATTTGGTAAATAATCCACAACTGTTCTGAATCATTCTTGTTGAATGACATGTATTGTAAAGCTTGAGCGTCATGTGAGGCCATTGTTATGCCTAGATAAACAGGCCACAGAACTACAGCATGCAGTGTCTGCTATGAAGGCAGGAACAAACAACCCCTGATAAGATGTGCATGTATTAAGATTAATTTAAGTGCTTTTGTTTTACCGGTTAACAGGGTATTTCCCCCACCTAAATTTTAGATCTTGACAAAATTTACTCACTGTCATGTTGTTTTAAACATGCATGATCCCCCCACCCCAATAAGTAAGTAAATAAATAAATAAATCATGCATTTTAAGCATATAATGACTAGCTACAAAATGAAATAAATAAATAATATTATTATTTTAAAGAATAATAATATCTAAAATAATCCTCATGCATATTTTTATTAGAGAAATATATACAATACAAATTGTACAGCAAAATCAAATGACAGTTGTTAAGCTCCCATATTAAATAAATAACTATTTATTTACTTATTTACTTACTTGCTTTCAGTCCATTTGATTTGTGCAGTATATACCAGGACCTCTAAAGATCAATTCATGAATCATTCATTTGAATCTGTTCTTTTCAACAAACCATTTTATTTTGTCCGGAAAATGTTCTGAACGATTCATACACAAATCTTAGGAATAAAGTGTATGACTCCTTTTTAGTTCCACGGAAAAAAAAAAAAAAAATATACAGGTTTGGAACATCATGAGAGTGAGTAAACAATTATGTTTTTTTATTTATTTATTTTTATTATTATTATTTGTTGGTGAACTATTTCAATGTAAGTGAGCTATTCTTTATTATTTGAATCACAGTGAACATAAATATAGTTAATGCATGTCATACACAATTAAGGGAATTATGGTATCTCTTGTAAAGCAGAAAATAGACTGTTATTAGAAAAACTTTGGGTACTTTGGACCGATGGTACTTTGTGGGGGTAAAACGGGGAGGGGGGTGCATACGGGATTAATTATGTGTTCCCAGACCCACTCGTCCTCGATCCAAATCTTTTTTAACCACACAAAACCTTACTTTATCTGTCTCTCTAAAAAATGTGCCTGAAACATTGGGTATATAATACATTACAAAAAGTTATGTAAAGAGGTTGGTAAGTTTGAACCTACAAGCAAAATATGAAAACTCAAATTTCATCTTATTTTTAATTTAATTTCTAGCTCAAATTTTAATAACTTTATTTTTTTGGTGGCCACGCAGCACATGTCAGTGTCCTGGTCACCCTGTCTAGGTTGGTTTTAATGACTGTCTAGCTCTACATTATCTTGTACTTGAACTCTGTATGTCAGCGCTGGTAAATAATGAAGTCTGTTTTCCTAGAAAAGCGTCAAGTTGAAACAACGGAGGATGAATAAATGAAGGAAAATCTGACATCAGGTTCAAACACAGCACTGCACTAACTCTTCATTAGTTTTGTAGGCCAATGAAAGCCTCTCATTCTCTGTGGATTTTGCGTGCTTAATTAATATGTGCCTCCTTTTAATGTTTATGCACATAAAGCCATTGTGCACATCAGGAGCAGTTAAAAGCGAATCCATTTATTGTTGCTCTCTCTCTGTCTATCATATTTAACAAATAAAAATGACAATGAGCGCTTTGCTTTAACCAGTCCCATTGTTACAGCTTTGGCTGGACTGAGAATGATAATGAAATACAGGTTCTGGGATATTTGCTATTTTAAATCATGAAACGGAATTATTCAGATAGGCATTTTATTATGATAATTACATGGATTCACATGCAAAAAAGAGATGTTTTAGACTGCATGCATTTATGTAGTGAGGAGAATACTGATTATTTAAATATATAACGAACAGTGGGGAAAGTTAGACTAGAGTTTTAAATACACTCACAGTGTACTTTGATAGATAATAAAGAATGCATTTTCTCATTCCCTGCACTGTTCACGAATCAGTTTAATAGCATGTGCAGGTTTTAGTGAGGAATGAAACGGGTAAATAGTGAGGGATTTGAATAATAATATGTGTCTATCCATGTATTAACACTAATAAACCAAACTGGACAGACAGCTGGAAAGGATTTACGGCTGTAAATTGACAAACAGCCGGATGAGATTATAATTCATCAAAGATTATATGGAGAGAAAAAATTGCAATTTAACACTGCATGTAAATTTCCTATAGATTTCCTATACAGACTCACTGTTGATTGTCTATGACCTCTTTCCAAAATATGCCATATTGGTGCTTCACAGTTTTCCCAGCAAAAGTCTAGCTATGAGATATTTTAATAATGTGCAGGTTGACTCATGTAATGCATTTTCAAATATGGTTTTATGAGGGGGAAAAAGGAGATTAGATTTATAATGTATTATAATCACTTGCCTTGGAGATGTTTGGTGAATTTTCAAAATGAATAGGGCATTTCAGAATACCTTTTATTGCAAGTTACTATGGCAACAAAATGCTGCCATAAATCCTTAGACATTATGCAACTCTCCCCCAAACCCTCATCCCTGTGTTTATCGGGTGAATCATTTTGGTCTGTGCACACGCGTATATGTGTTTATGACTTAGAAGAGAGAAATCTCCTGGCTTTTGCTTGCAACTCCAGCATAGATATGTAGCGGCACAACCCACTTTTCTAAGCCCCTGCTAACAGGACGTAAATGTTCTCACAGATGCATTAACAGCAGCGGCGGAGTTCCAGCTTGTTGTCATCCAAACGCATGAGTCAGCAAATCCGTTAACAAAGTTGAACATTTATTTCACAAAGCAAAAACAAAGTAATCCAAGCGTAATAAATCTTGAGCTGTAGCCTATTGTAGCTAATACCAATTAAGTTTGGTCACGGCTCCACTTCCAGATTTTTCAATCACAAGTAACTCACAGCAGTGAGCCGCCAGTGGATAACAAAAATCTTAACTTTAAAGGGAAAGTTCACTCAGAAATGTCAATTCTGTCATCATTTACACTCACAGGTTCCAAAACTTTTCTTTTTATTTTGGGAAAATTAATTTTGATTCTGATTGCTCTTTTTTTCATGCAGTTACATGCAAAAGCACTATAAAAGTGTCATAAATGTCAATTATATGATCAGTGTGCTTTATTTCAAGTCGCGTGGTAGTGTTTTATGCTTGGTTTCAATGAAACAAAATGACTTTATTCAGTATTTATAAACAATTTCAATGCAGAAGTCATGAAAATTCACTGATCAAAAATTGTGGGAACTTTTAGGGAGACTTATATGGTTTTACACAAATCATATGGACCACATTTTGTTTGTTTGAATTTTTGAGCCTGTAAAACCTCATTTTTAAGCACGCATTTAGTCACTTAGTCGAAGCAATATCAGCACAAATCCAATTGCAAAGAAATTTACAGACACAACATCCTGTGTTCGTCAATGCAGTGAAAAGAATAATGACATTTTCGTGTCATCAGGTTCTTAAGAAAATCTGAACTCACAGTTTTGTCAGAGAAGATGAAGTGTGACTAACATACTTGTACTCTTTCGTGCTTTTGTTAGTTCTAGTTTTCTTTATAGGTGCATGGTATTTAAAACACTGGGTTCTGACTACAAACCCTTTGCTTTGATGCTCTGCAATCTAGACATGTTTACATTCGAGAAATCTCACTTGATATGGCATATCAAGTATTCTACATGAATGCAATTAACACATTTCCTCTAATTTAACCTTACATCCACATGATGAAATCATGCACTCTCTCCTTGTTTGTTCTTGTTATTTTTTCTCCTTTCCATCATTTTTTAAGTTAAAGCTGATGTGTCTGAGCTCAGGTGGAACACAAACAGATTAAGAGACATTTAATTCACTTGAGTACAGTCTCTCTTGCTCTCTTTACCTCTCCTGTGCACCTCCTCTGTTCTCTTTTCCTCTGTCTCCCTGGACACAGAAGAGTAATGGGAACACACACTCCATTTGTTTCCATTTTTGCCTCATTAAAGCACAAAGCTGTGAGCTTATCCTGATTACTCAGAACAGATATCCCACAATGCCATGTTCAGGTCATGTGTGTCCAGTCCCTCTGTAGGGATCTCTCATAACATCAAATTGGCTTCAGTGTGAGAGCAAATTAACTGAGGGTGAAGACATTAAAGAAGGCTTCTAATTTGCTTTAGCTGATTTTGTTGGATCCACATTACCACATTATAGGGTCACATATGCATGTATTGACTTTTTTACACTTTGTAACTAATAAACATGTTTGACAATGCTGTCATCTAATCTACAACTGGAGGGGAAATCCATGACTAAATCACTCCACCTTATCAGTGTAAGGAATGTACAACATTTAGATAACACTTCATTTCCCTGCATCTGGCCACCCTTTCCATCATCTACAGGTCATACTAATGTCAATGGATGATTGCTTCCTTGCTTTTTTGACCTGTTGAAACTTGCAGGTTAGCTCTTCTTTCCAAACAGCATGTCAGGAGAAGTGTTGTGCTGAAAGACACATTTCTTCCCGGGCCTGTAAACGCTCCATCACCATACTCCACATTTCAAACACTTTACGCATCTGCACAGTGTCAGCAGCCATAGCTCAACAAACTGCATCAGCTAACCAAAACGCTTTCAACAAAAGCACTGCCTGATGCACTGCAGGCGCGCCCTTGTACGACTCTAATCTTAACAATCCCAGAGATGGAGAAAAAAAGACATTGCAAAAAGAAAGTCTATAGTAAATTACCCAAATTCTGTCATCAAACCCCATATTGTATATTACAATTCCTAACGTATATTCCCTTCCTAATGTATTAAATTCCATAGCAACTCGAAAGAGAGATCAGAAGGGGTCTGTTCAATTCAATATGTTTTTTAAAATGTCACACAGGCGCAGATTGGGCTCATGGGAAGTAAACGGAAGCAGGTGGTCGCTGTTTTTCTGCGGGGTATGTGCATATTGTCCTCACACACCTGCCTATAAGCACTAATCAAAAGAGACTATTTCTCCCCAGTCGTCTATTTCATAATAGAACCTTTAAAAACAAATCCAGATTCATGCGAAACTAAATTGTTTTTAACAAGTAGAGAGGATTGATTAAGACTTAAGATAAATTATGGGTTTTAAAATAACCACGGCAGAGCTGCAGCCTGCCAAATGGATTGTGCAAGTGCACCAGAAGATTTCAGGTGTTAATTCCCCTAATTAAGAGCACAAAGAAAAACTAAGATTTTCTTTGACACACAGCTTACGTCAACGACTGAGAGACAGAGATATGAAGCATGAAGGGAGAGTTTGTATGACCTTTGACTTCGAGTAATGGCAGAGCGCATCATTCATGAACATATTTAAATTGCATATTTAAAGTGCATCACACTGATGCTTAGCAGGGTGTATCCTCATCATTCCACACCAGAATAGAGCCATTAATTACAGACGCAGAGACAAAAAAAATTATAGCCTGGCACTGCTTAGCACAGACCTGGGCAGGATTCTAGACAAACACATGCAAACACACATCTCAGAGCAACGGTTAAACACCTGTTGTGAAGGCAGCTCCGTCATCAACCTGGCACTCACTTTTCTCCCAAAAACTCACAGAGCATCAGCCAGCTGTTATGAGTATTTAAAACAAGTCACACACTGTTAAATCATGGCACACATTATTTATGTTTTATTTTTCTTTCCCTGAGGTTCACTTGTAATGTCCAGTCTTCAACCTTCAGATATCATTTGAATATCTGCTGCCCGAGAAACATTTCTGATCATTATTTTAAAAAAGTTGTGCTGCTTAATATTTTAGTGGAAACTGTGATAGTGTTTTATTGGTTTTTTTTGTTTTTTTTTGTCTCTCCAGAATTTGTTGATAGAAAGTTTAAAAGAGCATTTATTTGAAATATTTTCATACCAAAGTAAATGTGTTTACTCTAAAACTTTAATTAGTGCTGTCAAATCAATTAGCTGGGATTAATCACATCCAAAATAAAAGTTTGTGTTTACATATTATATTTGACCCTGGAGCACAAAACCAGTCATAAGTAGCACTGGTATATTTGTAGCAATAGCCAAAAAAAAATAAATAAATACAAATTAATTCCAAAAATCATCAGGATATTAAGTAAAGTTTTTGCATATTTCAATCCAGATAATGTATAAATCAGTGTGTAAAAAATGGACCTATATAACTGCTTCACATACTGTATGGGTCACGTGTATGCATAAATACAAACAAACATTAAAGTATATAAGTATATTGTAAGTATATAGTAATATAGTAAGTATGTACATATTAAGTATATATTAAGTATATATAAATCACAGCTGAAGGGCATGACGCAAAGTGCCTGCAACCCCTTCAGCCGTGATTTATTCACAATACAGCACAGCTGTAAAAGGGTAAATTTTATGCAGACCATCTAGCACCCCCTTGTGGCCGACTTTTAAATCCACAGTTTGACCCAGTGTCAGCCTATAGATGACCTTTGTGGCCCCACTGGGGAGGACAATTTGTATTGTGAAAGTTACTGCACATCCGATGTACATGCTCAAGTTATGATTTTCCAAGCACTCACTGACTTTATTTATAAACCATCCCCTGTAGTTGAAAACTTTCTAATTAGTCAAATGAGGTGTTGTAGAACACAGCTGGAACAAAAACCCATAGGACGTCAAACCCCCGAGGAGATGAGATGAGCGCCCGTGTTCCAAGTCATCAATGGCGCTCTGGAATCAATTATTGCTGGAAGCTCTTGCGAATGGCTCATATGGCACTGCGTTGGCCTTTTCAGTCAGTTGGAAAGGGAGTTGGGTGACACTTTAAGTTGTGCCTTATAATTCTTCTCTCCATCTGGAGTGGAGTTATTACATGAAGGACAGAAATCGACTTGTTCTTTGATGAACACAAATCTTTGAATGTGTCCTGTGGTATGTTCATTTAGCAGTGCACTACCAGACTATTGATCGGCATATGAGTCAATTTCTCGCGTTCTGGCTCAAAGCGATTGCTGAACTAGACGTTTCTTCCATCACGCAGTCCATTACAGCAGGTCAGGGCTCAGCACTAATGCAAAATCACCAGTGTACACTCGACATAGAACAAGACTCAAGCCCCCCAGAATTCACTCTTTATAAACTTCCCCCTTTATAAAATTTCCTCTTTCTACTGCTAAGCACTATGATGGTCTTTAAATATACATCACAGGGTTCAGGCACTCAACTCTATAAGTACAAATCAAAGTCCTGGCACTTGTCTTGTAATGCTGCAGAGAGTCCAGACTGTGACTTTAATCTCCTGTCATCCAGTTTCCGTTAGACTGAAGTTTGTGCTGTCAGACAAGCTCATACTAAACTCATAACTCGTACTAAAATGTCTGATCTCCTCTCTCTTCACTATCAAAGGACAAATGACAGTTCTTTTTCCTGAGGGAAAGTACTGGTTTCTTTTGATTATAATAGAGCCACACTAGAAACGGGCTACCTTGCTGATATACAGTCTAAATTGATAGGAAAGAGTGACCTGATGAGCAGGAGCACACAAAATTTGCATTTGCATATTTCCACAGAACTGAAATGACCTTTATTTTCAGAGCTCTACCGTTGTGTGTATGTGTGCGTTTGAGATATTTTGGTTTATTTGATTATGCTTAACAAGAGCGTGGAAATCTCAGCTTCGTTTAACACATTTTACCGTGTATAAATCCATTTCAACCAAATACTCAGCAGAGAAAAAGCTTGAAAAAGTCTGTATATTCCGTCTGGGCTGGCTGATAAGTGATGCAATAGCCACCGGCTCTTCAGCAGAACTTTGCAGGACATTGTGTTTATTTAGTTTTCTAACTCCTTAAGGCTCCATTTAGCTGGTTCTTAAAGTAGCAGGCAAACACAAAGGGCACCCAGATTCAATCTGAGCTATGAGCAGTGATCCCTGGCATATTTTTTCACCTTTGAGTACAACTACTTTCTTTCATCCATAACCAGAGCTGTGCAGTCAATCTGGTGCTGGATAGTTGGATCTCAGTATTTTATTGCTGTTTTAATTCTGTATGTATGGTCTCTCATAAGAGATTTACGTGGCCAGAAAAAAGACCCATCTTTATTTAGTAATAGATAGTATGCTGCAGGGCTGTAGTACTCGAGTCCGGTCTCGAGACATATTTCTATCGTGTCGGACTTGTTGATGTTTGGACTCAGACTTGTCTCGGATTTGGTCATTGGACTCGCCAAATGTTCTCGTTGGTCTCAGCCGAGTCCAGCAATATTTTTTTCTCCTTCAAACCAAAACCACACTCGCATGATCACACCTAAAAATGTGTGGAAAATGCTAGGCGCGACACTTTCTATAACTTTGTAAAGCAACTAGTACTGTACTAGCCTGCGCTCTATGCTTGCGCTCCCCTGGCATCTGCCGTTGCTAAGCAACCATGGCCCTCCAGGATCTAGTTTGGAGACTTTGGCATTTTGATCATTAAAAATAATAATGCAAAATGATTTTCTTAGAATAGGAAATATGCTGTCTCCCGCATCACATACATTACCAATAGTTAAGTATGTGGTCATGAAGAGGATCCTTTTTTTTCTCTTATTTGGACTTGGCTTGGACTCGAACCTCTTTGGACTTGGTCTTGACTCGGACTCGACTAGTCTGGTCTTGGACTTGTCTTGGACTCGACAAAGCTGGACTTGACTACAGCCCTGGTATGCTGGTTACATTACTGTTCAAAAATTTGGTGTCAGTACAGTTTTTTAAAAATGTTGCAAGAGATTTATATTTCAAATAAATAATACTCTTTTGAACTTTCCCTAAAGAATTTCCACAAACATTTCAAGCAGCACAACTGATTTCAACATTGATAATAAATGCTTTTTAAGGACCAGATCAGCATATAAGTATGATTTCTAAAGGATTATGTGAAATTTTATATGGCTGCTCAATATACAGTTATTTTAAAAATATAATATTATATCACAATTGTACTGTTTTCGCTGTATTTTTGAGAAACTAAATGCAGCCTTGGTGAGCATAAAAGGCTTTGAAACGGTAATGTATACAAAGGAATTTACAGTGGCTAGTTCACTTGGCTTACATCGAAATCCTCCTACATTTTTCTTTACAAATCCTCGGTTTGTGCTTCTAATTCATGACTGGTGTTTTGTTTTGTTCTCTCCCCGCGCTAATCACACAACACAATGTGTCTTACGTCATCCGCCGGGACTGCTTTTGGTTTCCACAGACAGTAGACGTGAGAGAAAAGTGCTTATTAAGTTTGAAATATGGATATTTATTGTACAAAAATGCATGGATTCGCTACAGGAGGACTACAGGAGGTCCCCCTGGAGCTGTGTGAGGGACATTTTATTACAAATACGCGCACGTTATTTCACGTCTTCCGATATGTAACGGCTATCACCCATTTAAAACCATTCAAAGGCTTGGAGGGGTTTGGACAATTTTTATTATAACTCCGATTGGATTTGTTTGAAAGAAGAAAGTCACATACACCTAGGATGCTTCAAAGGTGAGTAAAAGACTCTTAAAAATATAATTTTAATTTTTGGGTGAACTATCTCTTTAAAAATGTTTTAAATCATGGAAATTAACAATGAAAGGACATATTTCATTAATTTTATGACTTGCCAGTGTCATTCTTTGAACAGTAAAAGTTATAGATGATAATAATAATAGATGATAATTACAGATGGCAAAGTGTGGATGGAGCCTCACAAAACCAAATCATCTATTTAAAAAACTAAATAAATAAATGTTTTTGCCCTTTGGGAACATTTGCATATTAATGACTGAACTTTAATTGCATATTAATTAATGAATATGATCATTTAAATCTATTAATTCCAAGTTGATTTCTGCCACCACATTTCTATTCATCTATTTCATGTTTTAAAAAGAATTGCTGAAGGCTTGAGAAAGTCATGGAAAAGTCATGCAAAGGTATTGGCCATAAAGTGTTAGAAGCTTGTTTGGTATTTTACAGCACTTAATACTGTAAAATTGTTCATTTCCTCATTTATTAATGCATGGGTATAGGAACTACTGCGATTCAGTTTTTCCTCAAGACTGTTAATTCTTTATTTATGGCTGTCTGGGTTTCATCACTAACACTCACACTGAAAGATTTCATCATCACATCTTCACCGGCTATTGATTCTCCCCTTCGTTTATTATGAATGTCTTGTGTTTCTTTTTTTCCCTGCTCTGTCCCTTCGCCATCTCTTCATCTCTCTCTATCATAGTCCGAGCTGCATGAGTGATGGATGTAGTCATTCTCATTGTGCTGTGGTTTATAGTCCTGTAGATAACCCACCAGCGTGTCCTGACTGACCTCCATAGTAATGGGTGTTAATGAGGTCATAAAGCATATCGGTCCTGACCACAGTAAAGTATGCCGCCAGAGGCCTGACAAACCCAGACAGGAGTTACATCCTCTCACTTCTCATGCAGCCCCATTAATTATGTGCCATGCGTTCGTGGAGATGATGGAACGAATGCTACGAAGAAGTCCACAGTGGTTATTTTCATGGAAAGCATGAGCATTAAGTTATCTCGTACAATCCCTTGTGTCACTATACAAACTCAGGAAACAAAAATAGGAGTCAAGGTAAATGGTTTTCATGCACAGTTCAATTCAAATGAAATCGCTAGTCTCTTGTTGCTTCTACAAACTATCATCAGCCAATCACAATAGAAAACAATATCAACTTATGCTTGGATGATACATGTGAATGATTATATGGACCCTAGATTTGTGTTTTTAGTATTAAAAGGCAAAAAACACTGCGTTACCGATGCATTGTAATGGTTTTGTGGCTCAAATCATGACCATTGCTAATCCAGCTAATAAAAGAGGATTCTCAACAAACCAGCCTTGCTGTGCTCTATGAAGCCCTCAGACAATGTGATTAAAATGTTGGCTTAATGTCGAGGAAGCGCATACTGGTGTTTCCAAATAATTACAGGGGAAGTTATCTGGCAGTTATTGGCTCTGGAACCCCTGTGAAGTCATTAGGTAATCTCATTAGGTAATAATGACCTCATTGGCTGGTTCCTATACCTCCCAACTAGTGTAAGCAAGCAGTTTGGGAATAATCAAAACCAGTATGCTGTGCGTATCTGCATTGTTTTCAGTTTCCTCCACCCATCGATTTCTTTTATACCTCGTTTTTTAAAGTCAGATCCAGAATATTCAAACTCCTGCAACTGTGACATTGAATGAAACACTAGCAGTTTTTAGCGTTCGAAGCAACAAAATGCAGGAGAGAGGAACATGTTGGTGTGTTTGATGTGAAAAAATATCTTTGCAGAATTGCTGTTTCTTTGAGGGCAGAGAGGCAAATTCTCCAGAGACCCCACATCTCTGCCAATTAGATGTGAGAGCTGTGAACTGCTTCTCTTTTCCTTTTTCTTTCTTTCTTTCTTTCTTTCTTTTAGGGAAAATTTGATTAGCCAATAATTCTGTAATGACAAAGCTGAATTTTCAGCAGCCTTCAAAAACAGCATTCTTATATGTCTTATATGTATATGTATATATATTCTTATATAATTTTTTAATAGAAAGTTCAAAAGAACTGCAGTTATTTGAAACAAATAAATTACAGTCTTTACACTCATGAAAGAATGCATGCATTGCTGAATAAAAGTATACGAATATAATATAGAAATAATAATAAATAATAAAACCTAATTTTTTAATGGTGGCGTGTAGTAAATATTTATTTTGAATATATAAAACAATCAGTATTTATAGGTAATAATAGAGGAGGGACATATGAGTTGCAGGCATATAACATAGTTTATAATAGAGCTCCTAAAGGGGTAATTTGCCCATTATCACTTTAAGGTGCTAGTCATGCATTATCACTTTCATTTCTGCACTGTAAGTAGAATTGTCACGAATGAGACGGGAGGTGTGCGGATCCATCTGCAGACTCTTTATTAAAACACAGCGTCAAGACAAACAGAGTCGATTACCGGCAAACTGGGACATAGGAGGCAAAGGCAAGAGAATAATTCAGGTACGAAGCGTGGGTCAGACAAACAGCAAACAGTGTCTAGGGGAGCGAGGCTAAAGCGAATGTCCGAGAGCAGGCGGGGTCAATAATCCAAACAAGGAAACACGGAGAGACATGGAAGGCTGGACAAAGGGATTACAGACCGGACTTTTATACAGACGGAAGCAAGGCTAGAAGGAGGGGGAACGAATAAATCACTATGGTGACAGACAATGTGGGTGGAGACAACAAGTTCATAATAAGAGTCCTGGCCTAGAAACGGAGACAAATACACAAAGAGTACACATGGCGCTTTAGTGCCCTCCAGTGGAATGTCGCTGGCACTTCCAGCTGGATCGTTACATAGCCCCCCCTCAAAGGAGCGGCTTCCAGACGCTCCAAGCTTTGGAGCCTGCGGGAACGCCCACCAGGGCGGGGCAGACGGAGGAGACGCCCACCTGGGCGAGTCAGACGGCAGGAAAGCCCTCCAGGGCAGAGCTGATGGCGGGGAAGCCCACCTGGCCGGAGCAGATGCCGGAGAAGCCCACCTGGGCAGAGCAGATGGTGGAGATGTCCTCCAGGGCGGAGCAGACGGCGGAGACGCCCCCCAGGGCGGTGCGGACGGCGGGAACGCCCTCCAGGGCGGAGCAGACAGTTCAACGGCCTTCGTGGCCGATACAGGGCCGGGCGAGAGTTCCATGATGGCCCCAACAGACAGACTCGGAGGTAGTGCAGCCACCAGTGGAAACCCTGGAGAGTCTATGACCAAAGTCGGCCTCTCCGGGGGTCGTGCAGCCACTGGCGGACCCTCCATGGTCGGGACCGGACTGAACAAAGGCTCTTGTGCCTGGATTACAGGAGCTAGAAGTTGTGCAGCCACCAGCAGAACCTCTGGGGAGTCGGCTGACACCTTCTGAGGTCGTGCAGCCATTGGCGGAACCTCTGGGGAATTAATGTCAGTGGCAGGCTCGGGCGGCTCGGGCGACTCGGGCCAAGGCGAATCAGAATCATCGGAGGGTTTTGGTGGGTCGGGCCATGGTAACTCTGGATCACATGCAGACTCTGGAGGATCGGGCGACGACAAATCGGACTCACCGACCGGCTCTGGCGGGTCGGGCCATGACGAATCGGGATCACAGGCTGGCTCTGGTGGCTTGGGCCATGGCGACTCGAAGTCATCTGAGGGTTCAGGAGAGCAGTGTGCGGCCCACACACTCAAAATGGCTACGGCCATAACGGGAAGCACTGAAGCTATATGAACAGTCTCTAAGATGGGCGGTGCTGCAACCCTGATCACACCAGCTGCTTTTACAGTCATTAACGGGAGGTCCATTAAACTAGACATTAACCTCACTTGCCTTGAGGAAGCCTTCTTGGCTGAGGGCTGGTGCAGTGACTCAGGAACGGTCGCCATCTTGTGTAGTGCCTCAGATTCGGTGGCCATCTTGTGTAGTTCCTCGAGATCGGCGGCCATTTTGTGTGAGGACTCGGGATCAGCGGCCATCTTGTGCGAGGACTCGGGATCGGCGGCCAGCTTGTGCGAGGACTCGGGAGCTGGCACAGAAGGACACCCGGGCATCGGAGGATAGCCTCCTGGCCGTTGACGCTGTGGGAAGCCGCTGGACCCTTTTTGGCTCGTCATTCTGTCATGAATGAGACGTGAGGCCTGCGGATCCATATGCAAACTTTATTAATAAACACAGAGTAGAGTCACAGGCAGGGTCGATAACGGCAGACAGGGATATCAAAGGCACAGACGAGAGAATGATCCAAATACGTAGCAATGGTCAGACGATCGATGAACTTAATCCAAGAGGGAAGAGACGAGAGAGTATATCCAAGGCAGGCAGAGTCGAGAACAGGTAAATCCAAACAAGGAAACACAGGAAACACGGAGAGACATGGAAGGCTGGACAAAGGGATTACAGACACGGTACATCCAACAATGACGAGCGAATTCACAGGAAACAAACGGGACTTTTATACAGACGGAAACAAGGCTAAGAGGAGGGGGAACGAATGAATCACTATGGTGACAGACAAGGTGGGTGGAGACAACAAGTTCATAATAAGAGTCCAGGCATAGAAACGGAGACAAATACACAAAGAGTACACATGGCGCTGGAGTGCCATCCAGTGGAATGTCGCTGGCACTTCCAGCTGGATCGTTACAAGAATAATGGCAAAAATCATCAAATAGGCAAAAACTATTATATATTAGCAAATACTGATCATAAAAAACAATGATCAAAAGCTAATGATATTGTCCCAAAATATTTTGCATTTCTATACTATTATTTTGTTTCTTCATTCTCTACAAGTCTCTGTGTTACTCTATGTTTCCTTTTCCCCATGTCCCTGACAAGCCCAATGGTTTTTGCTGCGTGATCCTCAACTCTACCTGCCAGAATTGGGAGAGCAGTAGTCATCCATCTTCAGGGCATACTTTGGCACAGTGGATGTTAAATTAAAAACATATAGCTAAGAGAACTGGGTCATATGCACTTTAAGTGTCGAAGACAGCGCTTAGAAAATGAGCATCATCAATCACTGCAATTCTCTGTAAATTCAGCATCACTACAGCCCAATTATAAAGGTTGATAGACTGGAGACAATGTTTGTTTTTCAGCATAATGCAAATTTTTCAACTGTATCCAGGAACTGTGTTGATTTAACGTCTGCTTTTCAATCACCTTACATTAATCGCTTAATCAGTTCGTGTAGATGAGTATAGTGCTTCAGCTGTCATTTACTTGTTTTCTGGGACAATTCAACCAAAATACTATTCTTGTCTTTCGCATTAAAATACATTCTAGCTATTATTTTTTGTTGTTTTTAGATGTCTCTAAACTCTTGTGAGTTTATATATCAGATGTTTTCCGCATTGAGAGTTCTTTATTTCAGGTGTCTGAAAATCCCTTTAGATGTATAAATCCCTGTCGTAACCTCTCAAACTGAATGAAAGCTGTAGTTTTCAGCGTTTAGAACAGACTGTTCATTTCCTCTGCATGCTTCCTCTGATTGGCAGCTGACATTCTGAGCAATGACAAGAATGGCAGAGAGAAATATCATATCACTGAGATAATAATAGACCATGGACTCTTAAAGCTGTGGAGAGAACAAGTGAGATTATATTCTCTGATTACTTTTGCACCGCTGAACACAGAGCACCCCCAACTACTAGTGTGTTATATAGTTATTTAAAGTGGTGGGGCACTGATTTATATATAGTATGTATAATTATCATCTCATATACAGTAAAATGTGCATTTATCATTTTTGTACAATAACACAAAAGAGGATATTTTTTTGTTTAATTTTTTAAACAAGATTTCGGCAAAGAAAGTAGAGATGCGTAGAACTGCATATTTTTTATAATCAAGTCAGTGGGTTGTCTGAACAACTAGTTGACTGGACTGTCTTAGCCCTGGATAATTGGGCTGATTAAGGGTCCACACACAAAGCACATTCATGCCTTAATGAACAGCTAGATAGTGTGCATTTGATTGTAACTAAATCCACGAGGTCCAGAGATGTGCTTTTTTTAACGCTCGTTTATGGTTTTACTGTGAATGATTCATCCATGCATGTGCTTCTTGAACCTAATACATAGAAATATTTTGGAGCCAAATCATAGACAGATTTCAGTGGACTGAACTTTTTTTTGATAATCTCTTTCACTCAGATGTACATCACAATCTGGAAGATCTGTCACTGCTTCTGTTCATTGCAGCTATTGTTAACTTGTCACAGCATCTTGGCACAAAAAAAAAAAACAATGAGACAATGCAATGGTCAAATCTCTGACAAACTGACAGTCTCATGGCATGTTAAGAAAACACAGACTCTAAAAAGACTTGTAGACCAACTAGTCAAACTATTTAGTTGGAGAATCAGTCATTTTGACCAATCGCTAACAGACAGCTGATTACTTTTGAAAAGTTGTTTAAATTGAGTTCGTCTGATTTGCATTCATGCCACACTAACACTTAAGGGGTATTTGTATGTGTGTGAGAGAGACGATGTGAGAAAACATGTTAAAACATGCCGTTTGTTGCATCTCATAGCTACATTTTGCGTTCTCATTAGAAAGCCCCTGGCTCTGCTCTCTGTATTTTTGTTAGTGAATGCGAGTGGAGAGAAATATCACAATACTTGTATGATTTAGAAGTGTGGCAGACGCAGATGACTGCCAGTTTAGATAGCCTCACTGATATTCCACTCCCACTGGGTTTCCGCATTAGCTCAGAGCGATCTCTTACTCTTCCGGTCCTTTATGAGCAGTTCAGTCAGTGGGCGCCTTTTGAACGTGACTGCTGTTAAAGTATTTTCCCTCCCACATCGTTCCCACTCTCTTAGAGGATTCACACACGAGTACCACTGACTGATGCAATGTTTCTTCACTTCAGCGTGACCCTTGACTTGTACAGGCAGTAGGCGGTGTGATAAAGACTGCAGCGATGGCCGTGACGTATGTCAAATGTCACATGACTGGAGCTGTCTGATGCCTCACAAGTCTCAATAGTAGTTTTAGCTGTCATTTTTAAGGGCGCTTGGTAAGCCATGCAGCTCTCTGAGCTCCAGAGCAGATGGCCTCTATCAGTGCTGCCAGTTTTGATGTAACGTGTACGGCCCAATCAGAGCCAAGCACTGCTGCTTTAGCCTGATTGCACTGTGGAGGTTTAAACTGCACTTTAAGCCTCTGGCAATAGATGCACTTTCACCATTTTTTTTAACCACCCGGGGTCATTCTGTCTCACTTTGGCAAGTTGATCGATTCCAAATGAAATGGAAAATTATTCAAAGTCATGAAAGCAGCAGGGCTAGACCTGAAAAACTGTTATATCACAAGCTGCCTAATGTAACTCAGTAATGATGCTGTTTTCAGCCATGTTTATCAAGACTTGCATCCTTCTTTTTTGAGTTGAGATGGTTCTCAATCTCTTTCTTTTGACACTGTAGGACCTTTTTAAGTTGAGATCGATCAAATAGACAGAAAATATTACAAAATCATTGAAACTTATCGTATGCATTTTTTACATTCAATTTATGAAACCAAACGGAAAAAAAAGTGTTACTCATTTAACATGTATTATTCATATTCATCTTTTTTAAATAACTTTTTGCCATATTTTTTATTCCTTACTTTTATTTTTTTAAATGCAAATAAACATTACTGTTAAGAAGTTTGGGGTTACAAATATATTTTTAAAAGATGAATACTTTCAGCCATCAAGCATGCATTAAATTTATCAAAAGTGACAGAAGAGACTTTTACAATTGATTTCCATTTCAAATAAATGTAATTGTTTTGAACTTTCTATTTATTAAAGAATACTCAAAAAGGTATCAGCTTAAAATATTATACAGTACAACTGTTGTCAACATTGATAATGTGAAGTATTTCTTGAGCACCAAATCAGCACATTAGAATGAATTCTGAAAATTAAGTTATGTTTTCACCTAATTTTTTCACTAAAATAAAAACTGTCATTTTAAAATGTAACAATATTTCACAATGTTACTGTTTTCATTTGGACGTCACCAGTATGGACAGTAAACACACATTTCCTGCTTAAAAAATGAATAAAAATCATACATTTCTGTATATTGTTTTAATTTATGTGTAGATGGTACTTGTTTAAACAATGATTCAGCAACCTTCTGTTTGCATGCTCTATTTCATCACTTCCAATCATGGGAAATAGATCACAGCTATCCTATCTCTTGCATTCATGCAAATACAGCAGCAGGTCTAATGATTCTCACTAGTATAACTTTCCCTGAAACGGATGTCTCTCAGTGCGCTGGTACTCTGGGGCTAGGACAGTATATCTCTGTGACAGGCTGAGGGGGGTGGGGGGTGCTGTGCATATTAATGCCTCACAGATCATGTTTGTGTACAGGGCCGGGATCGAGCAGGCAGTCTGGGCCATGAATCCTCATCAGTCGGGGGTTCTGGCAGGATGGTGATGCTAATGCTGGAGGGGGTGCGTATGTGCGTGAGGGATGCTAACTTCTCAAACAAACTCCCATTTTGGTGAGAGTGGAGATACAGTATCTGACATGGCCAAAATAAAATATCCACTGCTTCTAAGTCCTTCAGGCTAATCACATAGCCAAGGCATCAAATGCTAGTTTATGCAAAATTACTCAAACTGTTACTAATAGAGAGTATCATATTTTCTGAGCCAAAATCTCCTTGGAAAGAACGGCTTCCTTAACAAACTCTCCATTACCCTGGGATTTAGCCAGTCACTGCTGAAACCCAATGAATCCTTATGAAATCTCTTAGAGGAATGTCCTTCTCAGAGAGCATGCCACCTTGATCAAAAGAGTGAGGAGAGATACAGAGAGCTTCAGGGATTAATTACAGAGGTCTTGAGTTATAGTTTCATTTGCCGTTATTACACTGGATGATTGTTTGTGGAAAGAGAGAGTTTATTAAGTGCTACAAAGAGCCAAAATATAAAAAAAGACAGGGTCATCTTTCCAGCCATTGGGCTTCTCTGTTTCACTCACGGTCAACAAGGAAAGACGGCTCTCTATGATTCCACCTGTATAAATGCCAAGCTCTGTAATAAAACTCTAGATGGTGCAGGCTCTGATGGGTTGTTAAAGCAAATAGATGATATTCACAGCGTTAAACTACTTGGCACAAGCTGATTGGTTAATGTTGCATATGCAGCCAATGAGCTTGCTTTACATTTAAATGGCTGGTTAGCATTCAGAGCAGTTTGCAGCATGCTTTCAGAGTTACAATACAAAACAATATTTATTTGTAAAGTACATTTAAACAGTTGAGCAAAGTGCTGTACAACCTCCATGTTGTTCCAAACCCATAAGAGCTTTGTTCGTCCTCAGAACACAATTAAAGATATTTTGGTTGAAAACTGGGAGGCTTGTGACTGTCCCATTGACTGCTATGTAATGAACACTATCAAGGTCCAGAAAAGTATGAAAGACATCGTCAAAATAGTCTGCCATCAGTGGTTCAATCTGTATCTTAAGAAGCGACTAGAATACTTTAAGTACACACTACATTCAACAATTTGTCTCCTCTGTGCCTCTCTGTATCACCATAGCACCATTTTGAGAATATTTGCTGGACGCAAACTGCGTATGCTTTTCTGTGTCAGCCGCAACACAAGGATACATTTTCTATGTGCACTCAAAAATGTGCACTTCATCAATGTTCAGTTTATTTTAAAAAATCATATTCATTTAACACCATTGTGTTAGGTTTCCCATTAATAAACAATTGCATTGTGTTAAACTGACTGGAAACAGTTGTGTTTTGGTTAAACCTAATGTTTTCATTTTGAAATAACATGTTTCAATTAAGTAGGCCAAAAACAGTATTTGATGCTTGTTCAATTTACTTAAGTAAATGACGTAAATACAACACAATTTTTACAACCACTGTACTTAATTTATTTTAGTTGAGAGTAGGTATTGTCACGGATGGCAAAGGAGCACAGGACAACGAGGTCAGGAATAACAAAAATTACCCGGAGGGTGGATTTATTGAACAAAGGAA
>JAUMHE010000062.1:9310834-9321621 GCA_032359235.1 Enteromius mattozi | reverse complement strand
CAATTTTATATATGTCACATATATTAAAAACCTATATTAAAACATATATGTTTATATAGGTTTTTTCCGTGTGGGTATACATAAGTTTGGGGAGTGTAGTTTTTTTTAAGTTAATAATCTTAAGTTCACTGAGCCTGGATGTTATTAAAACTAATATTTTGATGAATTTTAAGCAGCCATTACTCAAGTCTTCAGTGTTACACAATCTTTCTGTAACAATAAAAAGGTATACATGTAAAAAATAAAATCATAATAATAATAACAATCCTATTGACCCCAAACTTAAAATGAAAACTGTATTCAGCTTTTCGAATGTAATGTAAAATAAAAGGGTGCCGCTGCTGAAAAACTTATAAATGCAAATGTTGTTTATATCAGAAAAGCTTGCTTATTTTAAGTTGGTCCGCATTTCATCAGAAAAAAATAATAATAAATTTATAAAAAACAGCAAACAGTAGCCTGATATTGTAGTGCATTTTCGTTTCTTTGAAACCTAAAACCTTGTGGATATGAAGGTCTCCAGACATCAGCTGGTGGAGTGTAGAGTGGATTCACAGAACATGACTCATTGAGAGACATGCACATGAGAGGAAACTACACGATTCATCTGCTGAAGAAAATGTGTCAGGGCTCATAGACTCAAAACAACGATCAAAGCGCTCAGAGCCTGCGGGTCTTTTCCAGTATTTCCTAGAGAGATGCAGAGAAAGCTTCTAAAAATAGCAAACAACACATTCATCATGTGTTTGTTCAAATGATTTACATGTGAGTATGATAAAATTAGAAAAGCAGATTTAGGATTTAAAACGAAGCACTTTGAGAGAGAGCAGACGTTTCTGATACAACAGAAGAAATTCACAAAATAAAACAACTACACATACTGTAGCACACTTTCTTGGATTTTGTGTGTTCACAGACATAGACTGCAGCATTTGCTAAACAGTGTGCTGTCTGTATTATTCCAGTGAAGATGGCAGAGAGAGCAAGAGCCTGTCAGAGGTCCATATAATGAGGCAGCAGATCCTACTTCTAAGAAAAACTGGGTTGGGGGCGGGCCTGACTGAGAGTTTGGGCAAATACTAGTCATTCCCAACCTTTCATATGTACAGGAGCAAATACTCATCATTTACAGTCTATCACACAGACAGTCAAACAAACAGCACATTATCTATTTACAGTGTTGATAGGTCAGGTTTGAAGGGTTACTTCACCCCAAAATTAAAATTCTGTAATTAATTATTCACCCTCATGTCATTCCAAACCCATAAGACCTTCGTTCATCTTCGGAAGACAAATTAAGATATTATTCATGATATCAGAGAGCCATCCGTCCCTCCATAGACAGTAATACAACTGAACTGATCCCAGGTCCAGAAACGTAGTAAATACATTGGTAAAACAGTCCAACAGACAGGACACAAAACTAGTGTTTCTCTGTGCTGTATTGATTCTTAAATATCTTTGCTCTTTGTATGTAGGTAATGCAATCCAGGCATTTGGAAATGGGACGGATGTGAGCGTTTGGCAGCCAATGCCCCCAGTGCAAACAACCACTACTATAACAACACCATCCCAGAGGAACAGAGATCGAGACAGATTACCCAATGCCATAGAGCCAGGGACACACATCAACCATCTCAACCCGGCTGATAACTCGCTCTACCAGTTCTGCGGAAGCCTCCAGGTGAGTGGAACTATTGCAGACATAGATCTTCAAGTTTCATTTATGCATTGTGGGTTGGGTGTATTTGTGTGTGCCTCAGGGAATGCAGGGTTTTAAAACAGATGAGGTGTTTGTGGTTCTTATATGTTAGAAGTTAATAAATACCTCTTGAAAACAATGTTTTCGGAAGGGAATGGTTCAGTCGCATAGGCCTAATTTAAATAAGAACGCGATACTATATTATAGGGGAGATCAAGGTGAGTTGTCACTTTTTACTCCACTAAAAATTTCACATCAGTTGGTAAATTTGATTCATAATTTAAAGAGTAAAACAGCCATAAAAATGTAAGGAAACGCTACAGAAAATAGAGAGAAAATGCAGCTACTGAAACCTCTTGAGATATTAAATAAATTCAAATTCAGCTGTAAAATAAGACAATAATGTCCATATTCAGCTCAAGTCAATTCAATATTCTAGTTTAGTACAGTTGATCAATTATGAAATGAGATCAATTCAGCTATAAGCAGCTCTACAAAAAACAATAGAGTGGCTATTCAGCTCAGGTCAGATCAGCGATGATTAATATAGCTTAAAAACGGTGTCGATGTAACAAAATACACCAACTATGAAAATAAGTCGATTCAGTCATAAAGCAGCTCTACAGTAGACAATAGTGTCATTATCTAGTTCAATTCAGTTCACATTTTGTTCTCATCCAACAGTGTCAGTGCAGTCAAATTGGCAATATTACTGAATATTAAGTATCTTTTAAACACCAACTTAGAAAGCCAAAAGCAAAAATGGACCAACGTTTTATTAGAGGAAAAAAAACAAACATTGGGAGAAATCAACCTTATTGGGGGAGGGGCAGTTCTTCTCTGGCCTAAAATGAACTTTTGTGTGTAATTACACTTATACTTTGAATGCAATCCAACTCTACACCCACTCAACCAGCATTAGATTTGGCCATACAGCATGTCTTTTAATTAGAAACCAGGCTAATATATAATCACAGACATTAGGGCACACACACGCGCATACATCCGAACCCAAACACTCCAACAGAGAAAAGCGCAGCAGCAGGAGAAAGTGGCGTTAATGAGTTTACATGTTTTTGTATTAGCCTCACTGCTAAAACGTAGTCCTCTGAGGGGGAGCAGCTGTCAGTGTGAAAATGAGGAGAAGAACAGAGACAGAGAGTGCAGACTCATGGGACATATCTGTCAGTCTTTCTTCATCAGTTACAAACGATCACAGCACACGCTGCTGACCTCTAGGAAAACTAGAGAGACGACTCCTGCATACGAACACCTCTGTTGCATATCGAACTGCTATTCTCTCTCATTTAGAACTGAGATGTTTACAGCCAGCCATATTGTTTGCATCCCCCTTCAGTTATGTGATAGAAAGGGTTTTTGCCTTTTTGAGTAAAACAACAGCGCCAGATGTGCATTAACACCCTCAAAACAAAGAGACATATGGTAATACCTCATTTAAAAGCATGTCAAAACACAAGTATTGGGCATATTTGCTAAATTATTGAACGCTCTGCTTTAGCTGTACGAGAGAGATCCCTGGTTCAGTGTGAACTCATGTTCTAAATATATAATAAAAGTGAGAAACTCTCTGCTTAGTATGCTGTCAAGTTATTCAGTGAGATTAAGGGCCAATTTCATGAGTTTTGTCCTCTTTTTGCATTTATTTTTCTTTTTCTGCACTATTAAAGTGCCATATCTTGCACTTTGGGAGCATTTTGCTTCAATGTAATTAAAACATCACTTGATGTGTACAGAGAACAATTATCCAACCTTTTTTTGCCAGAACATCACACTTTCTACACATTTGTTGGTTTATTTCTTCAATTTTAAAAATGTTTTAAGGGCGCTAGGACCGCTCTGGGAGAAATTAATCATTGATATTAAACCTCAAATCCTTTTTGCCGGTCTGTAGATGCGGTTGTTTATAATGTTTCATGCTGGTCGAGGCATTGCTTTATCATGCTGGGCTCTGGCTTAGATTCAAGTCAGCTAGTTTCAGGATGATACCGAACCGGCAACACACAGGAATCCATTCATTATACTGTCACCAGGTCTCCTATATCACCACTGCTTCTCACTTTCTCAGACACACATACCTATACAACAAGTACACACACATAAGAAAGTGAAATCCATACTAAATCGTATGCTACTGGAGGGTTACATTTAAAATGCTAAAATCTGAGAAATGTGTGGCCCAAAACCTCCAGTAAGTCACCTACTGTGATTAATATTAATATATGCTTGCGCACACATTTAATTCTCTGTAGTTATATTGACACTCTAAAAAGAGAATCACAATAGATTTTAAACTTGTCAGTGTCATTATAAAGCACACTACTAATATATTGCAATTAACAGACATAAAATCACAGCTATAAACAGCAGTCTGCGTATTTTGTAATTGATTATCCAGTGTGGATCCTCCATGTTGTAAAATGTTGTGTAGTAATGGTCCAAGATGCTATAACTGAATTTCTATCCAATTAATTTAATAGAGTTTTACTTTTCCTTTCTAGGCTCAGAAGCTGAAGACGAACAACACAATAGATGTGTTATGTGTGGTAAGTATGCCAAGATACTACTTTTCATGCTAGAATAAAAACTGATAGCACATCGCAAAATACATATTTTCGATATGTCAAGTGCTATTGAAAGGATTAATCATAGTGTGAGAAAAGAGAGACAAAGCTGTAATTATCTAATGTCGCATTGGCCCCTTTCAGCTGAACTTTGACCTGGCACTAGAGGGCTCTTCCTACCCGGTATGCACATGATCTTTGCGTTGGGAGATGGCAAAATGTGAACACTGCTTATCTTCTGCCTTTTAAAGTTCACTAAATGTCATTGTACATAATAAAAGCAACATTATATGCTAGAATGACATTTAGTGTTGCAGCGGCAGTCCCAAACAGCCCTAAAAACTAGGACCTCTTTTCAAAAAACAATTTCATTGCTGAATCAAAGAGCTTTTCTAATCTCTCAGACATGTGAACCCATGTTAGGTAGAATTCAGACAGAATAGCATTTTTATTTCTGAATGAATTGTTTTTGATTTTCTCTTTGCAAGGTGAAAGGTTTAAAAAAGAAAAAAAAAACATTATGGTGTATTAAAAGCCTTGAAAAGCAACTAATAAATACACACAATTCATTTTAGAAAATTCAAGGTAAAACATTATAATGGAAAAATACATTAAAAACAAATAGCTAAACTCTCTGCCATAGCTAAATGCTCATCCTCTTTCTTGCCTTTTTACTGTTGTGTTTCTCCAAGGACCCACAGATCGATGACGCCAGCTCCTCCAACGCCATCTCCTCCAACGCCATCTCCAGGAATTCGTCCACTCAGCAGACGTCTCTATCAGGCCTTAGCTCTCTGCTGCTCCTGCTGGCTACCTCCTTGCACTGCTTCTTCACCGTAGCGATGTTGTAGCCACCTAAGAACATAAAACACGGACAGTCAGAATTTGTACAAAGTCGATCGCTGTACCTGGTCAATCTGTCGTACTCAGTACTCTTTCTTTCTCTCTTAGTCCCTCGCTTCCTCTCTCTTGCTGTTCTGTTTTTTAAGAGCTTTTGTTGATGTTGTTGATGCAACGAAACAAAGTGGTCTTGGTGTACTTGAGTTTCTGTCTCTCTTCCCTCCTGATTTTGCATCGGAAGATAAAACGTAAAAGAAATGCGAGAGAACCCTGGAATCATTGCAGCATTCCCATGTGATGTTGTGCCATCTACGCAACCGCTGGTGTTTTGAGGGCCAGAAATCATAAGGACTCCTGTCACAGCAGTAGAGATTAATCTTATCAGTGCACTTATCAACACACTGTGCACTATCCATTGTTCACTGGTACACACAGACACTGCAAAAGTAAAACCAAGACACCATTAAAACTTCATTTTTTAGATGTGGTCACTGTTTATTCCTACAAATGGTCTTTTTTTAACATTATGGTGAAAATTAGAGTCTCACTAATTGTGCTTCTCCGTAGTTTTTCTATAGTATCACTGGCCCATCTGTAGGTCAAACATATCAAGACATTTACAAAAAGTCTAGTCACAGAAAGTGAAAGGAGGGTTTAGAGGGGAGTTTACTGGATGACCAACAGGGCAGTAAAATACACAAAAGAGCTTATTTGACAACTTTGCTCTGGTTTGTCATGGTGTGTTTGCGTGTGGAATGCGTGTGTGAATGCGTAATGCTGTTTGTATGTGTTTGTTTGAACGGTCGGGGGTTGGCTGGATGGATATGTCAATAGAACTGGGGTTTCATAACTCCTCTGTCACAGTTTACCAGAGAAAACATGGACTGAGGACAGACAGCAGCATTGATTCTTGTGTAATCAGACAATGTGTCAAGGTTCTATGTTACAATTGCATATATAAGTATCTGTAAATTGCACATCACCACTCACAAGGCTAAACCTACCGGCATCCGCGTATCTATTGAGTGTATATTGCCTTTCTGATGTTGCTTTGACAGGGATTTTCATACTTCGGCCCCAACGAAACATGCAAACTAGTCATGTATGTATTATATACTGTAGCCATTTTTTGTACTGTATGTCTATACAAAAGTTACTGAAAGATTCTGTATTGTGATCTTGCATCACAATTACTTAAAACCAGTGAGATTTCTTTAAAAAAATACCCAGAAGTCTTATATATGTCAGTATGAGGCATGTGCAGTTTAACCACCTCAGCGGTACACATTAAAAGAGTCTATGACATGCTGCTTTGGTTCATGTGGCATTTTGAACAACAAAAAAAATGTATTGTTGTACTCCATGTTATTTACAGGACATTTTAAGTGCTACATAAAAACACGCAAACATATATATACTTCTACATGAACTATGTTTATAGAGCCTGCTATATTTGAATTGGGAACTGGTTGTACAATGTATTATCATATTGGATAAGGATGTATCGCTTTTCTCTCCAACTATATACACAGTATATATTTTTGTTTAGAGACAACAGTACAAATTGAAGACTTGCATCTGTAATAATTGCTGTCCTGTCCTATATCCCAAATGAAGGAGATGTACAACAGCCATTTATTTACTATACCACTATGTTATTGTTTTATGGTAAGCCAAAAAGAAAGGGAAAATATCTTATTTTTGTATCTTTTTTGCATTATGAGTTTATTTATTGTAATGTTGTCTTTTCTGCTAGTAAGCAGTACGGGATCTTTAAAAGTATGAACATTAAAAAAACCAAGCATGAATGATTGAATTGCAATAAAGGCTATTGGATGCAGTTTGTTTTGGATTCTACGCAGACATTTTGTGGTAGTCTGCTGTATTGGCTTTGGTTTCAACATAAAGTTGCTGTGAAGATAGGAACAGGACAGTAAGAATCCCACATTGTAAAAACTATATTTCTCTACATCCACATCTTATTGCTCCAGAGCATTTACAAATTAAACACAGGACTCTTCCACAATCTGTCATATTTCTTCTTAGCTTGTGAAAATGTAAAAAGTATTCTATGAAAATGATTAAAAATGTTGACTCATTAACCTTTGTTGTGTTTTGTTTTCTCATGGAGGATATATAAGAGGAACTTAGCAATTTAAAGCTGCAGCCTGTAACTTTTTTGGGTTCAGAATTTGGAAAAATTCTACAAGCAAGTACACCAAACTGTATTTGGCTTGTCCTGAATCACTACGGTACACCTATAATAAGTGTTTATATTCAGACTATTTAGACTGGTTCGGGTAGGTACCACTGTGGAGTAGCTCGGTACCTGCGTGATTCATAATAGACAACAACAGAGAGAAGTAGATCCGGCTACAGTGTTCTTCTGCAATACGCATGCAGTTCTGTTTATTAGCCACTAGAGCGCCAAAAGTTACGGACTGCAGCTTTAAAGGGTTACTCCACCTCAAAATGAAAATGTTGTCATTAATCACTTATCCCCATGTCGTTCCAAACCCGTAAAAGCTTTGTTCATTTTCGGAACACAATTTAAGGTATTTTTGATGAAAACCGGGCGGCCTGTGACTGTCCCATTGACTGCCATATAATCACTGTCAAGGTGCAGAAAAGTATGAAAGACGTCATCTGAATGCTTCATCTGTAATCAGTGGTTCAACCATAATGTTATGAAGCTATGAGAATATTTTTTTTGCATGGAAAAAAAAACAAAAATAACAACATTATTCAAAGATTCAGCACCATAATGTCACCGTAGCACCATTTTGGAGAGCATCCGGTGGATGCAATCAACGTACGCGGTTCTGTGTTAGACGCATTTTGGGGTGGAGTAACACTTTAACGTTAATAATTTTGTTTACAAAAGGAGACAGCAACATGTCAGTATGGCTGCTTTGAGGGCTGCATAATTATGAACTGAGACACTTTAATAGCTTAACGAAAAAAGATGTAACTAAATATAACCAAAGTCCCACAAATGTGCTAAAGTCAATGCAAAGAGAATTTATTTATTTTACTTTAATCAATCTGATAACAGAAAGAGTCACAGAAAGAGATTTTAGCTGGATCCCATAAATACTGAACCCATAAAAAAGCAACTATTCCACCACTGACAGTTAAGTGTGGTCTCTTTGTTATTTTTGCTTGGATGTCTCAGCAGCAGTTATATTATACTTTTTCAGATGAAAACAAAAGTTCATCATTCCAGCTGTAATCATTATTTCAACTTATCCTTATTTGCACATAAGAAATCATCTTGACAGTGAACTTTGTCCTGAGTTGTCAATATTGACCAAAACAAGAGAAGTCTAACTGACTTGTATTTGATTTTGGTGCAGTTTAATGATCAGCTTGAGTAAAGTTGACCTCGTTTGTACGTATTTCCTCCCACTCACTCGCTCATTTACGTAATACCCACATAATGACCAAACGGCCTGGTCAGGTTATACTGTATAACTGATAGAGTAACAGCATATTTCCAAAATGATAGAGCATTAACTTTTAGCGACAGTCCCTGGATATTTGAATTCTAAACTGCCACAATACTTACCTATATCAGCATTATAAAACATGCCAGGGTTCACATATTGAACCTGTGTTTTAGTGCCACTTAGAGGACATTTCTGTTTTGAAACTGCTGCGAAATGTGCAGTAAGGCATGTAAAAATGGTGTTGCACAAAAAGTGCACAGAGGTACATATTTTTATGAGACCAGGTAATTGAAACACTTTCATAGAAAACTATTATTTATTGGTATTGGTAGTCTTCTTCTCATTTAGTTTTTAAAACTGAAAAAAGGCATGTGCACCTTTTTATAGCAATCATACATTAGCTACCCACTGTGCTCTTAATTATCTTTAAACTGACTTGAAAACACATTGGACTCCAGATTACTGTTAAGAAGTGCATTAGCCATCATACTTCATATTACAATGTCCATATAATAATCAAATTGCTACTACTAACTCTTTATTGTGTATGAGATGCCATGGGTTGTATATGTTTTCCTATTGCTTTTTGTTGTTGTTTTGAGATTTTGAGTCTGTGATAAAGTTTGATTGATTGATTGACTGATTGATTGATAACACTAAATACAAAGACTCTGTATAGAGTCTAACTCATGTAAATATTGTTCCATAATTCAGTTTTGTTGTGCAATATTCGTAACAAATTCAGCATAAAGTATTATCACCCGTTATTTATATGAATTTGCAAGTCTTTAGTAAGCAGAATTACATTTTCCAATAGCACATTGTTGGTTCAAATAACATTAATTATAAATAAACGCCTTCCTTTAGATCCTTTTCTCAAAGGGATTCCTTCCTGCATCTCAAAAGAAATTTCAGCAGATCTTTCTGTTGTCTCTTTTGATATAAAAAATTAAGATCCTGTAGTATCCACCCAACGAATGAATGTGACCCCCCACAGATGTGCACAAAATGGATATTATTTACAAAGGCTTTGTGTGTGCACAGCTTTAGGGGCTGTAATAAGTATGGAGTAATACTATTACATTAGCATGCAGAGAGCTGGCAGCATGGCTCATATTGTGTGGTGTCGGGGGCCAGGCTCAGGAGCCTCAGGCATGTGGGGCCCTAACACATCGGCGGGGAGAACAGCTATCTTTAACATGGCAGCCCCCAACACCGCATCCAGAACAGTCCAATAATGAACACCCACCTCATGCAAGTCTGATCAGTGTCTTCAGGCAAAGTTGGTGTCTCGAAATGCGAGGGACAATATTTATGCAGAAGATTGCTGCGTTTCTTTGATATGCGGTGTGTTGTTTGTTTAGGGTGGACTGATATGGATGAGAGTGTATTTAAGTGCACAGGTCTCAGCAATCAACCAGAAGAGTTTGGAAATATATGGCTGAAGATCCTAAAAAACTAAAGTGAAACTTTTGATTTGTAAAGTCTGTAAAGGTGAATTTGTGCCAGATTATACCACTGATTTAGACATGCACCTCTCTCCAACAACCCTGCTGCTTTGGCGTGGTGTAATATTTCACCTGTCCATCACACCAGGGGATTCATTTATAAAATGTTTGTACGCTCAGATTTGACCGTAGAGTGTGCGTATGCTTAAATCCACGATAACGCTAATATTTATAAAAACTTATTTAAAAATTAGGAGTCGTTTACAAGGCAGAGAGCTGAAACCCTTCATTTGTATATCACACATACGGATTTCGGAGAAATGATCGTAAGATCAAATTTAGGATGGTTATTGCACAACATTTTATAAATGAGGTCCAATTTTCTACCTCTTTGGAGCGCTCTGCTTCCTTCAGAGATAAAAAGTTTAACCAATGTTAACATATCATCTTTATCTTGTCACCTTTGGCCTCTTCATTTCCCCCTTTCTTCCTATTTTATGTAGCACACATGAAAACCTCTTTAAGTTTATAGAGTGCAACAGATGTCCCTTTAAGGCAAGCCATTTCACTCAGATGACAAAATAAAACAAAAAGGTGCTAATTGTATATAGTAGATGAGATTTTGAATCTAATTAGTCTTTTATAAATTTTAAAAATATCTGTGTACATTTATATTTATATCTGTATACATATATACAGTGCTGTGAAAAACTATTTGCCCCCTTCCTGATTTCTTATTCTTTTGCATGTTTGTCACACTTAAATG
>JAUMHE010000062.1:9260287-9290522 GCA_032359235.1 Enteromius mattozi | reverse complement strand
AAAGACTGTTTACTTACCTGTTGCTTCGGCACCCTTCCTGTTTGTGAACTCAACTTGTTAATAAACATTGATATTGTTTTATACTTACCTTCAGCGTCTGTCCGCTTCATAACACAATGTCACATGATCATTCAGAAATCACTCTAATATGCTGATTTGCTGCTCAAAAATTAAACAATTCTTATAATTATCCATGTTGACAACAATTGTACTGTATAATATTCTTGTGGAAACTCAGATTCATTGGTGAATAGAAAATCTGAAATCATTCATGACATTATAAATGTATTGTAAGTCACTTTTAGACAATTTAATGCTTCCTTTTAAAATAAAACGGTGGTTTATGCCTATTACTTATATTTCTAATCCACTGTGCCTACTTGCTAATAACACTTTAAAAAAAAAACTAACTGAAATCTTGTCATACAAATTCAGCATAGCAACTATGTGCAGGTCAGTGACAACCTATATACCTAGAAACAGTTATTATTTTGAACGACAATACCTCACTCTGGTAATAGTTATGGAATGCGCTTTACAGAAGAATTTTTGTATACAAAATGATAAGCATTACGATTCCACAAAGAGGAATATTTTTAAAGTACCCTGAAAGGCATTTGCTTGAAAGGGTTATAAATAAGTAAGTCTGCCACGACAGATTGTAGCTGCAGATAAAGCAGGTCAGAATAAAATCAATTTGGCTTTGTTGCTCACTTATAAAACTATCAAAAGACTGCACTCTTATTCACTCCCTATGTGACTTCCCTACGGTGCTGACTGTGCTTTAAATGCACTAAATGGACATTTTAAAAGGGTAAACAGGCAATATAGAGGCATTGCAGGCTTTCTCGTAAAAACACGGAAAAAAACATACTGGGAGGATATTCTATTAAAACATCAGCCAATGGCGTGGCCACTAAACTATATTCTGATTGACAGGATTAAAGGTCATGAAATTAAAGGAAAATTATTAACTAATACCATTTTTGTCAACAAAATAAAGCCTTGTACATGTATTTAGTTGACAAGTAGCTATTGAAATGCCATAATATACAGTCAGCTGGTCATTACCACAAAATAAACCCTTTCAGGGAGTTTCACATCAGGGACTTGATCACCCTATCGACGCTTATGTTGCAATAATGACCAAATGACTCTGTGTTTTCCAGTACTTATTATACTCTAATGTTCCTTACACAGAAGATCTATGTCTGACAGAAATGCTAGCTGTAAAAATGAAATGTGGAGGGACTGGAATGACTTTCGGTGTTTATTACTGCTACCTGTTCACTTTACACCCTCCTTGACTGTCCCAGTCACTGGCAGTGTACCTCTTCATCTGAATAAGCAGATGAGAGGGATGAAAAGTGGGATTGTGTTTTGCAAGTGTTCTGCTGATGTTGTCTGAGAGCTGTGGTTGTACTGGCAGGAGAATCAATCTGTTATCTTACAAACAGATGTTCTGCTCTGCTGTCTCCACCTGACTCTCAGTGTGAGACTTGCTACGTTCACTTGTGGCAGTGTGGAAGTGTGTGTGTGCTTGTGAGGGTTCAGTTTTATAGTAGAGAAACAGGTAGGTTATACATAACAAGCATGTGACTAAACAAGATATGACGCATCAAATAATTTAACAAATACAGAAAAATAATGCTTTTCAATGTCAGTTGGAGGATTCATTAATGTATGTTTTTTCAAAATTAAAAGTCACCTTTAAAATCTTAAATCCAAATATAACAGCTACTCTTCTGAAACATCTTTCTTTTTCTGCTGATGTAACCTAAGCCACACAGAATAAGATTTTTAAAATGGTTTTGAAATAAGTCTCTTATGATTACCAAAGCTGCATTGTTTAGATCAAAATACAAGATAACATCAAGTTTCACTTTACAAATACACCTCAAAACAGACATAAAATAGGTTTTGACTGCAATCCATAATTTTGAATTGAGTTTGCATTAAAAGGTGAATTAAAGACCTAAAGCGAGCCGTGAGGAGACGCTGACAGTGCAAAGGATGAAAAGACAGGAAGTGATATCACTCACGGCTCAAGAGCAATATGACCTCCACCGTCTGGTTTATAAACCGCACATGAACACTGAGAAGTCTTCGGCTATTCTCTTTGATGCTTTTTGCAGACCTGCTCTCTGAAATAGTGGACTAAGATGAAGGAAAAAAACTATATTTTTATAGTCTCTTTTCACGTTATAGCTTCCAAACTTTAGTAGAATGTCTACTTTTTCAGATTGCTAAAAAGCCTAAATATTGCAATCAGACTCATTTTCAAGCAACTTAAAGCAGGTTCTTTAAACAACATACAAAGGAACAAAAACACCAAATGACAAACTCAAAATGCCACACCACTGCTGGACTGTTCTGGAGAAATAAAAACATAAGACAGAATCTTGAGGAACAAATTATTACATTTTGCCAATCCCTAAACCCTGCATATATACAGCAAAACACAAGAATAGTAATAGCAATTCATTGTAAAGCAAAATTTATTGATCTAGATACCTTAAAATATAAAATAAATACAGTCTGCAATTTACATTCATACAGTGTCAACTTTTAAGAGCATAAAGGCAATGCTACAAATATATTTGTAGCTGGCTTTTTGTATATGGATTGTTCTTCAGAGACAAATTGTTTGTGCTCCACAGTTCAGATTTGATCTAGCATGACCCTTCCCTGTCCTCTCCTTGAGTGCTTTCCAGATGAAAGCAAAAGAATAAGCTAAGACAACCATTCACACCAAATGTCTTCTAGATTGACATCTCTCCTTACTTTACCCTTCACTGCAACTTTTTAGAAATATCACACTTTAGAGGCATTACATTTTCAGTAAGCTGGAGATTTATATACATATGTGATCCTGGACCACAAAAAACAGTCTTAACTCAGTGAGGTATATTTGTAGCAATAACCAAAATACATAGTATGGGTCAAAATGATAGATTTTTCTTTTTTCTGCCAAAAATCATTAGGATATTAAGTAAAGATTATGTTCCATGAGGATATATATTTTTTCATTTGGATAACGTAAAGGTGATTTTCTCAGTATTTAAATTTTTTGACACCCGCAGATTCCAGATTTTCAAATTTTCAGTTGTATCCTAACAAACCATACATCAATGGAAAGCATGATGATGTATAAATCTCAATTTCAGAAAATTGACACTTATGACTGGATTTGTTGTCCAGGGTCACATATAATATAATATATAACTGATGTTAAATATCCAAACATTGATTTTAAATTGAATCACTATTAATGTATCTTCTGAACTACAACAGGATCTAGTGCACAAGCAATCACCTCACTTCCTGACAGCCCTTCTTTTTTATGTTAAGTGTGAAGTATATAATTTCCTCCCCACTAGCAGCATCAAATGGAATTGCTATCTGAAGCCTACACTTTTTTTTCCACCTACCGTCCAAACTCAAACACTGTTGTCATTTTACCTCTGATGTTGTTATTGCCATTTTCAATCTTCTTTGAGTAGTTCCTGAACCCTCCAGCTTTGAAGACCCATAAATTAGGGCAGCAAATGATGTGTGTGGTTACTAAGTTTGGGCTGCATTCAGACAGTCTGCACAGATGGGACTGTGTGAAACCTGGAGAACTTTTTCAGTCATTGTTTTCATTAAGATTTTTTTTATTTTTTAAATTCTGTTTGGCATTGCTAGTGGTGCAGCAATGACACACTTCCTCTTTAAGAAATAACACTTCAGTAGACCTTCAGGCAACCACAATTCTGCATTAACACTGATAAAATATTGAACATAAACATTCTTTTGATCTAAGGCTTGTTTACATGCTCTCCATTATCTATGAGTGGCATTACCACATGCTGCAGGCTGAATCGCTCCAAATGTTAGTGTAATTCAAGGTGAAATGTTGTTGCATATTTTATGATTCACCCTTGCTATATGTGTCTGTAAAAGTCAAAGGCATCCGGCATCTCAACCAAACCATCTCCAAAAATCTGTCATATGCTTTCAGCGTCAGAGTATCAGGCCAAATACGCCTTTTCAGTCTTTATCAAGAGCAGCAGTGGCGCAGGAGCCTACAGATTCACATGTGTCAGTGTTCATTAAATCAAAGAGCAGGTATTAGGCCCTCACAGAGCGTACAGTTGGCTTGCTGGAATAAGGGGGCTGGCTTAAGAGATAAAGGTGTACATTTACAGAGTGTTTTAGAGTATTTGGATTTGATTTTCCTTGGGGATAACATTATCCCTGTCAGATTTATTCCTCTGATCAGTCAGCACTATTGGACTCCCCACATGCATTTTATCTCTTGTTTTCACCTCATCTTTAATCCTTTATTCCTGTCTCTCCTTTTTTCCCACCCCTCCCATTCATTATCGTGCTGTTTTTCAATGAGATGCAGTGGTGTCGGTGTCATATTGCAGTCAGAAGATGTTGCTGGCTTGCAGAGTGCCGCAAGTGTTGCGTCTCTGAACCGCTACTTCCTGCTGCTGTACCATTTACAGCAGCTCATTTTTCAGGCTCATTCATCACGGTTACATGATGAACACAGCCACACCACAGAGACAAAGAAACTGGGTATGAGGATAGAAAAAAATTACAATTAAATGAGGGAATGAAAGAGAGGATGAGGAAGGGTATGCATGTGAGACAGGACGAGAACAATATGAAATGTAGACAGCCAGAGACCAAAGGGTCAGTGTTGGGCTGGTTTTCTTAATTAGTCCCTGCTGGTAGATGTCATAACTACACCATCTGGTTGCACAGAGCATCCTGTAATTAATGCTTACTATTACCTTTTTTTTCTTCATTTATTTACCTTAAATTGAATTTAAAAATAAGTTGAAACAGTTGTTTTTGTATCTGATCGAATAAAACAAGAGTTAATCTAAACTAAAAAAATAATAATAATTATTAAATATTTTACAGATTCACAAGATTTACAGATTCATTTTGTGTTTCACAACACAAAATATATGACATACATAGTATTTTGTTTCCCAATGGCTACCAGCAACTGTTTGGTTGGGTTTTAAAAAGTAAATAAAAAAACAGGTCTATTAAATTTTACAATGAATTATAGGCCTATAATTAAAATTATTAACACTGCAGTTATCAATGAAAATTCAGAGCGGCTTTATTTCATGCACCAATTTTCAAAAACAACCAGTTTTAATGTAAAATTAATGTGTCTTCTCATGTTTTTCACTATACAAGCCACAAGAGAAATATTAAGGGAATAATTTAAGACAGTTGTAGTTTACCTTTATTAGAATATGTTAAAGTAGATGCGTCTTTCTTTGTCTCTGAGAAGAGTTTGCACTGTTAATGCAGCGTTAGAAAGTCTTTCAGTTTTTGTTGTGACACCAGGAGTACATTACTTTTTCAGCATCTTAAGGCAATGTTTGAAGATATGTCCTGCACCATGGCAAAAGTTGAACTAAGCCACATATTCAAAAGAGACCCATCTATATTAAGTAATAATAATATTGGCTTAAAAATGCTCTCTCTTGCCTCTTACAAATGGCAAAGTATATTCTGCAGTACACGTTGGCTGTTTAAGGGTTACAGGTTCCTTTAAAAGTCAAACCCCGCCCCCATTCCTCATTCATCTGCATTGGTGGTTCAGTGGTAGAATTCTCGCCTGCCACGCGGGAGGCCCGGGTTCGATTCCCGGCCAATGCAAATGCTGTTTTCTTTCAACTGTGTTTCAGGATTTTTTGCTATAAATCTATGTATATGTATATAAATTTGTGCTTCAGAGATTTTTGCTGAAGTGAAAACAAAGTACTGCATGTAAATATATAAATAAATAAAAACAATTATAGAACTGTATGTTAAAATTGCACATGGAGCTAAAATTAATGAATGTTAAATGTTAACGTTAAAGTGAATGTTGAATTGTAATTTCTCACCACACTGGCCGGGGGGAGGCACACCAGAAAATGCCTGCGGAAGACTCATCAGTAATGTTTGCACAGCAGCACAATTCCCAGAACATGGCTCCATCGCTATGGGACCAGCCTGAGAGAAAAGAAGAGTGATTAACTCACTGCAAGACACATATGGACTTCCTGCAACAACAGCACACTGGCACAAGCCCCAGAATTTATGATGTCAAGCACATGGCCATTCATTGCAGATAAATAAATAAATGCATAAATACATACATATAAATAAACAAATAACACAATTTGAGAAATTGTTAAAAAGTTGTCATCCTAGTGAATTCCCAGACATAAACTATTTACTTCAAATTCATGTAAAACACATAAATAATTTACCCAAAAGTCTGAAATCAGTATCCAATTGTATTGGGCGTCTGCCAGCCAGGGCTCTAACTACACTTTTATACCACAGAGACTTGGCAGACTTATACTGTTAGAATTTGCATTTATTTTCAGATGACTCCACTATTTTGAATGAAACAGCAAGCCTTTATTCAGCAAGTCTACAGTATGTCAGTCAGAACATTAGAATAGGCATATTGATTTATGAAGCATCACATGACACTGAAGACTACAGTGATGAATGCTGAAAATACAGGTTTGCCATCATAGGAAGGAATTGCATTTTAAAACATATGAAAATAGAAAACAATTATTTTAATTTGTAACAATATTTCACAGCGCTACTTTTTTATTGCATTTTTGATTAAATAAATGCAGCCTTGTTGACCACAAGAGAACGGTAGTGTGTATAATGTGGATAAACCTGATGAGAGCATCTACTGCAAAAAATCAGACTGATCATTACACAACAAGCTTGTATTCGAATTCTTTTCTGCCTCCACTTCTCACATGTTAAAGCCCGCATTTAAGGCCATTTAAGCTTCAGTCAAGCCTTTCTAGCATTTTCTTCAAAAAGGCAAAAGTGCCTCGTTCAAAGATGCACCGGAGGTTTCCCTTAACAGCTTTCTGTTTAAACAAGTGAAGGCATATCTGTAAATGGCCTTGCTCTTTTCACCATTTCACACTCTTTTTATATAGGACACCTGCAAGAATAGGCCATGAATTGTACTTCACAAGGACAAAATGCCACTAAAATGAAACTGCAATCAGATATAGTCTGATGCAAAACCTGGCAGAGCACCTTTAGCACCTTTGAAGTGCCATATTTTGCTTTCTTCACTTACTCAATTTGTTTAAAACTCACATACCAAACCAAACAGAATGCACATGGAGGGGCAGTTGCTCTGGACTGGATGGCTAGAACTATTCATTTATTAAATATGACTGCTGAATATTTATAACATCTTCACAGACATCATATGGAAATGAACTCAGAATGAGCATCTCGGCATCATTGTCTAAATTCATGAGACATAAGGATAATAGATTTGTTCAGGCAGGAGTCCAACAGAATGAGAAGTCCGTCTTATTTCCCATCATCCCCAAGATGATGTTCCTCTGTTCGATGGTGGCCGTGTGATGGGCAATGAACTATAAAGGTTGTTGCAAAGCAAGGTGTGGGTAATACATAGACACCTCTATATTTTCCCAAAACATAGCTCATCTGTCACAAAAAACAATCTGTTTTCTTTCACAAAATTCAATTCTGTCACAGAAAATAAATAGCATGTTTTAGCTATTCTTTAGCTATGTTTTAGTCGCTAATGCTCACATGCAAATATTATAGTCCAATCTCCTTCAATTGTCACTCTGGATAATTTGACAATTTAAAACTAGCATTTTTTTCTCACTGTGTGACATGGGACCTAATTCATTTCTTTTTAAGCTTGCAACAAAACCATGTCAGGATCCCATCATCTGTTTAGGCGACATAAATTCGATAGTTAAATAAGGGCTTATGATTGATTGAGTGTAAATGAGGGCAGTTCAATCCCTAAACTACACATAGAAGCACCAGCAGGTGGTGAAAGTGGATTTCTCCTTCATTTGCATTTTAAGGGCTGTTTATAGTGCATAAACAAAATGGGCAGAGCTTTAAAAATTAATGCATACAGTTGGCCCACTGCTGGGTGTTTGTTTATTATAGAAGCTGCGTTACACACATTAAAAGACTGTTTGAATGACAGGAATCTGAACAAAGGACAGAATTCTTAAAATCCTTAAATCGTCTGTCATTATGAGTTGCAAATGTTATACTTAACACAAACGTACATAATATTTGCAAATAAAGAGTTTAGTCTAAACATAAGTAGTACATGGGGGAAAATTATATTTTCTTTGCAACTGTCTCCCAAATCACATTAATTCTGTATGTTTTCCTATCTAGACCATTGCAGCTTTCTGTGTTTTATAGATTTCTAAACAGGGTACAAAATTAGCACTCTGAATATGCCAAAAGTAAATATCGGCTTTGGTAGATACATCACATCTGCCAGCTTTAATTTTGTAAGTTTCCTTTCCTTTTCCTTAGTTTTTTCATGCACCCATGACAATGTTGTCAAAATGATCCCCATCCACAAGGATACACGAAAACAAATTAAAAAGATGTCCACCACTCCACACCACACCAGTTCAGTAGTTGCAAAATGTTGATTTTGGACTGTGCTTGCAAGTAAATGAATGAATACAAAAGGAAGTACATTTACTGTGAGAGCTTTACGACTATTGTTGTAATAGGTCTGAAGGTCACACTGTTGTATTGAACGCCTGTGACTGCACAGCCTCTGCTGTGGCCTCAGACCGACCGACTATAAGAAGGTGAACAGTGACCGCAGAGGTCAAAGAGGAGTACAATATTTACTTACATCTGGTCTGAGGTATTCAGTGATAGAGATGCTTCACTTCAGCAGTTGCCAGCCAAAGCTTTTAACCTCTGATCTCTAATCAATGACTGCTGTGTGGATGGACAAAGAAGTAGTGTGCAATTAAAAAAGTGCCGTAGCCAAGCATCTTCTCTTTTATCTTTCTTTACTTCTCTTTTTAACTCTTTATCACCATTGTCCTCTTTGCTATTTCTCCCTCTCAAAAACTCATATAGTTTGACTAAGTACAAATTCTCTTGTCCCTTTTCTCTTTTTCCTCTGACAGATGTGGCTAATAGGTTTAAGTGCTGAAGCGTACAGACTAATTATACGTTGTGCTACCTATGTTTGTGTTAGGTTTCAGAGATGATGAATTCATCAACATGAGGAAATAGGTTCCATTTAATCCTCAAATAATCCTTCATACATCAGTTTCCAAATGAACCTGCCAAAGAGCAGCTCCTTGGGAACACATGTTGAAATACAATGGCTATTAACGTTGCACTCAGCAATATGTTCCTTTTTATGAAGAAAATTGTTCGACATTATGTATAAACATTCTCTCTCCTAATTATGACATACAGTAATGTCCTCTATGCAAATGAACGAAGCTATAAAGAGTTGACTTTGACAGCCATCTAAAGTATTGGACCGCATACAAACATAGGCGTTCTAGGAAACATAACACAAAGAATTTTACTGTATACTCCAAATTTTCCCACTTCAGCAGCAAATTGTGATGGGACCATACCCTCCCCAAAATAATATCAAATAGTATAAACACATAGGATTTATCAAAGGCTTTTGAGAAGAATGATCCTTTAAAGAAGTTGTACACTAGGATTTTCAGACATGAAAATTATATTACATGGTTTGCCAAATACTTTTCATCTCAAATACAGTGTGTGCAGTTAGAGGGTTGTACTTCATCTATCATTGCCTGTCTGTAAAGGAGTTCCTCAAGGGTCACTTCTAGGACCAATGATTTTCTTTATATTTAAATAACATGTGATAATGTCTCTAATGTGAGGTCATCTTTATGCAGATGATATGGTGTTTTACTATTGTGCATTTATTAAAAGACTGTTTTTGGTACTCCTCCTCGTCGTGCAGTCTGTACCACGCCATCCCGTGACATACATTTTCAGCGTTAATTTGTCCACCAAATATATTTTCAGGTTCTGTGGAAATATATTCCTAGCTGCACCTGTTGCTGTGGCCCTGGACACCAGGAAAGTGGAAGAAAGATGGAGTGAGCAGGAGAGAGAGAGTGTGCATCCAAGCAGGACTTGGCTTCTCTTGGGTGAAGCATTAATCTCTTTAAAAGCCTTCATTAGCTTAGATTTATCCATCCCCCACTCACTGAAGCAGCCTGTTCATCTACCAGAGCTGGGCAGGATATTTGTACATTTAATTTTAATCCTTGTTAATAGCTATTTTATTAAAATGACACCTTCAAGAAGAAGGGCATTAACAGTGAAGTGATGGACTCTTCATGACAGATTGATCCAGGGTGTGAAAGGAGAGATTGACTGTTCAGAATGGGTGGTGAGGTGATCCAAATTAATCAAGCTAAGTAATACAGCATATAAATCAGGAAAGGGGCACTAGGTGCCTTCAAAGGAGGACTTCAGATCTCGGGTAGTGGTATATAACTACTAAAATATATGTGTGGTATATTTGTGGCTATTCATATGTGACATTTATAGTATAGGACATATTAAGTTCAGTAGAAAGTAATTTCAATATTTGACATTTACACTAAAAAACAACTGATACGGGTGCACGAGGTGCATAAAAAATAAAAGATCAAAAATATCAAAACAAAGTCAACACTTTTACTCTCAAAGGAATTTTTTAACGGTACGCTCACTAAAGACTACCATTAAAATCTCCCTTTGAATCAACAGTGTTCTGACTTTATGTTTTGATATTGAAATATTTGACATTTAGAAAAACAAAAGGCTTGTTAAAAACTTGCATTTGTCTTAACATCTTTCACCTGAGGCATTATATGCCTTATGTGGTAGAGCTTTGCTTTTTAGCAAACTTTCTGCATTTCACTCTCCGTCTTCCCACTCCAAAGTGCCTGAGCAGCCCTAAGGGGCTCTGACTGCTCTATGGGATTTTGAGGTAGGTGGTGTCCTGAATTCTGAATGTGCTGCCTCCAAACATTATGCACCCACATTTTATGTTATAGCCAGAACTTCATCAGTCCCTGAATGGGAAGCCCCTGCTCTGCTCAGAAACACGAGCTGTAAAACAGTGACAATGTTAGTTGAGTGGTCATCATTGCCTGTGAACCATAGAAGGCAAAAGTGCAAAGGCTTTGTCATAAATGAGAGGTACTAAACACTGAAAGGTGAGAAGACTAGTGTAGCTTGACTGTAGAGCATGGTGCTAGCAACACCAAAGGCATGGGTTTAAGTCCAAGGAATAATAATGCAAAATATACACCTTGAACTTAAGTTGTTTTGGAAATTCATGTCTGCCAAATGCATAAATATGCATTTGATGAATTAAAAAAAAGTAAATAGGGAAAGAGAGGGAGTGCTGATCAAGTAGAATCAAATCCAAACTTATTCAGTTGAGTATGTAAATATGTTCCATGTCTCTTTGCAATATTTTCTGTCAACCAACACAGATGTCTACTCTTCAAGAACTGAGATGTATATACCATATGGAATGCAAAGCATGATCAGCAGAGCTGACAAAACATTCTGGCACAACAGAGAGCAGACTAGAGTTGTTGTTTTTTTTAAACACTATTGATACCAGATTCGGCTGGGGCTGAGTCTATATGTTGAACAAAATATGAGAAAATGTTACAATAATAATCTAATGATACAATATTTCTTATTTTATATTAACTTATTTTCATTTTCAGGTCTTGGAAAATTGATACAGTAAAAACTTTTAGGAAGTCAATTAAAATCATACGCTATGCTATAAAAATATTTTAGAAGCTAATTTAAAAAAAATGACATTTGTGCCATTGATTATTAGCTGCGAGTACTGGCATTGATATAATCATATTTAAGTAATCATCAAAAACACGATCACTGCCCTTTTGAGACACTTCACTATAAATGTGTCTTCTAGAAAGAAATAAAAATGTAAGGCCTGTAGACTCCCTGGTGATGTAGTGGCCCATGTGATGTAGAGTTGATGTAGACTGAAATCATAACATTGATCCCAACATCCAGTTCTGTGAACACTATGCCCTTGAGCGAGGCACTTAACCCCTTGCTGTACTAGTGAGACTCTGTAATTAGTGTACTGTAAGTTGTTCTGGATAATAAACTCCTGCTAAATGACATGTAACTGCCTGCTAAATGACAAGCAATTAGACAAGCAGTAAGAAAAAGGCAATTTAAAGAGCAGAATTTCTAGAAGTGGCCTCAGACCACACTGTAGTTATTACTGTTTACTCTGAAACTCTGTCTCTTCCTCAAGCTCAGAGGAAGTCATGAAAACTCTGTCTGCACTCTTTGAGAACTCAAAGTTCACTGCATTTCTTCCAAAGTGATAGAAGTTTGATGGTAAAATTCTCACTTAACTTAAAATAGCCCAGTTTTTTATATTCCAAACTAATGACAGTGTCTTAGTGCCAGATTTGGAGCACTGAACCAAAAATGAGGCGCTGTTAAGCACCCAGTTTTAAAACCACTTTTACTTAAATGACTTAATTTGGTGCAGTCCAGCAATAACAGATTTATGAATTACTGTGTTCTGCTTGTGTTTCACGCATGAGCATTCCAATTGAAATTTCATATTTACAGTGTGATTAACATTCATAAATTCAAGTTAAGAATTTACTAAAAAAAAAAACAAAACATGAAAGCTTTGAGCTTTAGCAACCAATTAAAGTATTACAAAAACTAATCTTAAACCAATAAAACACACTACCGTTCAAAAGTTTGCTAAAACTTTATTTTACAGTTACAATTATACGTTGCTCACTTGCATGCATATTACTAGAATATTAGCCACTTATTAGTGCTAATTAATGCCTTATTCTACATCTTATTCTACATCCCTAATCCTACCCAATACCTAAACTCAACAACTAACTTACTGACTATTAATAAGCATCAAATTAGGAATTTATTGAGGGAAAAGTCATAGTTAATAGTTAACAAATGCTACCTATTCTAAAGCCTTCTAAAGGCAATTAATATATCAATGTATATATAAAAATTATACAAAAATATCAAGAAAAGGGTCAAAAATAATAAAATAAAACAAAAACATACATTACATACATTAGGGCAGTTACATAAATTTTAAAAGCTATAGAATTTGCATTGTTTTTATATGCTTCTTGTTTGGTGATCCCATATTAGAAAGGGTTTCAAAGTATATGTATGAATGAATGAAACACTAAATGTAAAATATGATGGTTTCTTCTAAATTACTTTTGACTTATGAAAATACAATTATTGATAAGATTATCAACAGATTAATTGTAACGTGGTCTGGTCTTTCTGTTTTTGCCTTGTGTTCATTTATCACGAGTCTTGTCTTGTTTAGTAGTCCCTCCCTTGTCATTAGTGTTTGATTTGCTTCCTGCCGTTTGTCACAGGTGTTTTGAGTTTCCCTCCTTGTTTCTATGTGTATTTAAACTGGGTCCTTTTGAGTTCTAGCTGTCGGTTGTTGATTGTGCATGTGTTTTCTCTAGTCCTTGTTCTTTATGTTTATTTCAGTGTTCCAGTTTGCTTTTGTTTTCTGGTTCTGATTAAATGTTTTGTCATTGCTTAAACCTATGTCTCCACGCCTTCCTTCCGGCACCGCACACACCTCGTCAACAGCCATCATGACATTAATAATGTAAACTCGTTTCTCAGAAAATCTAGGTTTTGAAAACAAAGTGAAATATTATGAGGTTCTAAATTAAGGGATTCGTTTGCTTTTTTTATGTTGTTTACTTTAAAGTCAACCCAAAATGAAACAGAAAAGGGCCAAAAGAAAAATAAATGTTCAATATCTTCAACATGTATATTACAAAAGTACATTTATCACAAACACTATGAATATATCTGCTAACAGCTGCATTTACAGGGTAACAACTGTAAATAATTTTGTAAAGTACTTCTTATACTTTATTAGAAATTATATACAGTACTTATCTGGTAACGTCCAAATGCTGCGCCAAGATACACGGTTGAGGTTTAAGTCATTTTAATTTACATGGAGGATTGGATCCAGCAATTCTCCTGCTAGGCAAAAAATTGTTGTTGTACAAAAGAGACCAGTAAAGTAATGCTTGTTTGTAATAATTGGCCAAATCAATAGGAAGTGCAACAAAAAAAGTAACATTACCAAGTTTTTTAAAATAAATGATATGGTACAATATTGAAAATACTTGTTTGTTTGTTTTTTTAAGCCAATTAATCACTGGTGAACATAAGTATTAAAACTTTGTACTGACCACAAAATTTCGAACTGCATTGTACAAATAATAGATTTAAAATACTAGGAGGCAAACATTCACACTCAGTTTGTGTTTACTGGTGGGCTGAATCCTCTAAGTACCTGACGGGCATGTAGCATCCTGCACACTTCATATTTCTTTATCAGTTCAGATAGAGTGGACTGATGCCCTTTCCAGATCAGACTTTTTGTTTTCTGGTTAAATGTTAGAGTCTCTCTGCCCTTTAGAAAAGAACCCTACACACTCTTCATCTACATACTGAGCATATTTTCAGTAACAGGAGCACATGTTTGTCAAATATAGATGAATTACTGTTTACTAGCAAATGCTCAGGAGGTTTAGGCTTCTTTAGATTTCCATCAGCTCATTAGCTCATGAATAAAACCACCACAGCATGTATAACTGTGAGTGGGACCCAGTCTCAACATTACTGCAGCATGTACTGCCTGGATGTGGAATGGTATGTGAATAACAACCTTGCAATATTAATAAAGTATGATTTTACATTTATGTTGAATGTTAGCTTGTACATAAAAAGAAAAAAATGGATGCAAAATAAACATGTATATATATATATATATATATATATATATATTATGGTAATACTTTCCAATAAGGTTTGATTTGTAAAACGCAATGCATTAACTAAAATTAACATATAATTACCATATTTTACAGCCTTTATTAACCTTTTAAAGTTGCTTAATAAAAATGTTCATGTTAGTTAACATAGACAAATTAACTTTAAAATGAACTTAAAATAACTTTAAAAACATTACATTATTTAAAAAAATGATTAGAACCCAGAGAAGGGCTAAATCACCTTTCAATAACTGAAACATGCCTTCACCAGAGGCTCACATTTATATACTGTGTTTTAAAAATCCATCAGGCATAGGTTAAGTCTGGAACTGGAGACTAAAAGATGTCTGGGCAGCGTGTGAGAATGTTTAACAGCTCCTGAGCTCAGGTCTGTGTTATGTTTCAGTCTGCGCATCAGGAATGTTATAAAACTAAGCAGACTCCACGCCAGCCCGTCATGTTTGCCTTACGGCGCCAGGCACACTTACTCATACACCTGTCAGTACCATGGGAAACACATTAGCGTGAGTGCGTGTGCGCCTGTTTGTGCTGAGTTGGCCTGACAGAGAGCAAAAATGCTGGAAATGATTGGAGTTGAGAGGAAGACAAAAAGGCAAACAGGCCATCTGCTGGTCGAGAGAGAGTGTGAGAAAGAGATGCTAAGAGAGAAAGATGGGGAGAGACAGTGAGCGTGAGAGAGAGGGGAGAGAAAAGGAGATTAAATAAAATAGAGGGATGCGGGGTGGCTGGCAGGTTATCCGAAGCGTGTCAGAAACACTCTCACCGGGTGTCTTTCATTCTCAGCCTGCGAGCTGCAGTCAGGCTAGCTGTTGTGGTTCTAGTTGCCTTGTGGCTGTGCTTTTCTGCACTGGCTGGTAGAGATCAGTGCTTTTCAACTGGTGGGTCACCATTTTAAAATATGTGGTCTATGATACCTGGAGAAATCTACCTGTTTGTAGTTACCATTCATCTCCATACACACTATACTGTAAGTGGTAATCAGGCTGTTTTGGTCACCGCTGACTTCCATAGTATTTTTTTTCCCAACTATGGAAGTCAATGGTGACCCAAACAGTGTGATTACAAACTTTCTTCAAAATATCTTTCTTTGTGTTCACCAGAACAAACACATTCATACAGGTTTGGAACTAATTGAGAATGAGTAAATGATGACAGACTTTTCTTTTTTGGGTGAACTATTTCTTTAAGCCTTGAATGATTTATTACCTTGATTTGTCACTACGTTTTCTTGCTTGGTAATTTCTGTCACTAATTAAGAGCTGCAAATCAGACATGTGTAGCATGGCACATATGTAAAACCTGATGCATTTTGCAGTTTATTTTGGAAAGAATTAAAAACTTGTTTAATTTATTACAGAAATGGCTTTTGACAACCATGAGAGAAACTAAAGGATCCCATTTGTTGACTGCTTGGTCAAGATGCAATAAGCATTGAATATTTACAGAAATATGTTGCCAAGTTTAAGAAAAAACTTTGATCATTACCAGATTTAGCAAAACTTTTTTAATTAAGATACAATGCCATAAACTTGGGTAACTCTGGCAAATTCTGCCAGTATTTATTTGTTTCTTTTGTTCATTTTCTTGAAGCAATTTAATGGTCTGTTAACTTATAGCAAATGTAAAAACATGTAGTGAGTTACAGGAAATATACAGGATATACAGGAAAATACTCTTGTTTACTTTTTATTATTATTATTTATAACCACCTCTGGGAAAACAAATCCAAACTATTAGCATGTTAGTTAGTCAAAGAAATATGATGAAATAGTAATAAAAAATATCATATGATAATATACGTAATATTGCCTGAAAAACTAATGCACACACATATTGACCATCCTGAAACAAAACCAGTTCCGTTGCATTTACCTTGCAATAAACAGAGCTGTTCATTTTTGCTGAACTTGAAATCAGCCTCAATTTCCTGTTTCTCCAGTGAAGAGTTACTAGAACTCTGTTAATTTAGTTTCAAAGGAAATATGGAGTTAGTAAACTTTGAATCAGATTTGTTTCATGGCCAAACATTAAAAATAACTGCAATCGAGTTTTGACTCAAGTAACAATGCAAAGCCGGTTCACAAACTGAAAAGATTTTCCAAAAATAGTTTCAAAATGAAAAAAAAGAAAAAGATTACATTTAGACACTCAAAAAGGGTCACTTAAATTGCAGAGTAAGGAAAAACTGCAGTACTACATTATCAAAATCAACTAGTCATTAGGTTGCCTGATTCAATAAGCTTATCAGTCTTAAAGGGACAGTTCACCATAAAATTAAACCTCTGTCATAATATTCTCATTCTACTCATATCATATGGCTTTCTACTGTGGAACACAAAAGAATGCTCCAACTACAGTATTTTTTGTCTATACAATGAACGTCCGTGGCATCCAAAACAAGACTGGACTCAATTGACTTGCACTGTATGGAGAGGGGAAAAAAAACACTATTCTTTTGTGTTTCACAGAAAAGAGGAAGTCATACAGGTTTGCAGTGATATGTGGGCGAAAGACATTCTGGGCAAACCATGTCTTCACAGAATCCCTGAATAATGTATAATATACCGTATCTAACTGCATAAAGAACTGCCTCAAAAAAAAAACCCATCATAACAAAAAACTATAGGAAAACAACTTCAGGATGACTTTTAGACCATAGCCACTCATCACTATTATAAAACACTGCTGTCATGTTGTGTATAACCAAACTGTATGTGAATATAAGCATTTTCAGCACTCCAAACCAGAACTGACAGCAGTATTCTGCCGCTGTGTGAACGTTCCCAGAGAGAGAACACAAAAGACAGAGTGTGACTGCACTTGAATTACTGCTTGAAAAACATATATAACTGTAGGGAGTTTGCCTCTCCACTTCAGTCACATTCGGCCTCCAACATTCCTCCCAGCATGCTCCAGGCCTCCACTAGTGCACAGCACAAGGTCTTTAGGGAGCTCATTGTGTTGGTTATGTGGAGCTCCACAGACAGATTCATTAGCCAGTTCCTGGGCATAAAAAAGGACCGTCCTGCCACCGAGGCCCATTGCCAAATTTCCATTTTAATTGCAGAGAGGGAAATAGAGAGACGGAAGGAGAGTAAGTGTACGATCCTATTACTGCTCTGGGGTAGAGAGGCCGGTCTACGGTCTACACGAACAACAAATTAATCATCTCCCTAATGCTCGGCAAAAGGCACGACTTCTACCCTCCAAAACAAAAGGTGGAGTGTGTCCTCTCCCACTCCCTCCTCTGCTATTACGAGTGAAGATGAATGTATTTTCAGAGTCTCAGACATGGGCGGCTCACAAGTGCGGAAGAAAAACAAGCATGAAACATTACACGGCCCATCATTTCAGAAACTGTTTGCTCCAAATCCAATATAGATTTTTTCGGTTCTCTGTGAGAATGAAGCTATTGATTAAAAACACGAAGGGAGAGAAGGAACACAGCTGTCATTAGGAAATAAGAGAAACTCTTAATGGAGAGGCAGAGGCAGTTTAAGGAAGTACTGAAAGAAATTAAATTCACCGATGCAGAAAGTTACGGGTGCGAAACCAACTGCCGTCTAAACCTGCTTCGACATATGAATGCCCTCTGCCAGTTATGGAAGATGATGCAAATTCAACCCAAGGCCGTGGCGTCTGCCATGAAGACATCTGTTGTTGATGAACAACATAATTACTTACAGTCTAGGCAAAAATAAAGCTTTGCAAAACAACATATTTGAGCACAGATTAAAGCCGGTCAAGGAGCCTTTGTCACAGTTATGTGTAAAGTGCCTCTGTCTCTAAAAGATATAACAAACTAGCATGTCTTTACTCTTTATTTTCTTTCCCTCTTTCTCTTTTAATCTCCTTTCCTTCCATTTCATCTTTATCTGTTTCATACTTCTGTGTTAGCATAAACAACATACAAATGAATAAATATTTGGGATGCATGAATATTAAAATTGTGCCAAGATGAAAAAAAAAATCATGTTAAATATAATGTTAAGCCAATAAGTGTCCATTCAATTTGTATTTCATATCAAAACATTCATACTTATTATTTCTATTAATATATATTCTGAATGCAAAGTAAGTCACAGCATCTATCAAATCCATAGAAGTAAATGCATTGTAACAGCATTCCTGGAGAACTTTAACACCTTTAAAAATTGTAAGAATATTCTTAAGAATCAAAGATTTCTCCTTCTTTTTTGGAGACCTTTTGATCTTTAGAAGCTAAGAAAGAAGCAATCAGGATTTGCAAAGACGTTCTTGATGAGCAGTAGCATTTTGGATGAAAGCATTTTTCCTGACAGGCCCCTTCAGGGGTTTTGACCTAAGACTCTGAATCTCCTTGACAAACGAGGGTTTAACTCTTAAGCATTACTAATCTCTGGGGCAGACAGGAATCACAGCCTTTTTTCCAACAGCAGTACGTCCCTGAAAAATGCCGATGGTGTCAGTTCAGGTCAGTGAGATGAAAACGTGTGTGAAAGGCGTTAATAGTACATATACTTAGAGATAAAGTACCTTATAATGACATTTAAATGAATTCAATTTATTAGTCTACACCTACTTGCCAGGTACTGTTCTTCATCGGAAGCCAAGAGAAAAGTTATGACAATTAATCAATCAATCAATAAATAAACAAATAAATAAATAAATATTATTTTGGCCCCATAAATCAGAAACAAAATACATAAAGCTACATAAAACAATTAGTTAATAAACTGATTGCATAGCTATCAATTTAACAATAATAAAACGTACACATTTGAAAATAAAATCAATTTCATTCAAAAGGCAAAATGAAGTACTGTAAGTGTAGCATGTGTTTGTCAGCTAAAGTTGTTTGAGTACACTAACTAAATATTTCAAACACAATGTTCCAGTTGTTTTATTTAAAAATAGTCATTACTTATCAGTCATCAATCATAGAAATCACAAGGTAGTTTCACCTGAATATCATTTACTCTTTTCCCTTATCTGTGCTAAATAAACATACTTTACTGTTTATCACATCCATCAACAGTGTGTGTACACATAGTAATTACATACACTGGCCAATCAGGCCTTCATGAGAGGACTCTTATCTTTTCTGGGCTGAGAGAGCTCAGGTAGAGTCAAAACACAGAGTGATATTAGACTGCTAATGGATTGATTGAGGAAAGGTTTATGACCCTTGGGCTACAACACTATTGAACCAGCCCCATAGGCTAATGGCTCTTTCCCAGACTCTCTTTAACTAATATTGGCTGAACAGCCAATGAAAATTTGACTGCAATATACAGTACTGATGGAGAAAGCTTACTTGTAAAGTAACCAAGATCAAACACTGATCGGAATTCTTGGCTGCAGGAAAAATAAAATTCAATTTCAATTCGATTCAGTTTTGGCCATTAAATTTAATGTTAATTTAGTGTCACTGAATAAATCATTAAAATCAATCTATTATTAATTATTTCATGAAATATTTACATACATAGCTACAAAATTATATTATATTATTCATTATATGAATAAGTTATTAATATTGCTTACAAATGACAACTTATCTACAAATATTGATATATATATATGATATATAAATATTGATATATATATAATTTAATATCATGTAAATGATTCAGATAACATTGTATTTTATTAAATATATTTGTAACTTTTAAATAAGTGGAAAAATATTACAGACATCCTATAGCTTTGCAAAGCTGCAGTTAGGTCCATATATTTGGACAAGGGCACAATTTTTTAGTATTTTAGCTTTTGACCAAAACATTTTAAGTTGAAAGTTATACAATGAATATGGGCTTAAAGAGCACACAGCTTTAATTTGAAGGTATTCTTACCACAATTGAAGGAAAGGTTAAGGAAATATAGCTCTTTAATATACCCCCTTTTTAAATATATTATATTACCTGCAGTTAAGTAGGTAAAAGGTCTGGAGTTGACTCTAAGGCTTGAAACCGCTCATGATTCAAAGCATCCAACATCATCTGTGGAACATGGTGGAGCAGTGTGGGTTACTGCTGTTTAGTGATGATGTGACAGAAGACAGAAGCAGCTGGAAGAATTCTAAAGTGTATAGGAATATATTGTCTGCCCAGATTCAGCCAAATGCAGCAAAGTTGACTTGTCGGCACTTCATAGCACAAATGGCCAATGACAAAACATACAACAAAAGCAACCCAGGTGTTTTTGAAGGTAAAAAGTAGGTTATTATGCAATGGCATAATATGCAAAGTCAATCTCCTGACCTCAACCCGATTGAGCATGCATTTCACTTGCTGAAGACAAGATGGCAGAAAGACTCACAAACAAACAACAACTAAAATTAGCTGCAGTAAAGGCCTGGTAAAGCATCATAAAGGAGGAAATCCAGTCTTCGGTGATGTACATGAGTTCTAGATTTAAGGCAGTCATTGCCTGCAAAGGATTCTCAGCATTTTTTTTTATAATTATATTTGTCCATATTACATTTGAGCTCCTTAAAATGTTTGTAATTCCTAAGCTTTTATGTTATATTGTTATGTTACACTTAAATGTTTCAATTTCATATTGATTAATTCTATTCTCTTGGCATGCAGAGCCAAAATGATGAAAATTGTGTCAAACTCCATATATATATATATATATATTAATGACAAAAACCGTTTCCGCAATTTCCTTTCATAAAAAGCAGGAAGAGAGTATCTGCATATATATTTGATCATGTTCGCAAACTTTCCATCAACATCCTCTTTTCCTTGTCACTAATGTGAAATACAATCTTCTGTCACCTTGTAAAAGCATATGTTGACTTGTTAACCTGCTGTGCCATAGGGACAACAGACTGAGAGGCTATTTAGTTTCACCTGTCAGTCTTTTGTAGCCCAAGAGAACATCTGGTTTGAATCTATCTGAGTTGTCCAGCAGAGCAATGTCTGTTTTACAGTAACATGCAGAATCAGCTGAACATGAGATGGGCAAAGTCAGATATCTCTCAGAGCGGCAAAACTGCTGAGTGGAAACAGGGAAGAGAATGTAGACAAAAAAAAACTGCTAATATGGATAATAGCTTGTGATCTGTGCTTTCACGTTTCTGAGCCTTGCCTTTTGACACCAATATTGGGCTTGATTGAGAAGAATCCAGATGGAGGTGAAATGTTCACCAAGGGCACACTGACCTCAAGGGACAATGAACGACTAGGGTCAGGGTTCAGGTTAAGGATCAGTTAAATAGAGGTTTGAGTTTTGGTTAAGTCTATTAAGAAATTGACATTTGCTAACCTAGAACTAAGGGTTAAGTGATGTAGCCAAGGATTAACTATAGGTCAAATTGCACACTGAGTTGTTCAGCCTTTCATTTAGTTTAGAAGACTGATGCCAGATTTGATCAAGTAAATCAAGTGTGTGTGTTTCACTGTGGGTCATTTCAAGGAAAATACAAGTACACTGTTAAATATGACAATGCCCAATTCCCACTGATTCCAGAACAGTGCACTCGCTACTTGTACTCAGTGTTGCTCTGAGTGTGGTTGCGCTCTCTGGGGCAGCTGAAGGATTTATGGACGGCTCAGAAAAAACATTTACGGATCATCGATCTAGAAGGTGTTTTGGACAGAAATGAAAGCTGACAGAAATCAGCACCCAGACAAAATGCACATTAGAAATGCAGAGCTAAGTATTATGTTGAGCTTGCTCCAAGCGCTGCATAGGGCTAAAAAGATGAACCTCCCCTTGTCTGCTGATATCATACTACATGGCTGTTTGAAGGTGAAATGTGCCACTTTTGTGTGGCTATTGACTAACTGCTCAAACAAACAACATTTTTATAGGGAGTTCTATTCTATGCATATGATAAAGTGATAAAACAGGGCGTTCACTCCTATATTTAAATGCTGTTTTCAGACTCATTTCTGAAATTTTACGTGGCCTAAGATTTCTCATTATTCTGAATTAATTAAAGACTGAGGATCTGCCTGCAGGGAGAAAGAGAGAATGTGTGTGGAGAACGTCAGTGCCCTTTAATGTCATCCACCACTGTCTGCTGATGAGCAAGACATGACAGACAGAAATAGAGAGGAGAATGGGGACAAGTGGATGTTTTTTTTTTGCTCATGAGAGTTGGCACTGATGCCGCTGTGTATTTGAACAGCTGAGATTGTTTTGATAAGAGCAGTCCAGAGACAGACAGCTCACAGAACAGATGTTTGGGTCCCTGCTCTGTGGACTACTGTTGTCATCTCCCTGATCGCTCCCACCACTCTGAGCTTCCTAATATCAACAGCACATTTGGCCACAGTACAGCGAGTAACTGATGCCTAGCAGAGAGGGAGAGCTGTTATCTCAAAGAACGGACTAAGATTAAAACAGCCTCAGAAATACGTTTTTTTTTACTGCATATAGGCATAAAACAGTAAAACTATCAATTTGAGAGTAATCAATAGCTGTCTTCCCATCTGAAAACTTTAAAATCCAAACAAAACCTAACAATACCTAAACTTAATAGAGCATCATTTTACAATCACAGAGTGGATATACAGAATGCTGTAGAATGCGCAGAAAAGATGACAGGTTTTACACACACACACACAGCACTGTATGAGTCCTTGCTTTGCATGCTTTGAAGGAAATTGCAGGTGCACTTTAGTTCCATCTGGCTTGTCTTTGTCCCAGTGCTTATTGTTTGTATACTGACACCTATTGGCGTGGACTTTATGAACTGCCTACATTAACTGTCTTCTATGGCTGAATCCTAACAGAGATGCAACCTCATAAATGACTGGAAGATTTATTGATTTCAATAGAGTTTGGTGTTAAGCTGTCAGGAACCAAGGCATCATTCTAGGCATGAATCTCTAATAAGAGCTGACATACATAACAAACATAATATTGGGTAATAAAAGTTCATTTAGACTTTTAAAAAATGCATTTATTATAGTATTTAATTAATTGTATTTAGAATCAGCAATTATTTAATTTTATCTGCCATCTTGATTATTTTATTTTCAGTGTTTGCAGTGCATTTTAAACGCTATTTATGTACATTAGCTTTTTAGATTTCTTAAAGAAGTTATTACTTTTGGTAAAAGTTAGAGTAAATATATTTATAATGTTACAAAATATTTATAATTTATTTAAATATTTTATAATATACATTTTTTTACATTTTACTTTGAACTTTTCATTCTGAAATTCTGATCAAGAAGCAATTTTTTTAACATAATAAGAAATGCTTCTTGAACAGTAAATCATTACAGGGTCAACAATGAAGACTGGAGTAACGTTACCATTTAGAAGACCTGGAGGGCAAAACATCCATAGAACTGCAGCAGAAGCCTGTAAATTTTTCATCTGTTTCACAGCCACAAATATTTAGATCACCTCTCGAAACAATAAACAAAGGTATTTGAATAAAATGTAAGTTTTGGCCATTTGCAATCTATATTAAGCTTCCACTGCAATATTTCCATCATTAAAGAGCACGGCAAAATGTTGTAGAAACACTTAAAGTGCTGTAATATATTTAAACAATGCATAGTTTACATAGGAAAGCAGATGAGGGCGAAATATGAACGCAATCTGCTTAATGGTTCAGTGTTTTCCTTAACTGTTTTCTATGGGAAAGCACTTACCGTGAAACTTGCGTTGCGTTTATATTCTGGTCTCATCTGCTGGCCTGTACAAAATATACATCATCAATAAGGTGTTTACTAAATTTCACCCTTTAATGTCTGCGTTTTACTACATTACTACTTAATGCAAACTATGTAGAAATGACTGGCGGTCAGTGGAGCAATGCCTCATTTTGCCCGCCAGGGGTGTGACATCACGTGAAAACTATCAATGGATGCTGAAAATTCAGCTCTGCCATCAAAGCAATGAACTACATTTTAAAATATTGAAGTGCAAATACTATTTTACTCAAAATAGTCTATATTTTAAATAAAATAAATAAATAAATTAAGCCTTTGTGTTCCTGCCTGCACCTATAATTTTTTAAAGCCTGTGAATGTGTACGTGCGTTTTTGCATGTGTGTGAATAATAGTTGCCGTTCCCCCAGTCAGACAGCTCATAAGTGCCATAAATACTCTTTATCTCCACACCACCCACTGGAGGTAAATACAGCACATTAAAACATTACATCTAAAATTGATTAATTTCTCCTAGCATTACAAAAACACTGGACTGCGATCGATCAGTCCTCACAAAAAGCGAGATATGATTTTGGCGTAATGCAGGTGCTCTGGGCTGTGGCTTCATTAGTTTTATTACATTGTATGGACTTTATATGATGTGAAGATTTATGCTAATGTCTCACCTCTTGTTTTATAACGCAACAAGGTCATAGAGGCTGCTGCAATCAGATGAAGCAACAATAGCATATCTAGAAATTGCTTGTTATTTCACGCTTGTCGTTAGATGCCATTGTGGAACACTTAAAATAAAAATCCACTTATAAAATCCATAAATAATTGAACACTCTTGATTTAAAACTCAATCAAACAGTTATCAACAACTGAGTACTAAGGGGTTAGGATAGGATAATCAGGGTCTTAAATAATAAAATAAATTTATAAAATAATATAAATAAAAATTATTTATATTTATACATTTAATTTAATTTATTAATTAAACCTAAAATAATTTATATAATAGTTTTATATATTTTTCCTATTTAATTGTTATAATTGAAAAATAATCAGAGAACAGTTGCTCTGGTGCAGCAGATGTTGTTTGCACCTGAAGCGTTCTAGTGGTAACAGTTAGGACAGCTCAGTCAATGAAAGTTTCTCACACACTTCAGTCTAGATATTGAGCACAGCAGGTCTAGCACACTCTTAGCACTCAGTATGTTATTCCAGCAATTAGCAGTTATCTGGTATGATTCAAATTACATTGCAGCTATTTAAAAAAGTCGAACAGGCCTGGGCGTATTTTGAAAGCACATCCAGATTTCCATGCATATGTTCCCAGAGCTCATTTCCAACACACTCTTCCTACACAGCCGCACCATGCAGACGTATGCAGCACAAGATAAAGGAGCCGTCCAATAAATAACAGATTTGCTTGACTTTTAAGAGGTCAATGATTGCAGATGGCATTTAAAAGATTCTTGAAAAAGTCTGCATCTTTGAAAACAAATAAAAGACGCTCTAGCAGGGCCAATTTAAAGAAGAAGTCTCACCATCATCAAAATATATCAAATCAATTCAGCTGGCATGCTATCAGCTTCAATCAGCCTGGTTATATCAGGAAAAATGACAGAGCAAAGCTGATGTCAAGTAATACCAGTTTGAATGTGTGTGATCTTTTTATATCATTTCAACTTGTTATAACATACAGTATACCAATGAAATTAAACACTGTGGGAAAAAAGTGCTGTCTTTATCTCTATGGAAGAAGCTTGGACTACAAACAGGGCTCAGGGACAGTGAAGGCATCCATCCGCAGCCTGTGCTTACCAATCAACTTAGGCATGAAATGTGATGATGGCCCTGCTCTTTGGCCTTGCTGCTTAACGAGCCAATATTCACCTGTATATTATGCAATTACGCTAAATGAAGTCTACACTGTTACACCAGATGTTGTTTAATCAACCTCTGAATGAGGAAATAGCTTTAAATTCATAGTTTCCACTGTCTTCTATTACAAAAAAATTGCAAAAGCTGAACGTATTGTGAAATAAAGTTAAGTGATGAAACATTGCAGTCTACTGAGGGGCACATATTTGGAAGTAATGTAGTGAGAGGAAACAATTAAAAATATATGTGAATAACATCTGTAAAATAAGTAAATTAGCCAATTTTGTTTAATTGAAGGGTTGCATAAATGAATACACTCTTGATTAAATACTTAAAGTGCCCCTATTATGGGTTATGAAAGGTTCATATTTCGGTTTTGGGAGTCCTAAACAGGTTGACATGAAAGCAAAGTAAAAAAAAAACACTTTCATTTTATTCTAACATGCATTTATTTTTATCTTATTTGTTCAATGACTCCCAAACTATTTTTTCAACTATTAATTTTTCCAAACCCCTCCAGTGACTGGTCGATTTCAATTAAAGTACTTGTGAACTTTTAACGCTCCAAAAGCAGCAGCAATTCAGACCAACATGAAAAGACCAACAAGTGGGCGGGCAATACGCTAATGTTTCATTTTGACATTAACATGAAACGGCTTGGGACTGGTTTTAAAACACCTTGACTCTTTCTTTTGAGAGACAACAACATTATACACGGTGTACTTTCAGATTTAAAACGTTGCAGGATGTTTTCATTTATTTGGAGCTGTTACACACTGCATGAAATGTCATTTTCAAAAATCCATAATAGGGACACTTTAATATATTTTTTAAGTATACCACAGACTCTTCTTGGCATTGAGTGTACAATTTTGTGAGAAATCACCCCATCTATCCTATTTAACTGCTAGAGATGACCTCCTTAAATGTGCTGATCTTTAATAGGGAGGTTTTCCTCTTGAGGGAATGTATATAGTCATTGTAATACTCAAAAATACCTAACATTGCAGGGAATGAAAAAAGGTAGCTGCTTCTGTTTTAAGATTTTGTATTACATCACTCAATGGTGTTTGAATTCATTACAGCGTTGATAAAGCACAATATGGGTATTGGAAGAGGCTAAACTTTCTGTGTTCAGTTTGCTACGTTCACACTTAAAACAGAAGCGAGAAAAGATTATTTGCTGAATTTAAGATGCTCACATTTATGCTAGAGTATGTGCAGGCATATGATTGAAGTTACCCACCTCCACCTGGCCCTGCAGAAGTTCCTCCTCTTCCTCTGGAGCCTCAAATGCCACTGAAACAGATGCAAACGGACGGCTGGCCATCTGCTGGCGCTCTCGCATTAGTTGCTGTAGAAAGACAGAAAAATAAAAATAAGGGAAAAAAAGTTACATAAATTTGTTTAATAGACATGATAAAGAGTATATTCCTTGGATTAATTAATCCAAGGATTAATGGAAAGTATATATGAAATATGTTTTGTCACATGGAGTTCTGTACATAAGGTGAAGTAGATGAGGAAGATATTTCCATTTATATTTGGTGTTTTAGTCCATCTCTTTTGTCTATTTTTAATCACTTTCCTGGTGCCTTTGACAGGAGGGTCTATGGGCGGGTGTATGTATGGGCTTTTCTGATCTAATATTGTGAAATAGGCTGGAGCAATTTACTTATGAACACGAAAGGAGACAACGGCAAACATGTAGAGAGCAGCAGCTGCTATGACAGCCTCAAAGCTTGTTGGTTTGTATTAGAATCAGAACTGGAAAGAAACATTGCAAACTTTCCATTGTTTTGCCTTCAAACCAAACTTATAATTTCATCCAGCAAAGTTTAAATCCCGTCTGGCTAGCATGCTTCAACAACATGTTACGTAATATTTAAGGATTAGGTCAGTAGACTGTCTATTGTGGCTGGTTGAATGCATTTGACCAAAATGAGCGCTTACACTACGACTGTATTTGGCGCTGCCCACTTGTGATTGGACTGACAGAACCGCATCTAAACACCAGGTGTAGGGCCTTAGATAAACTTTTGAAGATGAATTATTAACTGAAGTAAAAGTTGGAAGAGAAATGTGTCACAACAGATGTTTTCTCAGTTTTTTTATTTGATTTGAGTCACTCGCATCTGCATGAATCACATCAGTGAGGGTCTGGATGTTTCAAACAGTGGTATACATTATCACTTCTCATGAGGACAGACATGATAGTGTGAGAGAAAGTCAAGGTGAAGGGTGGCAGGGCGCTGTGAGTTGATTCATAGGACAGTCACAGCGATGATTGTAAAAGCTGGCTATGACTGTGTGTGTCATGGTCAAGAGACAAAAAAACTCACTAGTAGAGCATGAATGGTTTATGTTCCCTGACAAGTCCTTCAGGAGGTGAGAAGGACATTGTGGTAGTTCGCGCCTGAGCTTGTAAACAGCCCATAAAATGCATAATTAACCTCCACATGCTGTAAACAATGCTCATCTGGGACACATGATGTTGTATGTTTGAGACTGATAGGCTTAGTTAATTCAAAATAAATATATGATTCTTTACCATTTTTTGTCTGAACGTACTGCATTCTATACTAGAAGAATGTATGGAAACTTTTCAAAAAGCTTTTTCAACAAAGTAAAACCAACTTTTTATTCACACAATTCTATCTCACACTTCTGTTTATTATTTACTTGAACTTTTACAAGTTTGTATCTCACAATTCTGGAAAAACAAGCAAACAAAAAACAAAAAGTTTGATAAATCCCAATAATCAGGGATGCGTGTAGCGTTACCCAATATTATTGCACTTTGTTTATTTTTTTATAATAAAGAAACTAATAAATAAAATGTGATAATACTAGTATGGTTCAATATAAACAGTATTAAATAAAATACAATTGTTTTATAGCCCACTTATAAAATACAATGCTAATATTATGTAACTTTTATTTTTTTAATATTGATTATGATCACTGATTATGGTGAGAATATGCTTGCATAAGAATGCTATGAATTGACAAACAACAGTCAACAGTAAAGATCGCATCAGAAATCATAACTCTGGGAACTAGAGAATATCTGCAGTAGCTTTTATGTCACAGAACAGAGCAAATGAAAACTGGTATTTCAGAGAGATACACTAACAATTGCTTTTTATGACATGCACTCACACTCTTCATGCTGTGTATACAGAATGTGTATCACACAAATCCATATCCACAAAAGGTCTAAGCAGCAGTTCTTAAGATGTGGGAGATGTGAGTCTGTTATATATCTGCATATACAGTTCTTATAACACACACGCAAAGTGGAATATAACGGTTACTGTACATAATTTAATGGAATTGCTGGCTGTGCATTGATTCTTTCCTGACAACAACATTAAATAAATAAGAGATGTTAAATTTTAAGAATAAATGCAAGAAACTAAATTTCCACCTAGAAAATTTTTTGATAGATACTAACACTTAATGTGCAGTCAGTTTGGTCATTTTCACAGAATAAACCCCCTGAAAAAAGGGTCTTAATCATCTTTAAGAGGATTCTTCTGCAATAATAACTGGCTCACTGTATATTATCCTACTAATTACACAGCTACTTAGCAAAAAAATAAATAAACGGACATGAAATATTGATTTGGTTTGGAATGATTTCATTATGTGAGATGAAAGAGACTGTGAAATGATATGAAAGATACAACAGAACAGCTTGTTCTGTATTATACATAAAAAATATGCAGACTGCTAAAACTGACCAATCAAAAATCAAGTATTATGAAGCTGGGTAATACATTATGTTACTGTTTAAGCACACACAAATATGTTTCCCATTCCTCAAAAGCTCATTGCACAAAGATTGCACCTTTTTAGCAAGTGACAGAATAAATGTCTGCACATCAGCTGTTCCCCTTCAGTCGAGTCTCTCCGACGTTGCATATGGGAACTCGCCTGAGAGTCCAATCGCCTTCGAGTATTAAGAAAAGGCCAATGATATTGGCGTGCACATGATT
>JAUMHE010000062.1:9213747-9258027 GCA_032359235.1 Enteromius mattozi | reverse complement strand
GTTCACAATTCCTTTGAGCAATAAAACGAATCTTTATCAGTCGGTTGTCATGGCAATCAAAGGCCTGGTTTGCCTTACCAGCAGCCCATCGGGGGAGGTTACACAGACACTCGTATTTGCAGTTTGAGTTACCTCTTGGGTTGATGAAGCGGTACTAAAGATTGTTAACATTTGTTAAATCTAACAAATAGTTTGTGCCCGATTGGATCAAATGCTACACCTATGAATAGGCTCTTTCTGAACAAATTGATACAATAGGTACCACAGTGACCTCTTAACTTAGGTGACATTAGCACCCAGGCATGGTCTATAGTGGGTCGTTGTAAACATCCACAATGCCTTTCTACAGAATGGTGCACAATAACTCTGACCGATAAGAATGTAATTTCCGGCTCATTCCAGCACGGTTTTAACAGAAAACCCAGTTTACTTTCCAAGCACAGACAGAAAATGAAGCTCTTTTGTCACCATAAACACAAGGTGTCTCACAAAAACAGGACATACTCTGTTTTTATTCAATAACATCTGAAGCACCAAGTTGCTTTGCTCCTAAAGTAGCATAATTGCGATCTGTTTCCTCAAGCCTTTTTGTAAACTGGCAGAACACAGACTAAAAGCTCACAAAGAACATTTACTCCATATGATGAACTAATTGCATAACAGCTTCACAATATATCATTTATACCCTATTGCCAACTGCTAAATGACTATGGTGGATTACACAGCCTTGCAAACTTACCAAAGTTCAAACGTTTAACGGTCGGTCTAACAAAAAAAAGTTCTTAAAAGTCTATTTATGAGAGGTTATTATAATAAATATAATTTAAAATATTTTTTTCTGTTTTAATACATTTAAAAATGTAATTTATTGCTGTGATGGCAAAGCTGAATTTGTAGAAGTCATTACACCATTATTTAGTTGCACATGATCCTTCAGAAATCATTCTATGTGTGCTGATTGGGTGCTATGATTTATGACTTAAAATGTTGCATACAAATCCAGTTAAAAGTCACAGCCATCAAAAACAAACAAGGTCAAGGAAGTGCTTTAGGGAATCCACCAAAAGAAACCCAAAGCAACACTTTAGTGATGCACAAATAACATTGCAGAACATCAATTTGTTGTTACAAAGTCACATCTCAGGATCAGCAACAACATTAGGATGAGACAAAAGAATCTGGGCATGTCATCTCAGACTGAGCAGCTGAGTGCTAATTAGCACCGTGTGACATTGTCATCAAAAGTGAAGGAGAGACCAACATCAGTGTGGAGATCTATGATGAGCTCACTTTGATAAATCAGTAAGATCATGATCTCAGTCAATCAAAGTGGAGAATAAAACTCTCTAGATACTCAGTTGGGATGGGTGGTGGAAAAATTGAAGGTCTAGAAAAGAAATGAATGCAAAGGATTCTTCGAGTTCCATTAAAGCGCATAAAAACTCCCTTTATGTGCATATTGCATTGTAAATACAGTAGATCAATGGTCACAGACGAGAAGTCTTCTTCCATTTTAACAGGTCCAGTTGGGGACATTATGTAACTCTGCTGAGCAGAGCAGAATGTAAGTGATTGTCTGATCCATCTCTTCACTCAAACAACTGCTTTATAAATGAGCCAAATCTTTTCAGTTCAGGATCGTCACCGAGTCTTCAGAGAAAATGAGGCAAGGAAAAAAGGAAAACCGATTGTGAAGGAAGGGATGGAGAGTGACAGACGAGAAGAAGTAATGAAGGAGCTAAGAGCAATGGCATTCTCTCTTCTTCACTTCACTTACTCCCCTAGATATTGTGTGGAATGGAGGGACGGGTGCCAAGCAAAGTGTACACACAAGAGTAAATCACACTCTGTTGACACTGCAATGAGAGGAGGAGGAGTGACAATTTGGGGGTCATCATCACATCCTCACTTCACATTAGACCGCATCATCTGCACTCTCTGACACCTCTCATCCACTGCTGTCCACTGTGTGTGTGTCAGTGATAAACAAATCTGAATTTAAGCACTAGCTGCCATCCCACTGATTCTTGAGTGCTGGAACAAAATAGCCTGAAGAATTGAAAAATAAAGAAATTAAAGCAGAAACATAAATATATGAAAAACAAGCAAAAATAATTGAAAGCAGCATATGATAATATAATGAAGTCATGCATTGTTAATCCTTTTGATCTTTTATTTAAAAAAATTACAAAAATCTAACCTTCCATTGAAGAATAAGAATTAAAAATGGGGGAAAATATCATCATGAAATCAATGTTTTTCTCAAATGCCCCTAGAAATTCTTATGAGTGAAATATCTTTGACGTATACTCCCATTCATATTTACAATTTTGAGCACTCCAGGGGTATTATGGACATGAAATTGTCCATCATTGGCTTCCTGTTTCACAGAAATATAATTGGGAGGGAAAACAAAGTCCTTTAATCATCCATCACAATGATAAAAAAACCCCAAAGAATATACTTCTGATGTTCAGCAAAAGATAATTGAGCTTCACAAATGAGAGAAGTGGCTTTATGAGTTGTCAGACAGGACTGGAACCTCAAATGGGAATGGCTTCTATGATCAAATGAAACTAAAAAAAGAGCTTTTTAGCAGGGAATCCACCATATGGGTTTAGTACAAACAGGGATAAAAAGTCCCCATGCGTACAATGAAATATGCTGCTGTATTTTTTGATGTTGTGGGCCTATATTTCTGCTGGAGGTCCTGGACATGTTGTTTAGACACATGGCATCATGGATATCAAATACCAACAGATAAGAAAAAGAAAATAAATCTTATAATGGGCCATGTTTGGATATTCCAACCAGACAATAATCCAAACACAAACCTCAAAAACAACACAAAAAAGGGACACAGAGTCAAAAAAGCATTTTAAATTCATATTCTCTAACGAAAGGTTACATTTTTGTGAATTTCTTAAAAGATCAGATAGATTTCATTGTACTTGTACAGAGAGAGAAAAAAAAATTAATTAATTAAATCAATGACGATTTATTTTCATAGCTTTCTTTGATCCTATTTACCAAAGGTACCAACAATTCTGACCATGTCTATATATATATATATATATATATGAAACATTAGTAAATATATGAAAGTGTAAATATAATAAAATTAAATAAAGTAGAAAAATAATATAATACAGTAATATAATTATATACTAATTCCAAGAATATAAAAATAAAATTAAACGTACAATAATAAACATGCAATATGATCACAAATATAATACATTAAAAGCAGAAATGTGATAAAAATAAAATAAAACAAAACATTAATTAAAATGTATATCTTATTATCTTATTTTAGACCATATCTGTTCCTCAGCCTCATTTCATACATTCATATAAAGAGGTTTATTATAAAACTACTCTTACAGTAGTTATAATGTATGAATTTCTTTGGAATGTCTAAAACTCAAAATCTAAATTACAATCCTGTTTGTTAACTAGCTACTGGCATTTGAAAGTAATTCTCAAATCAGTTCTGAATGGCTCACAGCCGTGGTGTGTGTTATCCTTCCTTCCATTACTTGCCATCCCTCCTTTATCACCTCCTCCCTCTAAACTGCAGAAGCAAAACAGCTCAGAGTGCAATTACTTCTCAAAAGACCAGCCTCTCATTTCACAAAGTGCTAAATCTTACCTCCGAGCCATTGGTGCTTCTCTCTACAGTGTGTTGTGCACAAAATGGTACCATTTTAGTCTTAAGGGACTCACAAGCTCCCCTGTGCGAGAGTGTAGGTGTGAAAGAGAGAGATATAGTCACACTGTTAAATACATCTCTAGTTCTCAGTTTATCACCTCACACTTCAAGGGACCACACATACACACACATTCGAGTGACATTAAAAGCAGAATATGTAAGTTGATACACAGAGCCGTAGATCTTTGACGAGCTACGCAATATCGTCTTCAGAATCGGAAGCAATTAGTTTCCGATTTTGAATGCAATATTGCGTAGCTCGTCAGTGATCTACGGCAACTGCCGCGCATTTTAAAAACAGCTGATTGAGATTTACCGCTAATCAAAGAACCGGCTTTACTGACGAAATGCGAATACATTAATCGACGATTAAATCCCCCAGCCCTACCATTAATACAGGTAATGAGTGGAGGACAGAGGAGCCTCTTAAGGAAGTTACAGGTCTGTGAGAGCCAGAAATCTTGCGTATTTGTATGTGAACAAATACTTATTTTACAGAAGAATTTACCAATTAATTCATTAAAAATCCTACAATGTGATTTTCTGGATTTTTTTTTTATTTTGTCTCTCATAGTTGAAAATTACAGGCCTCTCTCATCTTCTTAAGTGGGAGAACTTGCACAATAGGTGGCTGACTAAATACTTTTTTGCCCCACTGTATATTATTCATTGTGCAAGTAATAGTCATGTGCAGGTGGTTAGGTGATAAAACAGATATCAGAAATGAGCTTGATTTGTGAAAACGACATATCCCAAAGTTCAATGCTTACAAAAACGTACATATTGAGCCTTTAAAGCAAGGTGCTAATCCTATGTACATTAGTAAATGCTCTGCTCTTGGAAAGCAAACACAGCTTCATGCATTTCTTCATTATAGCATTGTGTATTCATGATGAGGATTTAAAGACTGTGTAAGTAGCAGAAGAAGGAAGCTGATGATTTACTCCGGTGTAAACGGTGAACTAGTCATCAAGCAGTGGTTTCATGCTGATTAGATGGCAGCTCACAATCTGGCCATGATGGCCAGTTGCACTATAGGGTGGTCAAAACAGCTAAAGGTAAACTCACATGGCATGCTCTGAACATGCAAAATGATTGACAATAGAACAAATTATGGCAATACAATGTCTTATCTTTCTGCAATAATAAACAATAATAATAATGACACTGCAAGCTGTCATTCTTGCCAGTGGCACTGTCTTGGGAATCTTACAATACGGACATTGTAGTTTTATTGCTCTTGCTTGATTTGTAGTCCTCATGCCTCCAACAGCAAGACAATAGCATGTTCACGCAGGGGATCACAAGCTGCGTTTCCATTACTCTTTAAATTGCGAATGAAAATACACCTAATGGAAGCACGTCAATTTCGCAAAAACTCCTATATAGCGCAAAAAGGTTTATACGCTTACATGAAGTGGTTTTTCAGGCAATTCGAAAAAGGAATATTTAGCAAAACTGCAATGGAAACAGGTTTTTCGCATTTACTGCTCACATGGCTTATGTAAGAAGTCATATGACTATTAAACACTTCACTTTGGAGTAAAAGGGGCTCTGATACGGCCACTGAAGCTGATTGCAAACTCTAGTTGATACTTTTGTTTATTTCAGCAACGCCACATATGTTTCTGAAGTGGCTGTCCGTACTGCTTCTCTAAAGTCAAATCTCCCAAAATCTGTTGCTATGACTTATCACGAGAGGCAAAAGGTTATGTTTTAGTCGCATACCATTGGTTAATGGAAACGTCGTCATTTCACAATACTTTTTTATTGACATTTATATAATATTGCCAAAGTTTTGTGCAAATCTGGTCAAACGTCTCTATACTGTCCTAAATCATTGTAACTGTGACCATAATTGTGTACAACCTGTAAACAGCAAGTGACTTAAAGGAATAGTTCATTAAAAAACAAAAATTTTGTCATTGTTTACTAATCCTCATATCATTAACACTATGTATTAGTTAAACACAAAAGAAGATATTTTAAAGAATTTTGAAAAACCAAACAGTTGTTGGTCCCTATTGATTTAGAAATACTATAAATGTCAATGGGGACCATCAACTGTTTAATTACCAGCCTTCTTCAAAATTCTTCTTTTGTGTTCAACATAACAAAGAAGCCCACACAGGTTTGATACTACATGAAAGTGAGTATATGATGGCAAAATTAGATTTTTGGATACACTATCCCTTTAATGACTGCTCAATAACTATTTAAACATTTTACAGTAAAGATCTATAAAGGTTATTTGTATTTTACAAAATTATCTCGAAAATACAATATCCTACAATATACAATTGTTTGTTCGTACATTCATTGATTCTGTTTTGTAATCCCTTTGGACCATTATGCTGTTCCTTGTCTGGGTGACTCATTATATATGTAAACTGTTTGTGTTTATCATTGAATAGATTTTTTCATGATTTTGCAGTAATTTGTGATGACAGGAGAAAGATTATAAAGAAGCATTTCATTATGCCACTCACAGAGAATAATTTTGAGCGGAAGAAAAACTGAGCATCATGAACTAAAAACATTTATATTCACTATAGTAATGTCCATGACCTTTTACGATTCTATTTTTCCCCATGACTTTTGCATGACCTTTTAAAATTCACATGACTTTTCCAGTCCTGCAACTTTAAAAATTCTCTTACATTTCCAGGTTATCCAGGAACTCTAATGCTTTGTATTGAAGCTGTGATGTTAACATCCTCTGCTGGTAAAACATCTTTTCACTACACATATTTCAAGGTCAGGGTTGACCAAATATAATCTTTAAAAAACAGAAAAAAACTTCACATGTACTTTGATTTCATTTCACCTATGCTTGTATGCGTATGAATGGAGAGAGAATAAAGCACATCTAGTGTGACTTCACCTTTAGCTCAACTTCTCAGTCACAGTCCACCGACAGCACGTCTTTATTCTATTAGTGTTTGTCGAGCAGTTGCCTCCTGACTTCAAGGTCGAGTAAGTCACAGCTAACAGGGTAGAGGACACAAGCACAGACATATTCTCTTCATCTACCACTCGTCACAATACTCTCTCAAACAGAAGAGTCAGAGGACATTTTGCACGAAATCTAAAACTCTGACTTTTAATAGAGTACCCTTTGATATGACTTCTGATTCTAAATTGTGAATTTAATTCGATTTTCGGAAAGACTCTTTCTGAGGTGAGGGCAAACAGTCTTTGTGCTTTGCCTCAAGGGTCATCTTTTATTTCAACATCAGTATGGTCAGAAAAAAAAACTTTTCTTAACTGTAACATCTCCAGTGTGATGTTGGATATCTTAATCAAGGTCTGTCGTTTCCCTCTGATTTCCCTGGACCGACTAATCCTGTCTATCCCAACAATACAAGGCAGGAGAGAAGGTGAAAGCCCCCACCAATTAAAGAAGCCTCCAGCGAGCTGCATCAATTCGAGTCAGCCTCTAAAATATGATTCAGCAGATTTACAGCTTCATCTCGACATCCCCTTAACGAGGAGTTCACCCAATCAATCTCTGATCAATACCAATCTCCAGCAAGGGCCATAAGGCAGAATCCACCAGCATCCCTATGGAGCTTTGCTTCTGGATAATAAAGCATACAAACAGAGCGAGAGAGAGAGAGAGAGGGGATGGGATAGTGCAGTCTTATGCCCTTCACATGAGATGGTAATACAGATGGGCATTATGGTATTATTAACCGGTGTAAAACCTTCAGAAATTTGGATGGATGCTGGTGCTGAAATTACGCTTTGAGAAGGACGCCCAATCAGGTTTATGAGCGACCATCAGCTTTCCCACAAACCATGTCCACATTTAATTTAGAGGAAATTACAGTTCAAATTTAATTTACTGGAAATTACAGAATGTCATTATATTGCTGAAGCAGGAAAGCGATTTAAAAAAAAAAAAAAAAACAAGTTCACATGTACTTGTACTTGAAAGTCTTGTACTCCATTTACATTTACTTGGTAACCAAAAAATAACTAGACTGACTATTATAGTCAAGACTTAAAGTCAAAATGATGACATTAAAAATGGTGCATCAATCTAATAATAAAAATTCCATGCATCAACTACAAAATGCAATATAACATTATTTAAGTTTTATTAAATTTTATTATAATATAACTGGTCAGCATTTCACTATAAAGATACAATTTGTTTAGTTTTTTTTTAATTGCATATTTTTAATTATTGGCATTATAATGTATAATGAAAACAATATTTATCATTTATAAATCAAGATAAATAAATGCATATAAAAATGTAAAATGTTTAGTCTTAATGTAATGTATTTACTTTTTATTAAAACAATAATAAATGCACAATTTCTTTTCCAAAATAAAATTTTTCAGACCGATTACTCATAGCACAATGTCTTAGTTTAGACTTCTTTTGAAATATTATTATATAACTTCTATATTATATAACTATAGTACAAATTGACAAGTTACATTATATTCCAGTCTTCATCATATAACTGAGATTATTATTATTATTATTATTATTATTTATTTATTTATTTATTTATTTTTTTACCCAAATCAAATATGTGAATTTACTTTTAGAATATATTTTCAATCTTTCAAGTTGCTTGGAAAGAAGTAATGGTGAATTTGTAAAGTGAAGTTGTGAATATGTGTTCTCTTCTTCACCAAATAACAAAGCCACTCTATGGCATCAAAACGTCGGGTACAGTAACAAAACAAGCACTCTTTGGAAATGTTTTGTAGGTCAGTCTCATCCAAAGGCTAAGCTTTTATTTCACTCTTCCCTGGGCTGAGTGAGCAGGCCTGTTTTAACCATCTTGTTCGAGGCCAGTCTGTACCAATGGCATCCAAAACTATGTTTCAGAAGCAAGACAGGCCAGCAATAAAGAATAAAAGTTGTATGCACAACCTTCAGGCATAGATTCTTATTACAGAAAGCAGAAAAGGCATAAACAACCCAAACACTCCAAAACTTCTGTTGCATCAGTATGCAAAATATTGCACATTATAAAGTTAATGTTTTGTCTGAGCAGACCAAAGTGAGGCGTGTAAGGTCGACAGCAGGGGATGTCTCCACAGGCGTCTGGAAACGAGGCCAGCGAGATTCTCACAACATCACAGCATCTCTATACACCAGAGCTTAGCCTGAGTCTACGAGAACAGGAGGAAATCATTTTCTATGTAAACCAAAAAAAAAAAAAAAACTTCCAGAAAGTCCTGGAATCTTGAGAAATAAATGTCAATGGAAGTCAAGATGCTAAATGAAGTATAAAGGTGGGTATAAGCCAATGTAGGGCAGACCTACTGTGAGACAGTGTGCACTACGAAGGAAACAAAGGCATGGGAAAAAACAAAAATCACCACCCAAGTGCTGAGCTGGTTTATTTCTTTAAATACAGGTATGTGCAAAAACAAAGGAAGATTCAGATCTAAATATGAATGCAGACTGTGTTTCAAATTGTCACCTCATATGGATCCTGTAAAGAGCACCATAGTGCATTAAAGGGATCATTTTGAGGATATTTTGAGAATTTCTTTTTATATAATAGAGGTAAATGGGATCTAATATTGTTTCTTTCCAAACGTTCTTCAGAATATCTTTAACAGAAGAAAGAAAAGTCACACAGGTTTGGATCCACAAACATTTATTAAGCAAGTGAACAGAGCATATGGCTGACTAACAGATTTACTTGCCATTAGCAGGAACTGCTAACGAGTATAAATAGGCTGGTAAATGCATATGCAAATGTAGCATGAGCCGTATCTACAAGACTCAAGGCAATTACAATTGAAAGGCACGTATGCACATAATTCCCACTCTCACACACATACTTATAAATGCATGCAGATCACAATTTTTACAACCCTTCTTGCTTTTAAACTAGCTGTCCTTGCAGTGCAGTCTTTAAAGTAAAGGGGGAAAGAGATAAGTGTAGAGCTGGTGCCGTTTGACTGCTTGTTGACTCTTGAGAGAGACTTTCTCTTCAACAGCTCCTCGGCTGAGAGCAGAACTGGCCTGATTGCAGCAGATGTTGGCACTTGAGTGGCAGCAGGCTAGAAGTAATTAGTGCCCAGTGCTAGCTCTGTCTGACTCCTTCTCATCTGCTCTGTCTCTTTCTTTCTGTGGTGACCAGCATCATCAGATCATATAGCGCTGCACTGAATACTGCAGGGATAATAAGATCACCCCATCTGCTAATCAGCAGAGTCAAAACACAATCTGTAGAATTTTCTTTTTGGACTTGTGGCTATAAAAAGAACCAAATACATCATAATAAATAAATAATAAAATGCCAAATGAATAATAAAATGCAACTACTTTTATCCAGTATTTGCATTTAATTATTTAGCACACTTAGGCTATAGGTTTGATTCCCATGTAACACATGACCTTATGCTGAATTTACTGTAAATCACAGGAAAAGAGGCCATCAAAACCATTCAGTAAATGTATAATAACTTTTAGCACTCAACAATGTTAGCAGTACCAGAGTTTGAGTTAGATAACTAAAAGTTATCTAGCTAATGTTAATGTTGAGTACATGTATAAATCCTTTAATTTGAGGAAATGACTCAATGACTCCCACATAAAGTGAGTGCATTTTTTGCTCAATGAATCTGTGTATTTCAATTAATGTTTATAAATGAAACGAAGTCAGCTACTTGTTTGATTACTAAAGGAATAGTGTTGTGAATGAATCACTGAATGAATACAGACAATCCTTTTTTTCTCCTCCTAAATAAATTAGGGTTATTCAATACATTGATTCACTGACTTTTATGGTTGCTATGTTCTGTTGAACTGTTTGGAATGAATGATTTCAAGTACAGAAGTCTAAAATATCTTTAATTGTTGAATCAATTAGTATTTTGAAACAACATTCTTGCAAACAGGTTTAATGAATAATTCACTGACTAAGTCATATAATTGTGTTTTTTTTTATACTGAAATCATTAGTGTGTTTGAATCATTCCCTCACTCACAGTCAACCACTTGTATTTTACTAAATAAATGATGACTCCTTCATAAAAACAGTCACTTGTTTTATTCCTAAACAAATCAACGTTTTTAAAAGAATTGGTTAAACAAATTTTTCACTGACTCACTCATAAAGTTACTTGTCGCCTAATGTACCCTGCACAAAGGCTCACTAAAAAAACCTCATCCACTAATGCACAAATTGATAGTCTGCTTGAAACAAACACAGACAAGTGGATTGGTTATAATATATGATTGCATAAGCACATCCCTAATTCATATGTTCTGCTTAAAATGCACAGCTAGACAAAATAAATAAAGTGAGAGGCGTGCACAGACACAACAAGACAGGCTTTTATTGTGTTTTATGCAATGAACCATCATTTAGCTTGCTAAATGTTTGTCTCTGTCACTCTCTCCTGCTGTTTTGTCTCTCTCAGGACTTGTATGTGCCAATTGCTTGTCTCGGTCACTGCCTGGCTCTCTCAGCCGACCGAGTGAGATAGAGTGGGTGGGAATAAACTACAACCCAGACGTCGAGGACAAAACACGAAAGACTGGCGGCCAGACAACCTCGGTGTTCTGCCCTGGACTCTCATCTTCTCCTTGAACCAGCCGGCGAGACACCCAACACCGGTCTCCCAGTGATTACACACACAGGCACATCTCATCTCCACCATCAGTATGCAAGGCTGGAGCGCAGTCTGGCTGAGAGATGCGATTTGCTCCAGCGATCAGAGATGCGCCGTTGTGAGGACATCTGTCCCGCTCAATCGGCTTTGAGGACCCACTCCAGTCTGTTTGGTGAGCTCAGTTTGTCCATGTGGAGGGGACTATAAGCACCCTCTACCAAACTTATCTGCTCCCTGCTATGGTCCACTTGGCTGTGGAGGATTGCGTCAGTTAGCACTAACTTAATAAAGGAACAGAGGAAGGACTGTTGGGAGAAATGCATGGCCGGAAGGTGGAGAGGGTTCATTAGACAATGCTCCAAGCATCTGCCTCCCCGGGAAGGCACAAAAGCCTGGGTTGAGCAAGGGTTAATTAATGATCAAGATGACCAAGACTTTCCCATGTGGGATTACTAAGCTCTGGGGATGGGCTGGAGGGTTTTAGGAAGAGAGAACAGCGTGTTTCATGTTTTCTTTCACTTGTTTACTCACTTGCTGCTGCTCTTGTCTTGTGACCCAAAATACTGTTGCGGCGGTTTGAAAAAAAAAAATTGCTGTGGTATTTGCAGCATTTTTGGTGTGTTGATTTGCAATAAGAACTTTAATAATAATAATAACTTTTAATAAATTTCAGCAATTTGAATAATACATTTTTGTGCGCAAATAATGGAGCAATTAGCTGAATTTGTATTTATTAGCGCAAGTATCTTCCAGCTAGGGCTGGATAAAAATATCTTCATTTAAATAATGAAGTACCAATATTAAAATTTCACTGACAAAAGTAAAAAAAATACTAAATTTAAGAAGATTTAGCAGTCTGTATGTTTAGTGCAATTTAAGAGCTTTAATTACTGAGTAAATTAAATGATTAGTATAGCCTGATGTAGCCCAAAATGACAGAAATATACTCAAATGCATCACAATTAAACAGAATCGAATTGGAAAATGATGTCCTAATACAAGACCCAGAAGACTGAATATTGTGTAAATTGACAGTTAGTAATTAAAAACGCTCCTGCTATATGGAATCCCTGGTTTTCATTTGACACTGAAATTAATTTTAAAGCCTTTTAAATAACTGAACAAAAGGAACCATGACTAAACTTTATGTCATCCATTAACGCAATTTGACGATGGCATCTTATTGTATGAATTTTCTATCACACGTGTCAGTTCTTTATATATTTACGTTTCCACATGCAAATGGAATTTAATGCATTATGACTATCATAGACCACCTGCATTTAAGAGATGATTTACTCAACAGGAACTATATAGAATCAGCTAATTAAACTGAAAAACGAACAATGCCAAGTGAACTGTGCACATGCTCTCATTCTCTCCAGCATTCATAAGTGACAAACAGACATTCAGACTCACTGTAATTCAAAGCTACTGTTAAGACAGCCCTATTGACCTTGAAGAGCAAACTATTACGAACAGATCAATAAAAGGTCCCCTTTAGAGCAAGTATGAGGATTCAACAAAAACAAGTCCCACTGCACTACTGCCCTTCCTTTTAATAACTCGCCCAATAAAGCCTCTGCTGTAGATACAGTTCGCCTCTTTACTGAACAAATCTCTGACATGCCTTTGTCTATACGTGCTAGTATTTCCCATAAGCCTGTTTTACTGGACGTTTTCATCTACCTTCATATCACCCCTCATCCAAGACAGTATATCTGACCCAGTTCCTCATTCTAATTAAAAACACTTTTCTTTCCCTGTAACATTTTGGAAACTGCCCATCCAGTGTATGTGTGTGTGGCAGATGGTTGTACTAGGATAAGTCTTTTGGGATGATGAGTTCTTGCTGCTTGAGATCACAGCTGTTTGTTCTTCCAGCTCTTCATAAGAAATGGACAGGCTCTCTCTCTTTCACAGATGCTTTCTACATCTTTTTTTCATTAGCAACAACGTGGGAACATGTATATAACTCACACTCACTAAACAGTGGATAATCCATGTCATTTATTTGTAAAGAGCAGAGCTGGATTACATTTCTCACACAGCAAGCATGGCAGTTTGAGCAGGTCTGGGTCTGCAAATCGATGTGTCACATGTCAGCAGGCGTCAATGTAGACTCTCAGTGCATTAGTGCAGATAACAATATCTGTATGCACTTACTGCTGAATTTTACAACGGCAAATTGTTTTAACATGGAATGAATTTTCTTTATTTATTCATGACTGATAAAGAAAATGGAAAATCTCCAGTAAAACCAGGTCATGTTATTCAAGTTATCTGTAATATCTCAGCTACAGCCATTATTCCAGGTGAGCATGAACTTAATTATACTGAAAATCTTGCCAACATTTTGCTGGCACATAAATGTGGACAAAATCATTTTATTTTTTGAAATAAAAGTACAGAATGTTATTTCCACAATGCAATTCGATGGAACAGCCAAGTTTACTCGTAAAAAGGCAAAAGCAAATACTACAAATACTTCGCATGGCTAAATGTTTTTCTTTCTTTTTTTTTTTTTTGCCAGCCAGTGCTTCCTGACATTTTCACTGGCAAAACATCAAAATAATGACGAATTTTTATATTGCTAGAAACACATTTCTCACTCATTTCTTCAACACTCATTTCTTTTTTATACTTTTATACAGCAAAGATGCATTTGTAATGCTAACATTATTTTTCTTTCCTAAAAATGCAATTACATAAATAAGTAAAATAAAAATATATATTTAAATAAAAATTATAATTCATTAACAATACTTCTATTTCTCTTACCTCTTACCATCCCAAAGTCTGTAATGTTACTGTACATTTTTAGACTTTTTTTGGTTCTGTAAAATGTGTTTTTTTTTTTTGTTATAGTTTTTTTGGAATAAATACATTGCATTATATGACCATAAACACCCTTTTGATTATGAAAAGGTAAATTTGTTTTATTAGTTTATGGTTTACTACAAAAAAAGTTTAAGTCTAAAGGTTTTTTAAAGGGTTACTCCACCCCAAAATGAAAATGTTGTCATTAAATCACTTATCCCCATGTCGTTCCAAACCCATAAAAGCTTAGTTTGTCTTCGGAACAAAATTGAAGATATTTTGGATGAAAACTGGGAGGTTTGTGATTGTCTCATTGACTGCCAAACAATTTTCACTGTCAAGATGAAGAAAAGAATGAAAGGCATCGTCTGAATACTCCATCTGCCATCAGTCATTCAACTGTATTGTTATGAAGCTATGAATATTTTTTTGTATGGAAAGGATACAAAAATAATGACTTTATTCTGCACCGTAACATTTTGGAGAGCATCTACTGGACGCATTTAGCATATGCAGTTCTCTGTCAGCCACAATGCAAAGATTTGTTTTTTGTACAAATCAAAGCATAAACACGCATAGAAAATTTATCTTTCCATTGCGGCTGACACAGAGCAATCCTTATTTTTGAGCACTGCTTTAGTTTTATTTCTCTACTGATGAGCTTTTGAGCAGCCAGTCTGACTCCTGCCTTATTAAATCACCTGTTTATCTTCTCAGAGGTCAACAACCAGCCTGAAATAGCCACCAACCAGGCCACTGTCACCACCCACCATCTCCCAGAGCCAAATGTCACCAGAGACTAGAGGCATGATGGGCCATAATTATCATAACAAATATCCAAACAACCATCAGAGAAGTGAAACTTGCCCATTCCGTGTTAGTTAGACTATTGACCCTAATGGGTTCATCAGGCCCTTCCTCAAATTAAAATCTGCTGATTGCCTGTTTCATTTTCACAAGGTCATTGTTGTAAGTGAACTATAGGGAGCTTGTGAGTGGGAGATCTATGTGAGCTCATCACGGGGATGGCAGAGAGAGGCCATCTCATCATGGCAAACGCTGCATCAATGACACACTGATTGATTTGTAAAACGAAGGAGGTGGAGACTCATGATCTTGGTGGGGTGGAAGGTCTCTCGGGGCTCATTTAGCACTTAAAAGCATAATTAGAAAAAAAAGAGTCAGGGGGTTGGGCATGTGCTGCTTCTTGTGCTTTGAAAAACTGTGCTTCTGCTCTGTGCACTTGTACTATCACAATTAGTCTCTCCTTTTCGGTGAATAGCAACTTGCAACTTTCAATTTTGTTTTTCAGCAGGTTACATTGTTACACTGGTAGGTGGCATCAAGTGACTGTGTTTATGAAGGAGTCACTGAATATTTGATTAAACCGATTTGGTCTAAAACCCTGATTCATTATAAAACTAAACACTAATGAGTGGTCAACTGGACAATTTACTCAAAGACTCATTCAAACTCATTGATACATTTACCAACAAAAACAGATGGCCTAAGTCATCCTTTGGAACGCTACTTTCTCGTGAACGCATGTACGACAGTTAGCAGAAGCTAGAGATTATTTTTTATATCATGTTTTAAATATGGAAATTTTTATTATGCAAACTGATTTGCTTTTCAGGAGGCCTTTATTAACCCCCTGGAGCCATGTGGAGTACTTTTTATAAAGGATGGATGCAATTTATTGGACATCTATTGAACTAATATTTCAACAGCTATTCACTGCCATTATAAAGCTTGGAAGAGCCAGGACATTTTTTAATATAACTCCGGTTGTATTTGTCTGATAGAAGAAAGTCATATAAATCTACATTTGGAAGGTTTGAGAGTAATTCATGGGGTAATTTTCATTTTTGGGTAAACTATCCATTTAATTATTGATTAATTCAACTAATTGACTGAAAAACAATGATTTATTTAGGAACACACTGCAAAAAAAATCTTTTCTTTTTTTGTCTTGTTTCCATATCTACAAATTGTTAAACCAAAAAGGAAGAAAGAAAAAAATATTGTCTTGTTTTCAGAAAAAAACAAGTCAAAATTAAGTGAGTTTTTGCTCAGAACAAGGAAAATAATCTGCCAATGGGGTAAGCAAAATAATCTTATTTCAAACAGAAAACAATATTATTTTGCTTACCCCACTGGCAGATTATTTTGCTTGTTTCAAGTAAAAACTCACTTAATTTTGACTTGTTTTTTCTGAAAACAAGACTATATGTTTTTATTGTTTAGAAAATCCTTCTTGGTTTAACAATTTGTAGATATTTTGACTGGAAACAAGACAAAAATCTAGTCTTGAAAAGCATTTTTTGCAGTGCAAAACAAGCTTTTATGAGTGAGTTGTTACACCAAATCATGTACCATTATATCAATTTTAAAAAACACTGATTCGTTCAGGAACACCATTTAAAACTATTTTCATTGGCAGGGCTTTAACAGATTAGAGAGTTACAAGAAACTCTGGAAAACAGAAGTTGCTGCTGAATAAACTATTGTATAAAAAAGGTCTAGCTTTTTAAGTAAAAATCTGTGATATTTCCCTTACAGTCCATAGCCAAAACCCATTTCTAAAATGATTCTTTATGGAACATGGCTCTCAGAGATTAAAAGAAAAAAAAATAATTTGCTTCTGACCTGGTGTGAACTTAACACACCTCTTGATCCCAGAAACACTGTTTACTCTTGTTCTACAGCACAAAGTTCGACTACAGCTTGGTAATATAAGACAGGTGTGAAACCATGCTGCGTAAAATCACTGTAAATAACTGTGCACGTATATTAAAGAAAAGGTCAATAATAATATTTGGCAACAGTGGCTTGTAATACAAAAGCCTAGAGAAATGCAAGTGGAGGGCAACATTTATGTCACACAAATAGCTATTATTAGCTATTATAACTTTATACTGCTATGTTCTTTGATAAATCTCTATGCTGTCCATTTGTGTGTATAGGTTTGTTGCTATACTTTGCCTTAAAAAGCACATTTCTTCCATTCAGCATGCTACAACAAAATGAATACAGGAGAAAAATAAAAGTATGCAAACAACCAGTCTCTAAAAGACAGCCTAGCTCCTAATAAAGAAATAGAAAAGCTAATCTATTTGCTTCATTACTCCTGCCGTAATTACAAAAACAACAGAAAGCAGTGTGTTTTATTGTTTTCTCAATAGTCACAGAGCTAATTTAACAAACAGCATTCATACAACAGAGAAATGAGAGGCTATTCAATCAAGAAGTGTTAAACACACGCATACATACTACTCAAGTTAATATTCTTCAATTCACCTATTCCCATTTGTGGGCGAGTTCTCACCCCCGAAGCGAGAAAACAGCATGTTTAACAACATGTTTACGAGGCAAGAAAGTCACTCTGCGTAACTGAGGGTCATTAAGACAAGCATTTTATTGTCACTGAGGACTAGAGATTGTTGTGTGGCGTCTTCTCCAGACAGACTATTGGCAGAGATTGATTATTTCGTGAGTTGCCCAGTGTTGTGGACTTGTTTGTGAGGGTCCACTGGGGGGGGAAGGGATGGGCAGAATTCATGAGTGAAAAAGTCACCACCACAGGACAGCCTTAATAAATGATCATTCGAAAACATGCTAAGCAAAAAGGGAAAAACACAGCAGGATTAATTCATTAAGTGGATGACTGTACAGAAGGGGTAAATATACATTTCTATTAGCAGAAAGAGCTGTGTGTAATTCACCCACGCTAATAGGAAAAAGAACGTAGCTTCCATTACAGAGGTAGACATAAACCAACCAGTCAAGCTGTGTCGATCCAAGCTGTGATTCAACATTTACTGGCCTTTATACTGATAGAATGATGTTTGTAAGCAAATGCAATGCTTGTTTCATGTACATAGCGCTTAAGTGGTGCATATTTATTTTGCTGCCCATATTAACAGCTAACGTAAGCAGCGTAGCAAAAGTCTGGCGAGCTTAATGGAAGGTAAATGTGTGCACAAAAATGTTTCTATTCAGCAAATCTGACTGAATTTAGATTAATTATTATCCAGATGTAAACATGTTTGTACTATTAGATTCGATCTCGTCTTCATTAATTAATTTAGTGCTGTCAAATGAGTAATCATAATTAATCCCATCCAAAATAAGTTTCTGTTTACACAGTATGTGTCTTCTGTGCATATTAATTACATAATATGTATACAAGAATACGTTATGTTTAAATATTAAATATATTTATATACAGTATAAATATAAATACCAACATGTAAATATATGTAAATATTTGCAAAACGTGTGTGTCTTTATACTGTATATACATTATTTACATACATATATTATATTATATTATATTATATTATGTAAACAAAAACTATTATTTTGGATGTGATTAATCATTTGACAGCACTAATTTTTTTTTAAATAATGTTGTTGTTTTTTTGTAATTCATACCTGTAATACAATAGATTTCATTTATTTAAAAAAAAATAAAACATATTGAACCCAATCTTTGAATTAGTAAAATGTAAAAGTAACAGTAAAACATAAAATTCACAGAGTGCACCTTTAATGAATTAGCAAACTACTGAAAGTTTGGGAGGCTTGTCAAATTACTTGGCAGTAGCTTCCTTTTGAAACAATCAAACCTTTTAAATCATGGACAATTGCACTTTTGGCTGCAGAATGTTGCTCTGATTAACTGTTCAATCTGTCTTGTAAGAAACTCTGTGGTGTGACTAATGAAAAGCAGCTTTGCATCTTAACTCTGTGAACTCTCAAAAGTGTGTGATGATAATGTGTCCAATCTCTTGCCTTTCATACCCTGAAGGACTGGTTAATTTAACAGTGCGCTGTTATGACAAAACGGGGCCATTGGAACTGATTCATCGTGTCCATAACCAGTGTAGTTGGAAGCTGGGGACAGGACAGATTCGAAACGTTTCCTTTTCAAACGGGAACATGCATAACTTATTAATTATGGTAAAAATGATTTATACCACCTGAAGGTGCAGATTAAAGTGTCACATGTAAGAACAGAGAACTACATCTGCATTATAACCTACCACAGGAAAATACAGAAGTGAATAAAGTAATAGATTCTTAACAGCACAAGGCCTGAATCCCACTGGGTCAGAAAGGTACAGCACTAATTAGACTGTCTCACAAAGCAGGAAAAGGTGTAAACCAGAGACGTGTGAATACGAGAAGGGTCATCGAACATCCGGCTGGCGTCAGAAGATGATGGATGAAGTGAGTTTGTAGCCAATAACTGCATTCATTACCTCTGAATATTTACTGCCTGCTTCTCCTAATCAATACATAGAGTACACATGAACCACCAGCCTCTTTCTTTTCCTTTTTCATCTACTCATTGTGCCGCACACAAACACTCTCTGAACTCAGCTTTGACTTTCTGAATCAGATTTTTCTCTGTCCTTCCCTGACACTCTTCAGGTCACATCACTGAGGTCTGTATGAACAATGGATTCAGGTCCTTATAAACTAGCATTTCTCAATCTGGGGACTGCCTAAAATAGCTATATAGAAAAAAATTAAAATAAAATACTAGGTGATTTTAAGGCCAAATCTGAAATTACACTGCACTAGATAAATGTTGGATTTATAATATGGAATCTAATTAAATTAGTTTAAGATACATAGCATATTTTTCTTATGTACAATTGCCAATTATTAACATATTCTATGTTATACAAGCAGAATTGACTCATTTGAAATCAAGTACTGCAGACTAGACACATATTGTACAAAAATACTGCTGTTTTCTTGATGCTATACTGCATACCAAGGCCAGTGACCAATCAATTATACCAGGAAAATTTCTCCTTAAAATTTAAATATTGTCCGATTGCATATATTTATATATATATATATATATATATATTTAAGCTCCAGGATTTTGTAGAGGAACTGTAAAAATGCTCTAATTGTAAGTATTAATTCATTAATTGTAAGTGTATAATTTTGATATTCTCAATCCCACTTTGAGGAAACTAATTTAGTGAATTAAAATTATCATTAAACATGCGCTCCGCTCTGAACTTAACAATGGCTCATTCTTCTCTTCCCTCCTTCAACATCATAGGGGTCAAAATAATGTGTAATTGCATAAAGCAAGGCATTTTATATTTTTCACTGTACTAAGGGTCAGATTACTGTCATAAAGAAGAGGTGACATACTGAGCATATTGATTTCTCAAGCCTGTATGTGTTTGTACATAACTATAGCAGCATGTTCAAAAAAAGAAAGGAGGAATATTTGTTAGATTAATCTTCAAACTAATAAATTCTTTTGAATGCTACAGTAAGCCTGTAAGACTGTAAGCCTAATTATTAAAACATAACTAACATTTGGCAAAGTGTCCTAAAGCATTTCAAGTTCTATTTACATTAAGCCACTAGCACTTGATTTTGAATTTGTAAAAGCTTGACTATACACTGCAACTCACACGAAGAGACATTAAGGTTTTACGATAAATCAAACTAAACTTAAATTGCCTTGTGTAGTATTATTAAACCACAAAATTAAAGTGTTAACTTGAGAAAGTCAAAAGGAAGTATATATACACACACACACACACATATATATTTAACATAATTTTTAACAGCATCCTCATTTACAGCAGTTTCATACAAGTGCCTAAACAGCAGGTGGGTTTCTTTCAGCAAAAGATAGAAGTATCTGACTTAAAAACATTTCTAGCTGGTGAAAATACTATGGTATAATATGCACATAACATACTGAAAACTGCGCTGGAAGATGTCTAACTTCCTATGAACTGTATAAATCTCCTCTCACATACGTTCTCTTTCCCTGTATGTCCGCTCTCTCTCTCTGTTGTGCTAGTGGGTGAAAGAAGGGAGAAGAGCTGCACAGGAGAGCGGAAGTGTCTCTGATCACAGGGGCTCAGTCATTAGTTCTCCTAATTGTCTCTTCCTGGCATGGGGGAGGTTACCACGGCAGCCGTTTCCACAGCAGCTGTCACCACTTGGCGGGAGAATAAGTGGAAACATAGTGTGTGAGAGAGAAGCAGGGGTTCTTGACAACACGATACTCAGCACTCAAAGAGGGACACAGAGGGAGGTTTAGAGCCACAGGGCACTGCATGAGAGTGACAGGATAAGACCAGGAGAAAGTGAATGAGTGAAAGACTGAAGCGTTTCGTGCTTAGTCCCTCCCCTTTCTGTCTGCTTCTATCACTTCTAACATTATTATTATAGAGTGTGGGGCTGCTTCCGAAGAATTATCACACACCATGCACTTAGATCAGATAGGATTTCTGGATAATGCATGTATGTGTACGACAATAGATTACTGTCTTATACCTTGACTGATTGATTGATTGTCATAGACAAAACATAAGATGTTTATAATTAAGTAAACTTATTGTAGCTCAACTATATTTATATATAAATATATATATATATATCAAATGATTAATCAAGATAAATCATATATATATATATATAATTATTGTTATTATTTTCTACTTAATGATTATAAATTATTAAACAATTAAAAAGTAGGAAAAACTGATGACTACCATACTTATTACTATTATTAACAGTAACACAAACAAAAATTACTAATTAGTATTATTTAAAAATAATATTAGTATTATTATGATTATCATTAGGATGTCAGGGGTTAACGGGCCCACCAAAATATGCCCAATATTCTGAATATGAACTGAAGTAGTCTAGAAGCAATGCTTATATCCAAAAAAAAAAAAAGACATTTGTTTAAAATTCTTTGTTGTAGACACAATGAACTCAACAGCAAGCACGCAGAGATTACAGAAGCAATGTTTACTGTCGAGCATTCAGCAAATGTTTTCACATGAGCGCTTTCCAAAAAGCAGATGACAGCCGGAATACCCACTGGGGTAGAAATGTCGCCATGCTGGGGTAAAAGAGCAAGATGGATCCTCTGATAAACTCAGAAAGACTTTGATGTATCTCAGCGTTCGAACACGGGGGAACAAAGCGAACAAAATGACAATTCACATGCTTGAACAAGCCGCGGTTAATCTGGTTAAGGCCTGCGATCATGTGCAATTAGTTTCAGCCCTCCATATCGCAAGGAAGCATTAATATCCACGCCTGTAGCACTGCTCAATTTGAAGTCATTTAACAGTCAAATCTTTGGAATTGTAATTTGGCCCTCAAGCTGTTCCTGAAGGCAGAGTACATGTGCATGTGTCTGTGTGTGTGTGAGCGAGTGTGTATGTGTGTGTGTATGTGTGCAATATACGTCACTTTGTGAGTCACATCATTCGAGGCTCTGTCTACTTACAGAGCTTGTGTATCTGCATGTGTTACAATTTCCACATTCCACTTCTTAATCTGTGACCATTCATTCTAAAATCAACATGAAGCCAAAATTGACTTTTCACGTTCTTAAACCACATCCCTCGTTTTATTATTGAGCTATTCATTGGTGCATGTTATTACAAATACTCTAACTATAACTTTGGAATCTTTTATCAAAACGTTGCTAAAAAAAACTCTAACATGACTTTTCTCACTCATCGAATATCTAGTTTACTCAGAAATGCAATTACAGTAGTAAAATGGGTTGCAAAAACCATTCAGATGTACAGTACGTTAAAGTTTTCTATGACCTCATCATCAAAAAATATATGGTTTTCACAATTACTTTTATAAACATTTTTCAAATAAACAACAGCACATGAAGAGGAGTGCTTTTTTAAAAAAAGGCTGATTTTATTGTGGTCATGTGATCATAATAACTCTATCTCACATACACCTGAGCAACATTATCATGCTCCAGGCATTCAAATCGTGATATAGTGTGAAATCATTTCTGCTTCATAACAACTCATCGTGTCCTCCATGTAACCTTCACAGAACAATCAGAGTGCTGATGCACACATACAGTACATGCACGCACACAAACACACACACTCACATCTAGCACATTTGAGATTGAACTTGATTGTAGAAAAACATAAAAACAAAAACACCTTGTATTTCTTATAAAATGGATGAATATTAAGCCTAATATGCTCATTGTACACACAGACATCTATAAAAAAATGCACAAACACAAAGTGTTTTACACTAAACAGACTGAATATTCAAGCCATTTTTTTGAACAAACAAACGTATTCACAATCCTATTAAACAGCACACAGTTCACATTTTAATTTTTAGTAATGAACACACAGGACGAGCATATAGGCTTATACATTTATGTACAATTAAAACAGATAAACAGAGACTGTACGTCACTTTTCATGTTCAACACCACACCCCTGGGGCCACTAACAACAACAAAAGGGCTGGGTTAAAAAAAAAGATTTCTCTGTTTTTATAGATTCACATTTTTATGAACCAATATAGACTCTTAAATCCCAATCTGTGCTGTTTTCAGCTGATGAATGAACAGTATATATAGTGTGCCTCCCATCCAGTAAATCTCAATAGCCTAAGCTTTGTGCATTGTTAATTTTAATATGATCCTAGGTCTCAAATTTCAAATTCTGTCCATTTTTTTTAGGAAATTCAAGCAATAAATGATAGATCACAGTACATACCTAAGATCAAGTTTCACTTTACTAGTGGATACTTGCCTGTGTGTAATCAAAGGCATAGCAAAAGATCAGTGACAGTTTTATTTTTGCTTTTAGAGGCTTATGATCCCTCGTTCTGCTGGCAAACTGGAGCGCATTTGCCACCAACTGGACATGGGCGGGAGTTACAAATTACAACAGATCAACCTCAGTGTAATCTGTGACAGATTCATTCATAAGAAAAATCACTTAAAACATTTCAAACTTTTAGACGGTAGTCTGTGTGTGTCTATGTAAATATATGCACACGTACACACTTCTGAATGTCTATCAGCTCGTGCGATTCATTCCTGGTGAATTCCCTCTAAAATCAGCATCTGGCATCTTGAGTGTTGCTTGCTACTTTTACCGGGCACTCTTAAGAGCATCTAAATGTAGGCTGATTTGTAACTTGTTGTAGATTCTTGAAAATCTCGGTATGATTGTTTTTGCCTGGCCTATTTTAACCTGAATCTGTGCATTTGGTGTGAAAGGTGGTAGGAGCATTTAAAAACAGAAAATGTGAAGGAGATGCGGCTGCACAGCTTTGTCATACTCTGGAGAGGTCTCTGTGATGATACTGCAGCACTGTGAGAAAAGAGTTTGGACAGAAGCCAGTGTGAACTCAAGCGAACATGCTGTAGTGACAAGCACTATCTAACCGCAGATCACCGCTCCTGTTACGTGCTCTGCTTCTCTACCTTTGCCCACATGTACACCTGAGGCGACTAACACGCACACAACCCTGACGCTACCTCAAAAGTCAATCTTTTACCGAGAACAGGCACCTGTAATATTACATACAGGATGTGCAGAGGGAATAACTCAGTATGTCTTATGCATAAAGCATAAGCTCCTCTCTGATATCCACTCACCACAGTGTTTCTCTCTAAATCTCTGCGAGGCCGGGGCACAAGGGAGAGCCAAACCTCTCATATACACGTAACAAAGCATAATCCAAGACCAGGGGCCGCGATCAAATCATCCTTTGTTTATGCATCAACACGACAAGGTGCTATTGAAAAAGGGTTTTCTTCGTCTGGCTGAATGCTCTTTAGAACATGATTGAAACTGAGGAAACAATACCCTCTAAGAGAGCCAATTCCCTGTATGAACACTTTAATAATATAAACCACAGATTTCATTTCCTGAATCAGGCCAACCTGAGCTCTGCCATTTATTCTCCATGAGCAGGATCGCACGGTTCTGATCGCTATCACTTTCTGATAAGTCAAAAGAGGAGAAAATAGAAAGCGTTACTGGCTTCTCCCTGGTTGATGCTTAGCAAAGCAGTAGAAATACACGTAACATACAACCCTAATAAACATATAACTGATAAGAACAAATTTAGAAGAAACACAGTTATTCAAAGAAAAAACATTAACTAAATTTGAAACGCAATGCAGGGAATTCTGGGCATGTCAGTTTACGGTTTTTCCCTGTGAATTTACAAACTACAAACTTTTAAAAAGTAGTTTACATGTTACTTCCAGTAATTACAGAGGATGCTAAAACTTGCTAAAAAGGTAAAAAAAAAAAACAAAAAAAAACACACACACACACATATATATATATATATATATATATATATATATATATATATATATGTGGCTTTGGCCTGAGTCTGTTTTGAAAAGTGCATCCATCTTCTCTGTTCTGACAGTGACTGCTATGCTTTGTATGAAGCAGTTTATCAATTATAGATTGTTTCTAAACCACAAACAGCACACTGTGACAAAAATGATTCAATTGGGGCAAATGCAACATTTAAATTTTTTAGTGACAACTCTTTTGTTTCTTTGAATCCCCCATACTTCATGCTGACTGAGAGCAGGATAACGTTCATACTGCTCACTAAGCAAACGTGTAATTGAGTAGACAGCCCCATTCCACTCTTTTGTCTAAGTCTTCTCTCTGTCATCTGAAGATCTCCTATGTCAGGTTAAGGAGACTGAGAGGAGAAGAAAGTTTATATTTGCAAAATAGGATGTGCCCATTATGCCTAAAAAGAAGTGTGATCATAATCATAAGACACTGCATTAGAGATAAAAAAAATGCAACTAAATGGATTTGCATGTTTATTGAAAAGTATATATTATATTATATTATTGCATTAATTGCATTATATAGATCGCATTAATTGCACTATTATAGACGCCCAGTCAAATTTAAGTTCAAGAAGCCAACAAGCGTCCTTGTTGTTTTGTTTGAAAAGAAGTCAATAAGTACAGTTTAGCGAATTAGCATGCTGTATTCAAGGTTTCATCAAAGCTGACAAAAAAGTGGCAAGCTGAAAAAAGTGATAGAGGAGGGATAATTTCAATAAACTTGATAAACCTGTGGTATCTTCTTCAGGGCATAAAAGGAAAATAAAAGCTGAAACATTTGAAACAAATACTACAAAATATTCAAACTTAATAAACAGACACCATTTTGACAGAGGTGGTTACAGATATCATTGTCTTATTTGATCACAAAAGCATCAGTCAGTCGTGAGTCTGAGCAATCAATCACTGTGACACAGCAGATCTCATCTTCATACCCCTATATAAAATTATACACCTCCAGAGGCAGAGTGTGCCAACAGTAAAAATAAATCCAATAAAAGCCACACGAAATTCAACACAGGCATCCACACCTGTGCTTAAAAGATCTCTGACACCATTTTGAGGCATTCTCAGGAGAGTCCTTGTCTTGTCCCTGGGAGCAAAAAGCAGAGGGTGAGACTGATTTTGCTGCTTTGAAGATTGATGTTGGTGTTTAAGATGCCTCTGAAAAGCAGACAAGACCTTCGGGTTAATCTAGCCTTAGATGATAAAGACGCTCACCTGCTCGGAGCTGATAGCATGGCACTGCTAGCCAACACTGTAAAGAGCAGCCACCTCTATATGTAGCAATATTAAGACTTCAACATCCTCATTTCAGCTCCCAGATGACCATCTTTTACAACCTTACATAACCTTGAGTCAAAGTTTTCGCAAATGTGTACAGTTTCACTCAATCAGAGTTCCTACAGATGTTAAACAGATATTACAGGGTCAATATCTGGGTTGGTTTATATGTGTCTTTTCATAACAACATTGCAGAGATTTGCATTTTCATGAAACTTTCATAACGAAACTGAACTGAATAATAATGAAATTTAATGTCATGTTAGGCCATAGGCAAATTCATACCGATATGAAATGATATTTAAAGTGTGTAACAGGCCCTGCCTAAAAGATAAACAGTGTCAAAGATCATCTCGCAGTTTGCTATTATGGAAAAAAACAACTCATATTTTCATTAAAAAAAATCTGAATCATCATAAATGTATCACAGCCTGTAATTATTTAATATTGAAAACAATTACAATAAATAAACAAATAAAACCCCCAAATATATGCTAATCACTGTCTGAAGTAAATGGGACTATCTTGTTCAAAATAATTAATTCCTGTAACAGGGAATTATACTAATTACCATAATGTGCCAGAAAGGTCAAATAAACACACCCACTTCAAGCCTCAAAACAACCTGGTATTAAATAAATTAGCATCAATTCATTGTACTTTATGCAAGCGGGTAGGGGTTTGGCTGATTGGTGTGGAATAAGCCACTGTCAAATGATAAAATTAGCCAACATCTGGCTGACAGGGGACCCAGTGTGTTTACAATTGAACAGGCGACAAGAAGGCAGTTCTTTCGAAGGTGGTGGTGGTGGGAGAAGGGGGGGCTGCCTTTGTAGAACTCCAGATTCATCTAGAAAATACATTTAAGTATATTTAACAATCACACCACTCGGTGTTAAGTATTTCCATGCTTGTCAAAGCCATTGACAGCTTGTATTAACCAACACATGAATTATAGAGTATAAAAACACGAAACTGAAATATCCAGGGTCTTTTTTTTTATTTATACATTTATGGCAAGACAACAGCAAAACTTAATGAGGTTAGTTGTCAAAATATGGCTAAATCCCTGTCTGCTGGGGGGAGACCCTATTAGGAGATTCACAGACATCTGCACAAGACGTCTTGCGCATCATCATTAGAATTTCAAAGTGGTTTTGATTGTTTGATCTCATATCCAGAAATTATTGTTGGGAGAGTCATTATCATAAACCCAGTTCTAAATTTGTTTTCCACACTCTCGGTTATGATCCATAATTAACCATACTGGTGAGATTACATTATTTCTCCCTTTTTGAATGAGGAATCCATATGGAATTTCTCCCACTGGGAAATTTATGGATTTTAAATGTCAACGCAAAAAGTTGCTGTTTTAGGATTCGCTAGACACAACATATTTCATATATTACTTTCATTTGTGTGCCGACAGACTGAGACTGATCCCCCTGATTGCAGCTGCAAAGAAATTATATTACATTTGGTGGAATGAAATGAAAATACCCCCCCCCCCAATGTTCTGCACTTTAGAAAGAAAGAGGGACGAAATAATGAATTAGGCCCATTTGAGGATATTGACTGATTCCCTGAGTGCTCACGGCGCCGTCCGTCCGTAATCTATCTCAGAAATAATCATTCATGCTCTAAATACATCAGAAAGAGGGGATCATAAAAAATACACCATTCAGCTCCATTGATTTGCATTGTTAATTTCCCACTTGATGGCTTCAGAGAGAGAGAGTGATGAAGGGGCTGCTATGACGGGTTTAAAGTATCCAACACGGCAAATCACAAGATAGCCAGTGTCAGCAATGAGGCTTGACAATGAGGCAACACAATTAAGCCGAAGTGAGGAGCGGAGTAATGCAGCTCTCCATAAAACTTTGGAGCGATCACAACTTATCAGCCTCCACATAACCATAAAAGCATGGCATAGATAAAGCCCTTGCTACAAGATCTTTATCAGATGCCACAGCCAGCTTAAAGCAACTTGGCTGTTTAGGGATGTGACTGGTGCGGTGTGGGATAGATCCCGATGGATCTGACATCATCACTGTCTGACACCTGAGCTTTGTTGTGTCGGGCAGAATTTGAAAAACAGCTGTGTGAATGAGAAAGAGGTTCAGTGGAACTACAGTAGCAACAGCAAGGCCTGGCTGATATGGGACAGACGTCATAAATAATGTAGACATTTAAACTAACTAAGATCCATGTGTGTGTGTGTGTGTGTCTTTCAGTATGATAGTATTTGCTAACTAGGGATGCAACACGGTCTAGTATGACATGGAACAATAAATAATGTGCACACAAACAAACACGTACAGCTTCCATTTTAAAATACTTAACATTACAGTCCCTTTAATATCAGTGCAGGGATGGGTATTTGGCCAATTTTTTGAGCTAAACACTGCGTCCATAGAAGATCAACGCCTGCTTCTACATCGCTGCCTGTTTAGCCACGCCCACCGATTCGCGCAAGAAGATTTTACGAGAGATGCAAATGCAGGTCTATGCAAAAAGAAAACAACAAAGATGGCTCTAAAGACAACAATGCTTGATGCTGTGCCAAGTTGTGGAAAAACGGTCTTCCTAAAATAGCCTTCCTTCTGATCCCAACGTTAGGAAAGAGTAATGAACTTAATTTTTAATAAAGCTCCAGTGTTGAGAACTTGATCCTTTGCTCAGTTACCACAGATTTGTTTACAAACAAGGCACAATTCAACACTGGATTTTCGAATAGATTGAAAATAAAGACACTGCTGTGCAGGCCATAGTCAATCCGACATTAATATGGCAACACTCAAGTGTGAGTAATTGTTTTTATTACATCACTTTTGCTTTGTCTGTTACACAGATAATTTGATATGAGTATTTATGCATTCTTAACCAAAATCAACAGCGTCCAGCAGTGTGTGTTTACTTTTGAAGCTACAATCTGCCATTCCTATTCAAACAGAGCGTTCTGATGAGGGGGGTTAAAGACAAGACAGAAAATAGCCTATTACTTCTAAATCATAATGTTCTTGATGTACAAATCTTGATAACATTATAAGCAGACCTCAGAAAACAGTACAAAATAAAATACATAGGTTAAGTTTCCTTTCAATTCATGTGCTATAATTTTAATTTAATGGGCAATGCTCACAAGAAGTTAAACTGGAATTTACTAAATTACAAATAGTACAACCCTATATACAGGTAGGTGATAATTTAAACAATTAAATTTTTTTTTCTGTCTGTCAAGCTTGTAAAACCTTCAAAATGTCAAAACTTTCTACTTTTACATACTTGGTCAAGACAACATAAACTTAGGGCGGTTTTATGTCAGATGTCCATGTTTAGCTCTCGAATCATATACAACTGCTTTTATTCAGCACCTTGCGCCAAATCGCTGCATTTTTAAAGTGCTGTCAAGTTAAAATGAGCCCTTTTTTAAAAGTTTCTCTCCCCCTTTCTCTCTAAAAAGGACATTTAAAACCCATGCGTTTTGTTCCATTCAGTTGTGCTCCATCTAGCTGTCTAAAAGGAAGAATGTGCCCTGCATGAATGTCCTGCAATCCACCTCAGCCCATTGAGTGTTGACCTGGACTGAAAGTCACCATGAACAGTTCTGACACAAATCGCTGTCTGAAGAATCAGTCTGCAAGGTCTCACCGAAAAACACAGCATAACTCATCACAAAAGTAAAAATTAGGTCCTGCTGACATGTACGTATAGTGGTTACTTGAGTTCAGCTGGTGTAAAATCTTTTCAAGTTGAAGATGTATTGTTTTCATGATCACGGCTGTCACTGCCACACACTATGTCACAATCTGAATAGATTCATTATTTAATATAGCTTTCCTATCAAATCGCACTGTGTTTTTATTACTCTGATCAAAATGGCTTTTGGGGAGTTGAATGAAGCGCAAAGCTTGTCTTTTATTTGGCTTAAACTACTCCATTATCTAAATGCTCGTTCTACAAGTAGATATTTGATGAAAAGGAAAACAGCAACTGTGACAGCCATCGTTGAAAACAGCACACATTTAACTCCGATAAACCCACACTTACAGCTCTCAACATGCTTTCAATTACAGAGGCCACGATTATTGTATTGATTATAAAACGCTCGATGACAACTCGTTTGCAAATTCCCATTTGCATTTATGTAGCCATTAAATGACACACGAAATAAGGAATAAAAAGAGAGTGGGAAAGTGAGAGAAGGTGGCATCTGTTGGGGCTTTTAGATGGATATATTACACTAATCCATTCCTTTTACATGAACCCCTGTCAGGGTTAATTGGTTTGTGAAGATGGGTAATGAAGGGAAATGGCGGTGTTTATTGTAGCGCCTCTCTCATTAAAAGAAGGCAGTTTGGCTGGCGTGCGGATGACATTTACGCACCCATCAGACACTGGAAGGAACACGTTATATAAAATGATCAGCTTTACCCGGTGTCCTCCGATCTGATCACAGTAACGCCGCATGACAGTGAGTTTCATAAACTGTAATGAGGTTAAAGTTATAAGGTGGTTTACAAAGATCAACCGTACCCAGGAGCATCATGGGAGGTCACAGATGGTAAAAGCAATAACATCCCAACTAACACAAACCTGTAAATGCAAATGCATTACACATTAAAGCTGAAGTCTTCCATTGGTCACACACACTGAAAGTCCCGCCCCAAACTCAGCCTACTGGTTAAAGCGGAAGAATTAAACACATCAGCTTCAAACTTGAAATCACGGGCAATGTATAAAGATACTGCAGGCAATGGCCAATACAAGTGCGGACATGTCAACGAGCACAGGAAGTGTTATTGTGCAGATGTTACCTCTCTCCTGCGTGATGCCCAGCACGTCTGTTTGACTTTCCAAACCACAGCAGCAACCAGCAGCAGGGACAGGAAACAGCTGGAGACAAGACACATGGAAAATCAATGGATCAGTCAATCAAATAAGACTCATGAGTTTGTAATTGCCGTTGAGGATAACATTCCTCTAACCTTTGAGGCTGGACTGAGGACAGCTGTTACATATTTGTATTTCAATCATACAATCAATGATAAACAAGTTCATCCAGCATGAAAGAATCAATGCCGTATGGAACTCACTGTTACGTCAATCATTTACGCAATACCAAACAAGCACATCTGCACTCCAACAGGTTTGATTTCCTCTCTCGCACATACACAGACTGCTCATTGGCTATTTTAAGCCATCTAGGAGATGCGTGATGTTAGAGAAAGTTGGCCTTGAGTAGGACTGGCTGCTGTAAAAGCACATTTAAAAGCAGAAATGCCTCTTTGTGTTTTATCCGCAATTGACAGAATTCACTTGACAAGGTGACAAATGCACGGAGCTAAAATAAAGGGAAAAAGCATTTGGTGGTCGTACACAATCTATTTTGTTGTTGTTTTTTGCCATCGTAAGTTCATGGCCTGCACCTGCTGCTGCAGTATATGATAAAGCACTGGTGAACAAGTATCAGAATGCTTGTCTCCAGTGTGGGAGGACTGAGTGTCACTTCTCAGAGACAAATTGTCACCAAAATAAAAAAAAGCAACACAAACACCTATTACCCATGAGTGCTTGATTCTAAATTTTGTTTATGTAATGTTCTGTGTATTTTGTTAGCATAGATGTAACTATCCATAATGACAAAAAAAAATTAGAATAATGTAAAAAAAAATTGTTGCCTATTATTAAACTGCTGCTTGGACTTTCTTCTTCAATAAATTAATCAATTTGATCAATAAATGTTGGTGTAAAAATTCAGGTGTATATTCTGTCATGTTTATCATGTTAATTATTATTTTATTATGATTATTTATTTTTTTACTAATTTAATGTCAACTTCACTTTTCACCTTTCATTAGTGATTTAGGTGCTGTAGAAATGTTTCACTAAATTAATGTTGTCCATGGTTATCAGTTTCAAACTGCCTCAATTCTGATCCAAAATATTAAAATCATTCAACAACTTCTTTGCAACACATTCCATTTTCAGTCCATTAAATATAAAAATTGTTTTTAGCACATTTAACAGAAAATCTAGCCAATTCATTTCTATGTGACATCTAGTAAACCTTGTATGAGTGAGTAACAGTAACCAATGGGCATAGTTTAAATAAGGCTTAGTATACTGAGATGAACATCAGAGCAACAGGGGGCATGTGGGGACAATGTCATCTACCCATCATTCACATTCAAACAGAGCCTTCATTCAGCCAGCATTATTACAAATACATACCATCAACTCCACAGACACATTGCCTAGAGGAAGAATGTTCAATCTCAAAATTAGACAATCTGAGGCTTTGTGAGGCTCTGCAAAAATATGGGGTGTATAATATAAGCATATGAAGTGTTATACGATCACAGAATTTGAATTTGCACCATGGGAAGAGTTGCAATTGCACAGCTTGGGGATGTCTTTGGCTCTAATATTCTTCTTCTAGTAGTCTCTTTGCTTAAGCATCATATATTAAGGGTCCGAGCTCATTACATCTGAAGCTGTTCAAATGCTAAAATTAGCACTGGACTAATCAGAGTGTAGCTGAGGTAATGCAAGAGCCTGAAACTGCCTTTTCAACCATTTCATCTACCATATTTCAAAACCCAATCAGCACAAGTCAGAGGTCCCTTATTAAATGTATTAATGATGAGGGCAATTAATTCTTAACGAGCTGGATAATGGTTCTAATGGGCGGAGAATGAGGCCCAATAATACTGGAGCACTTTCACTGAGAAAGTTATAAAAGCACATTCTTTTAAGTGCTATGACAAACGTCATGATTGCTACTATATTCAGTGAAATCGAGGCTGTGAGAGATAGACAGTTTGTACAATGGGTCGCAGTACCTTACTGCGTTGTGGCTATTCAGTGCACATTTCACCTGGGAACAGGTGACTGCACTTCAGAAGATCCCTCTGTCAAACTCCTGAAGTCATCGGCCTCATCCAGGATGGTGATGAGTCTGCTTACAGACAGGAGGTTAAAGAGCTGGCTGTCTGGTGCAGTCTCAACAACCTGGAGCTCAACACGCTCAAAACGGTGGAGATAATAGTGGACTTCAGGAGAAACCCCCCTGCACTTCCCCCACTCACCATCATGGACAGAACTGTAATGACAGTGGAGTCATTCAGGTTCCTGGGGACCACCATCTCACAGGACCTGAAGTGGGACACTCACATTGACTCCATTGCTAAAAAGGCCAAGCAGAGGTTGTTCTTCCTTCGTCAGCTAAGGAAATTCAACCTGCCACAGGAACCGCTGAAACAATTCTACACCGCCATCATTGAGCCTGTCCTGCGTTCATCCATAACTGTCTGGTTTGGATCAGCTTCTAAATCAGACATCAAGAGAATGCAACAGACAATTAGGACTGCTGAGAGGATTATCAGTGCTCCTCGGCCCAGCCTCCAAGATCTTTACATCTCCAGATTGAGGAAAAGGGCTAAGAAAATCACTTTAGACCCCTCACACCCTGCTCACTCTCTCTTTGAACTCTTGCCTTCTGGTCGGCGATACAGAGCACTGAACACTAGAACAACCAGGCACAGGAACGTTTTTTTCCCGCAGGCTATATTTAGCCTCAGCAATTAAAACTTCTAATTATACATCGTCAGTCATATCTGCCATATTTATTATACACAAACCCAAAATTTGCACACCTGTAAACTGCACACTTTGTAAAAAACTGATCTGCACACTTTTAACATGTGTAAATTTTTTTGAACAATTACATTTTCCCCTATACATCTATTTTCTGCATATAGTATATTATTTAAATTCAATTTTTTCTTCTTCTTCTCATATTAAAGCTATATTCCATCTCTACTGTGTTATTCCTATGTATGTTTTTCACTATCATGTATGTCTTCTCTATGTCTTTACTGGAAGCTCATGTCGTCAAGTCAAATTCCTTGTGTGTAAAAAACATACTTGGTAATAAAGCTCTTCTGATTCTGATTCTAATTTCCCCTGTTTAGTAAATCTGGCCCTTTCTAATGCCCCTATTATTGGTTACAAAAGTCAAAAGTAATGGAAAGTCAATAGCAACCGAACATTCAAATTTTCATTTTTGGGTGAACTATCCCCTTAATGCTCCAAAAGTGTCACCTAGTGGCAAAGAATGAATTTGCATTTTTCATTCAGACCAAAAAGACCAACAAGTGGGCAAGCAATATGCTAATGTCGCAAGTTAATTCTTTCTTTTGAGAGACATTAACTATATATATGGTGCACTTTCAGATTTAAAACTTTGCTATTAAAAAAAATATATATAATTAAATAAATGATTTTGTGTACATTGTGTATGTGTAGTCACTTTTCCAGCGTGTGATCTGTTTGTAGTATTGATTTTGTAGCAACAAGAGTCTGAAGGATAAATGAGAAAAGTCAATCTACAAAAGCTGCCTGAGAGAGCAAAAGCCTATAAGGATTACACAATCAATACAGACATCCAGACAACCTCAGCTGAGGATTTAAACATGCACGCCATCACAGTCACTTCCTGTATCTATTTGTCATCCCGCCTGGTTCTGCTTATGTTTATGAGCCACAATAATGCATAATCTAGTATTCACTCGCTCTAGTAGGTACAAAGGACAAAAGCCCCATTACGCTCAAATCACGAGTGGGAGAGAACGAGCTTTAGTCAGTTACACAAGTCAAATGAATTGCCTCCAGTCACCATCCAGTAAAGCACAGGCATTCAGGACGTTAATAACATCAGCGCTGATATGAGCGCACTCACTCAACACTTCAGCCCTGTGGAAGACTTCTGTCCTGATGGAAGAAAGGAGGAGAAAAAAAGAGAGGTGGATGAATGTTAATCAACATAGAGGGAGAGAGTGTGTGTAATTGGGCTAAACCGAATTGCGGTGTCACCAATTAGCTGGAGGAGTGGGTGAAAGGCTTAAGCACTCTTTAATTGTTACTGTTTTTCTTGCTCATTTAGTAGAGCTCCAAGAAAGCAGAGACGGCAAAAAAAGTCACTCTTCAAAGAAAACATATTAAAAAGGACTTTTCAAAGCTAATGAGGGACCACATTGAAACACCTATTTGTTCAAAAGTATAGACTTGTGCACACCAGTTTTTGAACAACTAAAAGGAGTTCTTCTGAATATACATATACTATTATCATTTTATTCCCATTGTCCTATTTATTATTTTAATAGTCTTTATATTTTTTGAATACTTTTTCTACCTAATCTGCATAATGGTCTCTTTGTTTAGAAAGCCACAAATATTTGAATGGATTGAAATACATGAAAAAACCTCTGGGGTAAGCGTGACAGACAGCACAGTTTACAGACTGATTAAAAATCTCATCAACTTTATCAAAGCCAGATGAATCAGAAAGAGATAAATATCCATCTACTTGCTTGAGGCTGGAAGCCCACAGTCTCTCATGAGGGTGTTTTGAAATTTTAGGAAAATTTTGAGAAACGCACTTCTAATTAAGATTACGTTAAGAGCTGGAGGTAATATGCTAATCAAATGCATGAATCAGACGTTGAAAAAAGGAATGTTTCACTGGCTAACTTTAATTTAACATTTTTATTGTTTTACTGAGTTATACTGCAATGCTGCCTTATATTTAAATGCTGCAGTGATGGTGTAGTTTTGTTAAAGGGACGTTAGCAACACCCAGGTGCCCACCCGAGATAAAAAGCAATAAAAATTTCCCATTGGCTTTTGGATTATTGTGGGAAACAGTTTATCAAAAGTATAATCGTCACAAATAAACACTGTAACTTTTATGAAGTTTTAAGCTTAAATACAATTGCCAGAATTAAAAAGATAAGGCTGAAGTTATAAAGGCTATAAACAAACTACACCACAATTTGAGCAACAGTTTGAGTCGATGAACATAATGAGTCTGTAAAAACGAACTAGTAAGTCCTCCCACTCTGTGTGATAATTTTAAATTTTTAAATTTTAATTTTAAAAAGTTTTAAAATCTTGTAGTGTGTGCATGTTTAAGATTAACAAAAAAGTAATTTTAAGTCTGACTTTCATCTTACTTGTTTTAAGCTACACATGGTGACAGGATAAACGCTAACATTTAAGCAAATAAAATGCATCAATCAGTCAAGATTACATTACTATGCCACATCAAATGCTAAACAGATTTGTTTAGCAAATGTTTTTGGAGACTGATATGTAAAACACTGTAAATAATCTCTTAAAAACTTGCAGAACATCCTCGTTTATACTCTAAAATGTGCTTGCTAGGAGACTTCTCTGCTGACAAACAGAAACTGCACTGCGAGCAATGAAATGCCTTTATAGATAAAGATAAGCGATATCAAGCAGGACTAGTCCACATCCGACTTTGAATGGAACAAATTGTGAATGCAGAATGAATTTGATATGAAATATAATTGGCTCTAATCTCTGTAAGTAGTTTACCAGGCCTACTTGTGTTCCGCTAGAGAAGTGTTTGTTTACCTCTTTAGCGTGTCTGGTAAACGGTGGTATATCCATCATCCTGACAGCCAATCAGGTTAGGGAGTCAGAGTTACACGGTTACTGTGACATCCAGACACAGAAAATGTTTAAAAGGAAAAAAAAAAAACTCAAGGGAATACAAAGGTTTAAGAAAAAAACACAAACAATCTGAAGGGCATGTTATAGGGAAACTTCACTTACTTTTGCAGCTTTATTTGAGGCTGACCAGGGTTTTAAAACTAATGCTGGTTAGGTATGTAAGGACCAGATTAAACCAGCAGTCATGTTCCAAAACATACCTAACCTACATAAGCAGTTTTTTTTTAACAAGGCTCTAACTGGAATATTTATTTAGGGATAGCTCACCAAAACATTAACATTTTCCTAGGATTTACTCACCCTCAAGCCATCCGAGGTGTATATGACTTTCTTCTTTCAGATGAATACAATCAGAGCTATATTTAAAAAATGTCACGGCTCTTCCAAGCTGTATAAAAGTCTCTTAAAAGTCAATTGAAGGATCTGTATAATAAAAACGTATAATTAAAACTTCATACACCATGATCTTTCACTAACTGTCTTACACACATAGAGTGTTGTTCCAGCGGATCCAGTGTGAGAATAATCTAGTCAAAAAAGTTAACAACTCCCCGGAGCTGTGCAGAGTCCTTTTTATGTTGGATGCACTTTATTGGACTCCAAAATCTCAACAAAGCTTGGAATAGATTGCGCATTTTGTAATATAACTCTGAATGTATTCATCTGAAACAAGAAAGTCATATACACCTAGGATGGCTTGAGGGTGAGTAAATCATGGGGTAATTTTAATTTTTGGGTGAAATATCTCTTTAAATCAATTTGTAATTATGTATAATCAATATATGCAATTTTTCTCTCTTTCATTCTTTTTTTTTTTTGACTACCAACATTTCTGGACGCTTTGTCCAGATCTTTTGGATAGAACAGTCTCATTTATTTTTCAAGGAAAAACTACAAATTCATAAACAATCTGTCAGCCACAGACAAAAAGTGACAGAGCTCCAAATCAATAGGCAATGCTCCTTAATGCTGTTTCACAAACAAACACCATTATTCATCCGTGTAATTAAAATAACTTAAGTGTGCCAATGCAGTACACTCAATTTACCACAACATAATATTTTCCTTAGAGCTTGATGTCTGTTTTGGCATTGTAAAACAGTCGGGCATTTGTCTGAACTTTGGCTTTCAAGGACTTGGCTTGAACTTCAAGTATACTCTCGACAGAGAACCAGAACTGCGAATCCACAGCCAGAAGATATGAAAGGAGTGAGGAAAAGAGAGAAAGGGATATAAAATGGGAGGGATACAAAGTATACGCACCAATCTCCCTCAAATGCCATGATGAATTACATCAGACGTGTCCCTCGCCTGCAGAGGACTAAATGCACACCAAACAACAAAGCCCTTCAGCCTCTAGCTTCAACTTTGATATCTATCAACACACACCCATCCCCACAATTGCAAAACAACAAAAAAGTCTCTTACTATTCACACTGGATAATAAGTGCAAGAATCTGTATAGTAAATATCGAATCCCTGTTGCCATGACCTTAACCTTTGTGAAAGCTGGGATGCACATCCGGTTGAAATTACTGCACACAAATATGGATACATACAAGATAAATGGCTAATGTCAAAGTCACAGCGTTACAGTGCATTTTCCAGCATAATCTATTAATAAAAAACGTCTCGGTTACGTATGTAACCTTCATTCCCTGAAGGAGGGAACGGAGACGTTACGTCATTGCCTGACATCATGGGATCCCGCCTGGGAGACCAATCGACGCTGATCTTTGGAGAAAACGCCAATGGGAATTGGCCAGTGGTTTTTGCATGCCTAGCCACTCCCCCGTACATACGGGTATTTAAGATGGCGGCGTGCGAACCACCACTAGGTTTCTGCTGAGGATCGATCGCAACCGACTCCCCGGCACAATCCGACCTTGTGGCAAGAGGGACATAATGTCTCCGTTCCCTCCTTCAGGGAATGAGGGTTACATACGTAACCGAGACGTTCCCTTTCAGTCAGTCACTATGATGTTACGTCATTGACTGATGTCATGGGGTCCCTATGGAAAACGCCACACATCGCGTAGGAGGCCCAAACGCTGACTGGCTACCCAATGAACCAACCTCTGTTTGGAGACAGCATTCCCCATCTGCTGACCTCCAAAGCAGACAGAGTTGTTCGATGTTCCTAAACCTCTGAGTGCGTTCCACGTAAAGACGCAAGGTGCGTACGGGACACAGCAACTCAAGGGTCGGGTCTGCCTCCTCCGAAGGCAGCGCTTGCAAGTTCACCACCTGATCCTAAAAGGGCGTGATGGGAACCTTGGGCACATAACCAGGTCTGGGTCTCAGGAAAACGTGAGAGTAAGCTGGACCGAATTCGAGGCATGAATCACTGACCGAAAATGCATGCATGTCCCCCATCCTCTTCACAGAAGTGAGCGCAAGCAGGAGCGAAGTCTTTAAAGACAAAAACTTCAGCTCAACTGCATCGAGCAGCTCGAAGGGAGCTCTTTGTAATCGGCTAGGACGACGGAGAGGTCCCAAGAAGGGATTAGGTTGGTTGGGTTCAACCTTCTCGCACCTCTAAGGAACCTGACGATCAGGTGATTGCTTCCCAACGAAAGCCAGTCAACCGCCTCGTGGTATGCCGCGATGGCAGCGACATAGACTTTCAAAGTGGAACTTTGTACTTGCCCGACGGATATTCCTAAACGTCACTCTAAGGTCTGCCAAGCCACAAGCCGATGCAGCCGAGGAGCTTTACAGCCCACCATTGGAAGGGGTAGCAGACGAAGCTAGCCTTCTAATGAAAGAAAGCCATGACCAAAGCAAAGCTTTTGACATGCGCTCGCAATGAGAGCATGAACCATCCGGGAATGCCGTCTCAGCATGACTGAGGCCCAGACAAGTGAGACAGCCGTCGTCAGAGGTGAGGAAACTCTCGCATCCAGAAGCACACTGTCAAAAAGACATCCCGGAGGAAATGCTTCGCGACCGTGTAGCTGTAAGAAATTTGCTCTTTTAGGCCGGGACTGCCGAGGGGAGGACCGCGCACACAATTGTGCACCTAGTGCAGTCTCTCCACTGGAATGCAGGAACGCTCCGACCGAGGATCTCGAACAGCAGGTAATACTTTTCTTCTTTTCTTCTTCAACTTCGCGAGAGATCGGCTCCGAAGCAGAAAGCTAATGGTGGTTCGCACGCCACCATCTTATATAACCATATGTACGGGGGAGTGGCTAGGCATGCAAAAACCACTGGCCAATTCCCATTGGCGTTTTCTCCAAAGATCAGAGTCGATTGGTCTCCCAGGCGGGATCCCATGACGTCAGTCAATGACGTAACGTCATAGTGACTGACTGAACGAGAACTATATATCTGTGTATCAAATGATGAAATACTCTTATAATAAAAAAATGGCTTGACTAAACCACTGGATATTACCTTTATGTCAGTTAATTTATAGTAACGTTCAGTTTTTTCTGTGATAAACAAGTTGGTACGTAAAGCTTGGAATGACGTTACATGACATCTGTTTTGACCTGATAGTTAAAAATCCCCAGAACACAATACAGAGGCGGCTGACAGTCTAACGCGAGCTTCAATATTTATACATAGCAGGCGGCATGTTATTATTTATACTGAGTAGGTGGCATGTAATTATTTTGCTGCACTTTTGAGGCACTTTAATCGCTACTGTGGTCACTGAGCTCTGTAATTTGACTGTCCAGAACTATAACAAGTATGACATTTCTGAACACATATAACTAGTGAAAACTGAAAATGAAACCATGCAATTGCAAATATCATGTGCCATCACAGAAATGGAAGATTTCCATCACTGGCTGCTGTTCAAGAATAAAATCAAAAGAGTGGTGTAGGTACATGTGGCTTAAGTACATGTCCATTTTCTTTTTAGAATCTTTAATAATTAAGCCTATAATTTGTTTTCATAGAATGTGTTTATTTGCAGAGACAGCAAGAGTGGCAGTGTTTGGCTTCATCACAGCCATCACAATTATACCTATTGTGCTTATTCATCAGCCAGCCTTCATTAATGGTTTTGATGGATGCATTCTTGCATCCTCAGCAAACTTATCTCACTTCATTCCAAAAACTAGAATTCAATGCATTTTATGGAGAAAGAACGTAAATGTTTAATTTATTCACAAATTTGATTCTGTTTAATTTAATTTAAATTAATGAAGTGTGCATACCTGAAAAATGTGACAAAGAACTGCACCAGGTCCATGATGCTGCTGTGTTGAGAGAAGGAAATCTGTGAGAAAAGAAGAAAAATGTGTTAGATATAAGATTATTAATACCCCTGTAAAATATCAAGCAAAAGAGATCCCCAAATATATTTAGAATTTGGCATATAGTACTGTAAATCATAATTACATAGATTTCTGTCTCCTAAAACTGTTTTTGTCATATTGAACATGCATCAGTTTACACTGCAGTTTAAAAGTCTTATTGCAATAAATATTTTAATCACCAAATGACTTCACATTCGAAGGAAAAATACAAGATGCTGGGCTAGGTGACAAAAAATAAACTACTGTTGAACCATGCTTTCTGAAAAAAAAAAACAGATGGCTGGTAATAAATTTGACATATAATTTAATCAAGTGTTTATGTTGTTGATCTAATCTAGCTTGATTTTGTAGTGTACCTTACACAGCAAACTTTCTGTAGAATAATAAATGCTTCTAATCAAAATAATTTTTACTTGACATGTAAGTAGTTTTATTACATATTCATGGCATATTAATTTTCTGCACTTTGGCAAGATTCCTTAGAAAACAAGCAATGTGAATTTTCCCCAACTGCCGAATAGGGAAATACTGAGATACTTAATTATGTGCATCTTATGGTGCCTTATTTGACTATGTCAATGTGGAATTTTATTTATTTATGGATTTTATTTATTTATTTTGCCACCATTACACACAATATCTCAAGCTTATTCCCCAATCTTAAATATTCTAAAAGACTCTAAGGCTCAAAAACACAAGTACTTTTGCAATGATAAAAGCTTTCTGCATTATGGAATATTATAATCCACATAATGGAAAGCAATTAGAAGTAAACTAGTTATGCAGTGAAACATTTATTCATATCACTACTAAAACACTAAGCAATTAGAGCTAGCAGTATTAATACAATATTGTTATCATATTTAAAATATACCCCTTATTAAAACTAACACAAAATATAAAAGTCTGAAATGCACTTAAAAAAAGAAATTAATTAAAAAAGCAATAAAATAAATGTTGAAAAAAAAAAAAACAATTTACTAATAACAAAGTTCTAATAACTTACAGTACATTGTTATATTGAACAATTTAAAACCCTGCAAATTAAATAAACAAATTGTAAAGTTATGTAATCCAAATTGTTTTTAACTACAAGAACAGATTCCGTTTTAACAACCTGACACTTAAGTTCAGTCAAGATATTTACTTCAAATGTATGTAAAAATACATTTATGCATATGATCTCAAATTAAGTCATGCCAACTGTTGCCTTCATTTTTTAGGTTTCACAAACATTTTTTTTTACATGGTGCGTGCACATCATGGGTCCCAAGGTTACCAAATTTTCTCACCCACATAAGGATGAAAGACCCCAAAAGCTACTGGGAGAAAAAAGTCTGTGATGGCTAATTTATTACATTACATAACATGCCAATACATAACTAGTGTTTGAAATCACTGGGGTTCGGTAGATTAACATTTCTCCCAGTCTTCCCTTACGTAAGCTGTACAATAACCACAGCGGGTTATATAAAATGCATTTGATTTCTCAGCTGTTGCAGTCAACCCCACAAATAAGATCCTGTGTTCCTGTCCATTCGCTGATTGCTTTAGCTACATGACCAAATTATTTGCCTTTTCAATATCTGAGGCCACTCACATCGATTGCTTATGAGAATCCAATACATAATTCTCCCAACTAAACCTATCTAAATCTTAATCCGCACTCCATCTCCATCTAAAAATCGACCATCTGATAAAAGAAAATGTCATTTTATGATTGATTTGTAAATGTCAGATGTTATCACAGTGATTTATTTTTCAAGAAGTGGCGTGTTTTAAAAGTTCAGGCGACAAAATGTGTTTACTTAGTTTGAATGAGTTTTGGACTTGCACTTTTCTTTTTCTTGGAGGACATGCTATTATCGACTGCAAAAACAGAGGCAGGTATATAGCGAGGCAATTACGCACACACATATAGACATTACACACGGACCTTCTCTTTTAGGCTACGCAGCTGTGTTCATTTGTGCCAAGGTGTGCAGCCTGTGATCATGAAAGGTGACTAATACATCCATAAGACATCTCCGACCGTCATAAATGTGCTTTTATTTCTGGATGGAAGAAAGGGGCATTAGGATAGATGGAGAGGAGAGGACAGGGAGATGTGTGTGTGTGCAGGTGGAAGTGAGGGGGTTGGTCAGCCCTTAAGTGATTTACTGGCATTTGCTTTTTGCAGTGAAAGTGCATGACAATCAAAAACTGAAAGAAAGAAAGTGTTGAGAAAAGCTGATTTTTCTTGCCAGAGAGACTGGCCATTAAGCGAGCGGAGCTGGTGGTTGGAGCTGGTACCTTACTGAAGTGCTCTTGACTCCTCCCTGCTCTGCTCCTAAATTCAGCCCTTTACTGTAAACAACATGCTGGGTTGAGAGCGGTAACACGCGAATTGAGAAAATCACTATTAGTGAATGTGTAACAAGACACCCCAGGGTGAACAGGGTAAAAAATTAACAGATCATCTGAACATGGGATGAAACCAGGTTTAAAATGTTTAGTTTTATTTTATTTTGTTGACACACATATATATATATATATATATATAGTGCCTTCAACTAATATTGGCACCCTTGGTAAATCTGAGCAAAGGTGGCTGTGAAAAAAAATCTGTATTGTTTATCCTTTTGATCTTTCGTTCAAAAAATGTACCAAATTCTAACCTATCATTGAATTAAAACAATTGAAATGGGGAGAAAATCTCATTGTGAAATAAATGTTTTTCACCAACACTTGTTGGCCACAATTATTGGCACCCCTAGAATTTTTTATGAGTAAAATATCTGGATATACTCCCATTCATATTCACAATTTTGAGCACTCCAGGGTGATTATGAACATGAAAATATCCAGCCCTGGCTTCCTGTTTC
>JAUMHE010000062.1:9175747-9207816 GCA_032359235.1 Enteromius mattozi | reverse complement strand
ATTTCGCCTTTGTCATCTCATCCTGTAAATAAACCTTGAGTTAACATCTTACCTTTGTGTCAGTCCGCTTCCTAACATTTAGTTTCTTGTTTTTTTGTCATGTTGTTGGCGAATAATTTACATGACCAGTTGCAGTGGGTCATTTTTCCTCCTCAACTATAGCTACAGAATTATCTCAACTGGCACTAACTCATTTACATAGCTACAAAGAATTTCCAAAAATTAAATTAAATTAAAAGAACAAATATACATATGGAAATATGGATAAAACTATGGTTGATCTATAAAACACTGTACTACTCAATTATTAGGCAAGGGTTCTTCAAACATCAAAGACCAATGGACCCCATTCCAAAAAATGTTGAAAAAAGAAAAAGAAAAACTGACAACTTTTCTTTTAACCATCACTGTATTTGGTTTTACCCACCACTGTTAGATGTATAAACTGAAGAGAGACTAGATTATGACTGTCAACAGATTAAAATTAATCAAATGAATCTTGTTTTTTCTTAACTAAGAAGGATGAAACCTTACAAATGTAAAATTCTACAAAAGACCTGTTTTAGACAGCGTCACACCTAATCTTACATTTGGTAGGTACTCATGTAAAATGTAACAGTGGATATTAGAAATATGTTGAAACTGTAGTTCAGAAGCACAGAGAGCATCTGGAGCCATCTGACAGACGAGCTCATGAAAAGCATTTTACTGTTAGTGTATAAGTGTCCATCACTACACCATAATTGTACAAAGATCAAAGGCTAAGTGATTATTGAGTGAATGCTTTTTAAAGTTCAATACCACCTGTGAGGACCAAGAACTGACCAAGAAGGCAAAGCAGAATCAGCGTGAATCAGAGGCCTGCACATAAAAGCACAGGGAGCTGTTAAAGGGAAACACAACAATTCTCTGAGGGGAATATCAAAAGCTGGGATGAGGAGAGGACACTGCAAACCTCAGCACTGGTCAGTGAACAACATGCAGTTGCAAAGGGGGATTTGTTTGTGGTTAAGTGCATTGGAAAGGGTAAAAATAGATGCTCCTCTACCTTTCCCAGGAATATTAAAAGAATTATAAAAGGTTTATGAGTATGATATCTGACTTCTTGAACTAGACGTGTGGCACAAATACATGGCAGAGTGAGAGAGTAAGTAAGAGAGAGAGAGAGAGAGAGAGAGAGCATGAAGATCTGCAGATGGTACATTAACATATTCATGACAGAACCTAATGACTGCAGTAAGATATTAGTTTAATATTATGCATACCTACAATATTCAAATGAGCTTCATATTTATAATCAGTCACATGCAGAGATGTGGTTCACCTATATCATTTGAGGTGGAACAAACTAATCGTATCCTTGTTTGACATGATGCTGAATCATACACACTCACAATATATATCTGGCATCAAATCAAGCCACAATGTCAAGTTTTGGTGATCTAAGGCCTTGCTTCTACAGTTTATAATGTATTGACACTACTGCTGAAGCAAAAGTTTTACTTAATCTGTACAAAAAATGTGTGCCACAAAATTATATTTTAGATTAGACAATAACTACATAATAATAATAATAAATAGAACCTATCTTATTTTGATTATTATTATGAGACTAATGTAAAAGTAAAATAAAGTAAATATGTGACAGGATTCACATAGGTGCTCTTTTATTCCCCATTCCTTCTCCACAAAAGCAACTACAGAGCCTTCACTACATAGGTAATATGAATGAGAGAGCGAGTGAGAACAGACACAGCATATGAAGTAATCTCTGCTGTCACGGCCTTCTCGTATTCAGGAGCACTGAGCACTTAGCTTTACCTATCCTCTTTCAACCGAATGAAAGCCAATCTGCTGTGATAAAGCTATCAACAGATATGGCACCACTGTGTTTCTGGCTAACCATTTCAATTTTCCCTTTATCCAAAGAGACTCGCTCAGATGTCCGAGATAGACAGAGGCTGAGGTAGACCGCAAACTGTCTGTCAGAAATGAGATTACAAAAGGCATTCTATTTAATGATGTCCACCGGACTGGGGAAAATAAGCAACGTGTGTGTAGAGAAAATCCAATCACCTTCCATTCCTCGGCCCAGAATGGCTGCGACAAAATGGCCATACAACACGGAAAGCTATCCAGTCAGATATAAGTCAGAATAAGTGTTGTGGGTTATTGTTAAAACACTTTTTGATTTTAAATGAATTGATTAAACAGTCTTGTCATGTTTAAATGGGTAGTCACTCTCTAGAGTAAACTGAAAACCGTACCAGGTTTTGCAGATAATAAGAATGCTATACACTGTGTATGTTTCTTTAAGATGATATTGACACCGATGTTGCAAAATACACTCATGCATAATGATTACACAAACAGCCAAAATCATCATTATGGTTTTATATGTTATCATACGTTCAGCTATTGGCATAATCCAATTATTGAAAATAAATGACAGTAATGTCACTACCCTTCCTCTCAACAACATTAAATTTGATAAATGGGTGATTAAATCAATCACAAGACAAGATGCTAATTTTCAGCACAAAACCTAGTTTGCTGAAAATTGTGATCATTTGCAAGTACTAATTCTCTTCTTCATTTAAAAATAAATGAATATGTATATAAGGGATGAGAAGAGCAGCTCATTGTGGATGTAGACTGAAAAATCCTGGAGGGATGAGGTACAGGACCACAGTGACAAGCTAAATATATGTCTGTTCCAGTAGGATGGCCAAATCCCCCTATGCTCTGCCCCCTAACCAGCCCTCAGCTCTAAGCTGATGTCATCCTGAGACTGGGGCGATAACCCTGGGGAGCAGAGCGAGGGCAGGAAATGCTTTCATCACTGGGGTAGCCTTTCCCAAGCTGAGCAGCCTCCTTTGCACATGACTATCCTGATTCTCCTACTGTTACTCATTAATGAGTCTGAAAGACTGGGCTTATTTGATCTGGATTAAACCTGATAACCAGGTAATGTTAAACCATGAGCACAGAATCATGATTAATAGGAAGAGATACAAATAATGGCAAGCATTAGGGCAGAAACACGTGCGCAAACACTGCTGGGAATATGTGATTAATCTCATTTTTTTTGTAGCTAATATTACAGCATTTTTTTTATTGTCTGTAACTATCAGGTTCAGAAATGTGTAAGGATATCACATGTGAATTGTGTGTGAAAATTAAAAAATACACAGATGTTTACTTTTTACTCATTAAACATTTTTGTTTTAAATAAAAAAATACTATAATTAAAATATTAAATGCAAAAAAGGGATAATATAATATAATTGAGAGTTCGGAGTCTGTAAGACTGAAGAAAGTCTCTTATGCTTTGTGAAAACAGTGTTAAAATTTCAAATGAGAAAATGTTTCCGATTTGCATGTATTTGAAAAATCATTTATACCTTCTGTGTCACATGATCCTTCAGAAATCACTTCAATAAGGTAATTTAATGTTCAAGAAATATTTATTATTATTTTCAAATAATGTCTATTTCCACCACTAAATATAAAAAATTAAAAAGGTAATTGCAACTCTCACAATTCTGTTGTGCTACTTCATATTTTTGTGGAAACCATGAATTTTTTTCAGGATTCTTTAATAAATAATTACAAAGAACAGCATTTATTTGGAAAAAAAGAACTTTTGTAACTAAAATGTATTTGCTGTCATTTTAATTTAAATTAATACATCCTTTGCTGAATAAAACCATGAATTGCTTATTCATTTAAAAAAAAAAACTGTGTTTAAGCATTTATGCATCTGCTTATTTGATTCAACTGGTGCGTGATCAACTTTTTCAGACTGAGCATGGTGTGAGATCTGTCATAAATAGAGAATCTCTGCCAGCGTCTGACATGAAAGAAATAAAGAGAGTGGAAGAGGAGTGAGTGACTGAAGAGTGTGACTGCAGGCAGCAGAAAAGTGAAGACTGAGGGTGATGAATGCAGCACACAACTCCAACTGTGATAGCAATCACTCGTATGTCAGCAGCTCTCTTCAGCCACAGGGTGACAGCGACATCTCTCACAGTCGCTTCTGCCTGCGTGTCTCTGCATATAGCCTGTGGACGGGTCACTACAGCCTTGACCTACACGATTAACCCACATGAAGCATGAGACTACATAAAATACTCTGTTGTATTAGACACTCCAAGACTACGCGTAACCTTCACTGACAAGCTGAGCGCACATGGGCCATGAGACAGAGAGAGTAATAGAAAGCACATTTGGAGCATTAGGCATTGTGTCAATCTTTCAGTATCACTTTGTATGAATAAAATGAGCTTTTCATAAGCAAATACTGAAAGACACTGTGCTCTAGCTTAGGGCGGCATGCAGTTTCATCTCTTTCTCTAGTCGATAAAAGAGTCATTTAAAAGGAAGATGCAACATCTCTCACTGCGGCTGGCAGAAGGAAATATTATTTTCTCTTTATGCACCAAATAGGCCAATAAATCGGAGGGATGGATGATTTTATTTTGAAAGTAGTTTGACTGGATGTCCATCAGATGTGATGAAGGTCAGAACCGGAGAAGCGGTTCTTCTCAGGTTACTTAGATCAGTCTATAGATGACTGTGTTACTGGGCTCCTGATGAGAACAATTAAGGGCTCGTGTTACTATCTCATCTATATGTGGCTAAGGTAAAACTGCATTAATGGGAATGATTTACAGCCACAATCAATACACGGCTGATACTAACAGGCCACAGTGCAGTTGCACTCTCACACAGGGCACAGCAGGATCTGACTGAGGGTTGCTGGGAAGACGGATGACTTTGTTGGCTTACTCAGCAGCCCGATTACAAGCAGCACCACCTGTTCTGACCAAAACCTTCACATGTAATATCTTAAGTAGAGTGGAAACGGAAAATTATGGTAAACTTTATGATGAACATACTATTTAAATATTTGGCGTCAGTAAGAATTCCTATTTAAATAAATGAATTATTTTATTTAGCAAAAAAGCAATACATTTATCAAATAAATGCTGTCCTTTTGAACTTTTTATTCAACGAAAAAAACCTGGAAAAATATTGTTTTCACAAAATATTAATAGCTGTTTTCAGCAATGATAATAATAAGAAAGCAGTAAAATCATCATATTAGAATGATTTGTGAAGGATTATGTGATGACGAAGACTGTAGTAATGATGCTGCACATTCAGCTTTGTCATCACAGGAATAAAGTGAATTTTAAAATAGATTTGAATAAAAAAATATATATAATTTAACAGTGTTTACTGTTTATATGTATTTTTACTCAAATCAATGAAGCTTTGGTGAGCATAAAAAAGTTTTTTCAAAACACTAAAAAAAATAAATGTACAGACCCCAAACTTTTGAAGGGTAGTGTGTTTCCATTCTGTGTCTTTAAAACTGAAATCTATTAAAATAGAATATTTCAGAACTAAATATGTATATTCAACATGCACACTGCCATGACCTTTCAATAATTCACCAGTGTCTTTTACAGGCTTAAAATCCCTGATATTTCATGCTGCGAAAAGGCACATCATTTCATGGACACATCCCGCTTTTTTTCTTTCAGACACAGACAATAACAAACAAGATATAAAAAGATATAAGGTTTTATGAGTTAGACCAGATTTCTCAGAATTATCTAAACTGAATGCAATGGACATTAAAAAAGCACAAGTATTTAAAAATAGTCTTCTTCGATGAGAATGCAAAGAGAATGAAGATATTTTGTACAGTTTGTCAGTGCTTTTCTAAAGCACGCCAAAATAATTGATGAGCACAAAGCGGACTCATGGATCATTAAACATATTATTTTTGCATAACACACTTTATAATGGTTTATGCTTGATGCCCTATTTAGACACGAGGGCTTAGAGAGCCTGACTTGAAATCAAAAACAAATTTCATGGATGATATTTACAGTAATTTGTTGTTGTGGTCCATTATGATGAAGGTATTGATGATCATGATGCTGTTTTGATAAAAGTCAGAAAATCTGAACAAAAATGTAATCATTTTACAACTTTATCATTTACCATATAATATATCAAAATAAAAAGCTTATCAGTCAGCAGTTTGGCATGTAACAAGATATCATATTAGCTTCAAGAAAAGGGTTGGAGCTGAAACTTTTTAAACTATTTAAAAGCATAAAATCCTTTTATGCAAGTACTTATACTAAGCCATTTTGCATAAAATAGTAAAAATTTGTATATGTACTCTATGCATATAAATCAATCGGTTTTTATACTTTTAAGGGGGTGGACAAAAATAATGTCAACACCCATTATTACGGAGATTCATATGATTTGTGTAAGCAATGGTAAAAAACAAACATGGTGATTATCTCTTTATTGTATATATTCTCCAGGTTGTAAATCAGTGTTGTATAAGTTACGGATAAAATGGGAGACAGGATAGACTTCCAAAAAGGAAAATTATGGGAACCTGTTTCGCAGGAGCATCTGTGACTTTAAGAAGCCAACTGTTTGGAGTTTCAAGAACAACAGTATTTACCATTATGGCTGTGTACACAAAGCATGATATGATTTAATCAGCGAAAAAAGAACAGTGGGTAAAAACCGCATGCAAATGATTGGAACCATCAACAATAAGAAGGATTGTGTCCAAACAACAGAACTACTGCAGCAAAAATGACCTCAATATTGTTTTTGTTCTGAGAATTTCACAAAGCCAGCATGCATAAAACTTAATCATAGCCATCAATGCTAAAATGCAAAATGATAATAAAATCTCGACAGTTGAAGCACAAAGATGAACTTCAGTATCTGCCCTGTCCAGACAAATCACCTGATGTTATTATATTATTTTTAAACAACTGTGGGTGACTTTGTAGAAAAGAGCGAGAAGCTGATTCCCTCCTCCAACATCTTTGAAGTAACTGTCAGATATTCCAATAGACAACACTGAAAAACAGACTATTTAAAAGTTGTATGAATCAATTCTACAAAGGGTGGAAGCTGTATCAAAGGCAAACAGTGGTAAAAACAGCTTAATAATGAAGTATTGCACATTTCCCATGTGTTCGTATTATTTTGTTCAACCCCTGTTTTGGACTTGACTAAATTAAACGTACACCTGGCAGTTGATCTTACCTGTATTTTGATTGGCCATGAAAAGTTGCTGACATAAACATGGAAAGTGATGTTGGGATTTGCAAGGAAGGAGAATGTCTCACAGGAGAAGCTGTCTCTGTACTCTTTGATGTTAGTCTTGGACACTATGGGGAATTCCTCCCCGGAGATCGTACCCACTGCAGGGACACAAAACACAGCATCAGCAAAGTGCACGTCAGCCAACAACAACGCTTGCATACAAAACCCTCTGCAAAATTAAATATGGCATAGCATTCTGATCAACCCCTCAACTATAAAACATCTGAATAATGCATCTGAATAAAGCTATGCTTGAATACCAACAGGATCAATAGAGAAAGCATCATAAAAAGACCTAAAAATGTCAAGCTTCTTGCCGCTTATCAAAACATTTGAACAGGTGAAATGGTTAATAGTGAATATATGATCTATCATAACACAGTACATCTCAAACCATAAATGAAGATGAACATCAGTCAGTCTACACTGATGATTCCCAGATGACTCGTTCAGAGGCTGTTCCATTAAGTATGATAGAAAGAGAAACTGATTTATTTTACTTGTTAGCATTTCATGACAATTCATAATGTGACTCTTCCATTAACCACTCTTTTGAGCTCAGTCTTAAATACTGCTATAAATATGCTCTCACACTTGTCATATGACAATGACTCTTACACTCAAACGCTATTCTAGTGACCACTGGGAATGTGCTTTATCTCCGTCTATAGGGCAATCTATAACACTTCTCCACATATCTGCTTGCCATAGAGGTTTATTCAAACAGCAACAAAATGAAAAACTACTTTGCTTAGGCATGTGCCTGTGCAAGAACACTCTGTTATCTTAATTGAAATCAAAAAGCACTTCATGAATGCCCTGACAAACGGATTCATCATATACTTTGTTCAGTTAGATCTATCTTACAAAGTAACTCTTTCTTTTGGGATTTAATTTTACTCTAATATACATGAAATACAATAGCGTGAATACTTTACCTGTTGAGCCAATAGACCATGTTATGTTGAGGTTGAAATTGTTGGATGCATTAATTGACATATCAAGGTTCTTACTGGTCTGGAAAACAAATAACATGACGACAACAACAATAAAAAAGTATTTAAATAGCTGCGATAATTTTTTTTTTTTTAACTTTTATAAATGTGGACTTTTTTTACCATCATGCTGTATTCCAGTCATCCATTCCCCAAACTCTGTGTTAATTAATAAATTAGACTTAAACTTAAAAAATTATGATTTTTGTACTTTTGGGGGATTATATTACCAAATTGTTAAACCTGTAATGCTCCCAGACAAAAATGTCAGTTCTGCTACATTATTCCCAAATATTGGATTCATTGTTTTTCTTTTTTCTTGTTAACTAGTTGCTTTAAAAAAAAGCTAATTTTAAAAGGCCAGCCACACCAAATTAGGTAAAGGATTTACAGCACAGCACAAGGGTTACATTCAGAACAATGGGTTATATCACATTCTAATGCCTTTAAAATACAATAAAATTTTCATTATCATTTATTAAATGAAATCTCATTGCTCCACATAAAAGTGTTTTAACTATCAACTCTCTGCCTGTGATTGTGTTATGAAACATAATTCTTTGCTAAGTGTGCATAAAAAACAGCTTGCCGCAGGAAAATCTCCAATTACACCTGTATAGGACACAAATTTAGGTGCTGCAAAAATATTTCTTAGGAATACACCATGTTCAAAGTCAAATACAAACCATTCTAAACCATTGTTTGTGAACATGATGCAAATTCACTGACCTCTTCTGGAGTCGCCATGAAGTTAATGGCCGTGTAGTGCTGATCGTCTTCTTGAAGCAGACTAAAAGTGAACTGGTAGTCTATCAGAAGATTATCTAATGAAAATAATGAAAAAAACAACATAAATTGTATTTGGCACATTTTACAAATGTCAAATTTGCAGCATAAAAATTTGTTAACATTATGAAAGTGATTGCTTGGCAAAAATTCTTCATGTTCACGTCATGCTGAAATCACAACATCACGGCAATCAGAGCTATTCTTCAAAGTAAAACACAAACACGTTGGGAGAGAGAAGCAGTTGTGATATGAAGGACTTTTTGACAGCTCACATCTGCACGAGCAACTAAAGGTCACCTTGTCCGATTCAATTGCGAAGACGGCATATGATTAAATAGCAACAGACAGAGGAAGGCTGAGGATTGATTTGATTGTCCAGCAGGTCAAAATTAATATCAACTCTGCCAAAGGAAGAAAACACTGAACTGTCATTGACATTATTGCACAAAAAGATGAAAAAGCTTTCACTGGATTCTAGTTATCATTTATGACCTTCCTGAAATCGACAGAACCTTTTATAGATTATGAACACTCAACAATGAGTAATTTAGAGAATTTTTTTAATTTAAAAAATTGTAGTGTTTTTGGGATTATAGTTCAATTTATTGCTAATCTAACTCATCATGAGAACACATCATCAACCCTGCAAACTTTAGACCGTAAATGAGCAATTGCAAGCTAACTAAACAAATCAAACTGTTTCTGACCCCACACCAATCCAAGAAAAACTTCCAGGCCTTGTTCACTAGATGATTATCTCTACATATCCATGCATGACGCAGCAAATTCCCACTAAACCATAGCAGATTGGGAGATGTTCACAGAAAGCGACTGAAACTAAAGGATATTAGCTTCAACAAATAGCCGTGTTCATTCCTCAACCACAGAGAGATGGAGAATTACCGCAGATCAGATCAAAGCGGCCGTCTTGAGCTTATCTCTTCCTCTGACCACTCAGTACCCTCCTCTGTCACACAAATACAGAGATTATTGTTGGTTCTTGCTCTCTTTCTCTCCTTATTCTTGCCCCAGGTACACAGCAAAGCAATGTTTATCCCATAAGGGTCTTTGGTAAACTTCAGAGAGCTTTTTTCATCTATGAAGGAATTTAAGAGTGGAAAATCTAAAAGGGAGATCAACAGGCTGTTTTGTAGGATATACATTATGTCTATGTGCTTGAGAGCTATTTTTGCCCACTCCCTTGGACCTCCTGCTGTTATGATTTTAATATTTTTGAGTGTGCATCTGTGTTCGCTTGCTTGACTGCATGTGTATATGTGCGTGAGTGAATGAGTGTCAAGAGTTCATTAGGCACAATGCAAATATTAAATGAACATAAATAACAATACTTTGAAATATTATCACTGCTTCCAACATTTTTGCATTCGTTCGATTATAATAAGCCAAATAATTGCACAAATTTAGCAAGTAAATAAAATTTTCCCTTGAGAGAACTCATGGAGCCCTAAATAATGTGGCTATTCTGTGGTAATTTAATTTAGAGAAACTGTATGAAAACGTGCTGCTATTCTATTTCAGAGGAATGAAATTATTAACATATGAGGTTATTAACCTTTCTTGAACTCTGGAATATTTTCACCATCATCTAATAAAACAGAACACGCATTATAAGCCAAAAGATTACACTCTGATTGCAAGACATCATTGTTGTCTTGTGATGTGCTTTGGTTACGAAACACACATATTTATTTACAATACATAACTCAATAAAGCTATTACAGGAATCTCAAATAACAGTCTCATCAAGCCAAAGTATATTTTCCTCTAAACATCCAGCAGAACACATTTCATTTCCAGGTTCAGAGGTCTGAAATGAAGCAATAACAGCCATCCCTGGCAAATGGGATCTAGGTATTTTATTTAATGTCTTCTACCATAAACGTTATCATCCTCAATTTTGGAACACCTTGCTGGCGGTAATGAGAACAGCGGAGAGTTAGGGACATCTGGAGTCATCTTTTTTAGAAGCAGGAAAGAAAATGGCACACTGCCCTTAAATAATAAGTTGAAGCTAAATATACACTGGTTCACATGGTCCTTGTGAATGCAATGAGCCGAAATGAATTTCTTACACTGTAGACAACCAGGTATGCATAACAAAAGCATATGATTAAAACCATACCTGATAATACAAGGTCAGATGTTCATGTTTACAAATAATTTAAAACAGGTAGCCTGTATGCGTTTTTTGCTCTTGTGTATCAAAACACAAAATATGATCTAAATTATACAAATTTTGCATGATCCGCATTACGCACTGTGCATGTATGATATGCAATTTGTCTATTTTGCCAAATTGTGCAGTACACAGCTTAACTTGACAATTATATTTCTAGTGTGACAAATAATCTAGACACAGTATCAAGCAACAGCTCCGTTATCACTGACTATCTCCAGTGACTTCATTTAAAGCACTTATTATATTTTAAAGAGGCATAAATAGAAAGAATCAATTGACATTACAGGATCTGGATTGATTACATCACAGATGTACCTTCGCATCAATTTAATCTCCGTATCAATAGTGTGACCAAAATGCAATGAAGAAACGAAAATCCAATTCATCCTCATTAACTGTAACATTGTCGTGATTGGAGAAGATATCTACATCTAAGGCTTAAAGCCAACACAATTATCTTAAGAAAATAAGATAGGCCCTTAGATGTCCAAATAAAAGTGCCTTTGTGCACTAGCACAAAACAGCCTGACTGAAAGTATTTAGCAGTCTAGGCAGAATGCCTGATTAGTTTTTGATGAGGGGCCTGAGGGTGTCTGGTAGTGTCTGTCTGGCTGGTGGGGCGCTCATTGGGTATGTGTTTAAAACAATAGTTTGGGCTTTGATTTAGGCTGAGGGAAGTTTAATAATCACAATAATTTTTTTTTTTTTCATATCAGTCAATATTGATGATCATCACAATACAAACTGTAGAAACCAGACCATTAAAGTGCCCCTATTATGCCAATATTACCTTTCATGCAGTGTGTAATGTAGCTGTATGTGAATGTAAACGATATGCAAAGTGGTAAATGCGAAAGTGAATGATAAATAAAGTTATTGCCTCCCAAAATAAAGAAGCCTAAACGAGTTGTTAGCAATCTGAATCCCACTTCCGTGACAGCTACACGTGACAGCGTAACACATTTGCATAATTCCCGCCTATGTTGTACGGCTGCAAACAACTTGACCCCACCCACAAACACATAATTTTACTGACGACTGTTGTGCATGTCAGACAAATCACAACAGACTGGGTCATCTGACCAATCAGAGCAGAGTAGGCTCACAGAATGGAGGGGTTTAGAGAGACTGAATCTTAAAACTTCGAACGAATCGTTTTAAAATTGCTGGAAAATGAGGTGATACTGAATACATATTTTGAGAAAACAATTTTTCACCTTGCATGCATGTAAACCTATTGTAAAAGACTCTCAAAAAATATTAGGAGGGTTAAAAATGGCATAATAGGGGCACTTTAATTGTGGTTTTAAACTGCTCTTATTTGTAATATATCTCAATTTGAAAAAATTATTTCTGCACAGTCTGCAGTGCAGGCTGCAATAATACTAATACTACATTTACAAAAATATTACATTACATCTTACCACAATACCATGGTGTAGTTAGTTTTACTACAGTAAATCCATGGTAAATGGTGTCAATTTGTAGATTCTGACTGTAGATTGTAAATTTGTAGGATCATCCATCCAGTGTGTGAAAGAATCGTTCAATGTGATTTGCGAACCATTTTAAAAAGTACTGGGTCAAAAAATGATTTGTTTACAAATCGGAAAGCATGTTCGAGCAGGTCTTGGTTTGCTCAATCACAAGGATTTCTATGATGGTTTCTTTTCTTTTTTGAAATTCAATGGAGCAAAAATGACAATGTAGAATGTGGTTAGATAAAAAAAAAAGAAAAGAATAGAAAAATACTCTAATAGTGCTTTAAAAGTATACAAAGGAAGTAAAAAAAATTGTTTTATAGTCCAGAACTGCTCTGTTCTATTAGAATATGATATAACATGCTAAATATGACCCCTAGTCAAATAAAGACAATGATTTGATGTTTCAACTGCACTACATTCATCATGATGTATATGGCAATTGCAATATGACCTTAAGACACTGGAGGTCAAACTGTAATATACAGCTATCCATTGTGTTAGTGAAGGAAGCATTCAATTATCATTACAGTGAGCTGCATTCATCGTCATCATTATTATCATATTTTTGATGGCCCTTGATTTTTATCCTTGTGATAACAGACATTAGTGTATTCAAGGCTGGTTGAATTAGCCTGTTACAAAGACGAAGCATAAACATCAATCCCACTCAGTGGGTAAATGTCACTGACGTTCCCTAGGGGAGTTAGACTTGTCTCGATCCGACTAGCCTCTCTTCATGGCTTTAATAGGTCAAATTAGCGAGTGTGTCCACCCCACATATTCAAAGCAGGACAACTGAATCACTGCACACGTATGATGAAATCCATAGTGACAGAGTGATGGGAGCAGCGTTAGTAAGAGATAACAGCTGGATTCTGGGAGTGTGAGGTGCTGCTTGTGTTTGCTGGGACGAGTGTGTGTGTATGTGTCTGTGTGAGAGATTGCAGGCCAGCTGCAGTGTAAACTTCACCATTCAGTACACCATACAAGGAGTATGAAATGAAGAAGAACAGTTGCTTTTATCTGAACTTCAGTGTAATATAATCATAGATACCACAGAGGTTATTTTAACTAACCATGACTGACATCAGATGCCTTGCAGCATGTGCTGTGAGTTTACCGTGCATTTGGGAACACAGCAAGCACCAGGTTCACTTTATTTTCACATTTGCATAACATTATTGTGAATAGAAGCATTGTACCAATATTGTGGTAAAATAAAAGTTAAAGGTTTGAAATGCAAAAAGCTTAAAGGTTTGCACATTTAAAGTGAATCATGTAAGATAATTATTACTACTGTAATTTGTAGTGTAAAAGTAAATTAGTACTAGTTATCATCAAATATTATTTTTTACAGTATGACTATAACAGTAATACATTGCTTTTTTTTGCTAAGGTAATTATCATTACTATTATTAATTTATTGAAAATCTCAGGTGGTACATCAAGGAAATATTTTACATCAAAGTGGTTCAGCGGACAAAAATATTTGTGAACCCATGTCTTAAGGTTTGTTTGTTTGTTTCCATACCATGTAAGTCAGTCTTGTTTTGGACCCCATTGACTTTCACTGTATGTTCAAAAATGGTTTAAACATTTTTGCAAATGATCATCTTTTGTATTCAGAAAAAGAAATAAACAACATGAATGTGAAACAGAATTTTTAATTTTTCGGGGTGAACTAACCCTTTGATAGAACGTTCAATCACAGGTGTGTATTTATCTGCATTTTACAACAGAACATCCAATGGGAATCCACTTTCTAATGCATGTTGCATTTCAGCTGGAAAGAGGGGGAAGCTGGAAAGGATTTGTTGACCACAGGAGGATAAGATGCAGTGCACTATCAATCATGAAGTGATATAACAGTATTGTGCTGCAGAGACTGGAGGGGAGGTCAATTATAAATAATGCATTGGTAATAAATCCTCCTATATACAGGGAACGCGAGTCTGATCTGCTCATAAAAGCCTTGCAAACCCCTCACACATGCTTCTGACACACAGTCATCTCCTATATGTGTTGATTAATCATAATACTAAGAACCTTTCCACCATAGGGCACCTTTTGCTTTTGTAGTGCAGTACATAACACAAATATCTGGTAAGCAACATAAGCCTCAGATGTCCAAAAGGTAAAAAAAAAAGAAAGGGTTTAGATGCAAGAGTCATATAAATTGCTAAGAACAGAACGGGTCACCTACTGATGATTCGGCATCCATTAAAATAAATTGGCTGTCTGGATGTGGTCTGCTTATCTGAGACTCTGTAATCAAATGGAGCTTAGTTTTAAAAACATTCATTTGTGGCATTAGAGGGCTGTTTATAAAAGCCTTGTTTAGTTGGTCATATCTGGTCTGGGACGGAATTTCTGGGACTGGTCGTGACAAGAGTAATGATTCACAACAGGCTTTTTTATGTTCTTTGAGTACTGGGTAGAGTTTAATTTCCTGCTGTCTCGAAGTTTGTGTGGATGAACTCCCGAGTCATTTTCAAGAGAGTCTGTGTCTGTTGCTCCTGAAGACGATGCCTCTGTTCTGTGGCCGTGTCATTTCCTGTATATCCTTTACTTTATTTTGTGGACGGATGAGGAGGTTATGACTGCTCTAAGCTGTCAATCATGACAACTGGACTAGTAGTACAGCTGTTAGACTGCCATCTAGTGCTCTGAATGTAAACTAAATCTATAATGTATGTGTGAGACAGAGACTTTTTATGACAGAGAATGCTAAACAGGGTGAGCGAGAGATACAAAGCACAGCCAGCATCATGGATTACTGCTAAAATTATGTTTTATAATATTCTATAATAACCAGTGTACAGTACATTGTGGCACAGTCGGCAGTGAACATCCTCACAACATGTAAGAGTAACAGTGCTATTATACATATATATATATATATATATATAAAATTTTGATTTTTTTAAACTACTGTACCATGTAAATGATGCAGATTCACGCATTAGTGTCTGTCTAAAAATATGAGTTACTTTCATTACAAAATAAAATAAAAGTACAGTAACAAATATAAAACAAATATAAACCACATAAATTGTTTACCCTATAAAACACAATGAAAAATATATTACATCAAAATTACTTGGTGTATTCGTATCAGGGATTTAAATGCTTAAGCTGTTTACACATGGGAACATTGATGTTACTCAAAAACATGAGAGGCTTTGCTTACATACTTTTTAAAAAAAAGCTTATTTTAGGAAGAATACCACTTTTGCTCCGAAGAAGCATAAAGTCAGTCCAGTCCTCCTAGCTTCAAATCATACAGCAGAATCTTACCACATATTTATAGCTGTGAATGTATGGGGTACGAATCAAACACGACTGCTTGCCCACTGCACTTTCTGACCTTCAGATACCATCTGAGGCACTTTAAGTCAGAATCAGTGATTGTGGCTTGAGGACATGTTGTCCGCTTTACTTTTACTTTACTTTGAAAATGGAACAGAAGCCCCTATTTAAGGTAGGATAACAGATTACATGAGTGAATGTCCGTGACATAGCTGCTGAAAATAATTTTGAATAAGATCTGGTGTCCTATTTTTTAGTACTGCCAACAATTAAACATAATTTCTCCACATTAATGAAACAAATATCATTCTCACTACTGTAATACAATAACCAAAATCACTTTTCTTGATGTTTAATCTGCATTGGTAAAACGTTAATCCATACAAGCTCTGCCAAACAAAAACTAAATCAATAAATATGCAGAAAGTGGTAACTGGAAGTCACACTCCAAGGGCATATATGATTATTCTCTTCTATTCGTCCTATGTCCTAATCATTTTCCAGTCAAGGGGAAATCTACCATAAACAACTGTAGTGAGATCTTAAACCTCTTTTAATCTCTCTAAATAAGCAACATGTGAACTACACATCTCAGCTGTGGGCGAAGCCAAGAGCACACGTGTTTTGCTTTAGGCAATGCTCTTGGCATTTAGCGACAAGGTCGACAAATAAGATTCCCTCACACACATATATACATAGAGATAAAGCAGACAGAAGCCAAGACGAACAACACAAGTGGCGTTATACCGCTGAGAACAGATAAACACTTGTATGATGGAGTCCTGATGAGGGGTTAGAAAGAAACACTTCCATCTGCTGTGCTTCCAGAAGCTGCTGTATATGTTTACTTTGTGAACACTGGATAAAGAGTTTGAAAGTGCATGGGTGAAATGTAGCTGTGACACAGGTAATGTGTGTGAGTGCTGGATGATACGCTGAAGAATCTAAACATATGTGATGTTTTTGGTTTGTTTGTTTTTTGGCTACATAAAATTAAGCAACACTGTGACTATTACAATGACTTTAATGTGCTGTTTATTTGGTCATTAAGTTTCCTAAGGGCTGTGTCGTTAGATTAGTGTTGTTGTTCTGTTGTACGGTTCTTACATTACTTTTGAATCGACTTAATTCAAAGATGATTGCTAAAATGATGCAATTTTGGAGAAAATCCATGAAAAGAGACAGAATACATTAATATTTTGAAATGGAAAGATATAATAGTTAGCAATATCACCAGACATATGACTGTGTGTGTGTAAGAGAAGCAGAGTAACAGTGAGGGATACTTACAGTAACATGTTCCTCTAAGTGGGTTGCCAAGGTAGCGATTTTCAGAATCACATCTGTAGTAAATTATAAGAAAGAACAATTAGTTAAAAAAATATGATGCATGTACACAAACAATATAGATTTGGAAGTAGGTTTGAGCCATCAACAGAAAAAAAAGTTAATCAAAAATAATTAAAATCAGTGATTAATTACTATAGCTATACAGCACAAGACAACAGCTATTCAACTTTTCTTCTAAAATATGTTTTAAAATATGCTGTGCCCATAATAAATGAAAAGAAATTGATTGATTTATTCATTCATTCAATACATGACCCAAAGTGATAGTTAAGACATGTTTAAAAAAAAAAGACTTGCTGTTCTTTTGAACTTTCTATTCAAAGGGCAAATATTTACTGCATCTTTTTTTGACATTAAATCAGTATCTTAAAAGGATTTCTGAAGCATAATGTGAGAATGACGGACTGGAGTAATGGCTGCTAAAAATTCAGCTTTGTCATCACAGCAATAAACTATATTTTAAAATATATATTTAACTTTCAAAACTGCAATAACAGTTTACACTATAATTGCCTTGACTGTATTTTTTATCAAACAAATACAGTCTTGGTGAGCATAAGAGACTTCCAAAAACATTTTAAAAATATTACCAACAAACTTTTTAATAGTAGTGTAAATAGCATATCAAAGAAAAAAACATGTTTCATACCAAACACTAAACTATTCTGCTGCTTTGGTTCAGAGCCATGAGTGTGAATGTTTCTTGTTTGTGGGACCATAAAAGGCTGTGTGGTTGTATTTTTATGGTGATTTCTCCCTATGCTGCAGGTAGTATATTCTTAGCGGAGTTTGAGATGATTATAGTGGACGGGCCGTCAGGTGCCCCGCTCCTCTGAGGCCTGAAGAGGAGGATGAGACCACACTTCTGATCAATTCAGACTGACAAACCAAACAAAACCCTTCATGCTGTGCCAAAAGCACAGAACTATCACCGACTCTCTCAGGATCAGAAAGACGAGCAAAAAACCCTAAGTAGAATATACAGCATAAACACACCTTTTTTATGCATATAAGAAACATGCATCGGTTTAAACAGTGGGTTAGAGTAATGCTTAAGCTTTCATAGCAGAAAAGAACAACTTTTGGGATGTTCTTGTATCAAGGGCAAAGGTGCTGATAAGTTTTTGTGAAGCACATTTATTTTTAATGACCATTTTTGATATCCATATACATTCAATCAGGATCATAAGAGATTGTGAGGATGACAGACGTGGAGAGAGAGCGTGAAGAACACAGTGGCATGTCTGGTTCAGTTTAAAGCAAACACTCATTACTGGCATGTAAACACTGAGTGTTTATTATTCACCTCATGCTACAGAAGCAGTGAGTTCATGTGTGTGGATTCAGAGCTCAATAAACACACAGATGGATGGACGGACCAGCAGGGCAAACACGCATGATTAATCACCAAATTGCCCTTTGAAGTGGAGAAGTGGCCGAGGGCCCGAGAAAGAGCACTGCATTGAAATCATAGCAGAAAGAAAAAAATCTGCTTTTATTTGATCAAAAATACAGCAAAAACAGAAATACTGTTAAATATTATTAAATTTTAAATAACTGTTTCCTATTTTCATTTATTTTAAAATGCAATATATTCCTGTGATAACAAAGCTTTTTTTTTTGCAGTCATTATTTTAGTGTCAAATGATCCTTCAGAAACCATTCAAATATTCTGATTTTGCAGTAAAGAAAAACTTATTATTATTACCTAATATTTTTGTGTATAAGACTGAAGGGCTTTATTCTGCGACAACACTTTGCTGGATGTACATTATCCCGCTTATTACCCGGCTTCTTGCCACAAAAGTAAATAATTAGACATGGAACTTTGTGTCTTGTTGTTTGTTCAGAGTTAAGTTTTAGTTTTTTTGTTTTAACCGGGAAGTCAGTCAAGTCATCTGCTATACACTGCTGGAAACGTTTGTTATCTGCGAATAACAAACCTTGGAACGTGGCGACTGACCAATCAGAATCGAGTATTCCGCAAAGCTGTGTAATAACATTAGTTAATATATTAACTAACATGAACAAACAAAGCATTTGTTACACTATTTACTAATATTTGTTAATGTTAGTTAATGAAAATACATTTGTTCATTGTTAGTTCATGTTAGTTCACAGTGCATTCACTTATGTTAACAAACACAACTTGTGATTTTAATAAATGAAACATTAACATATTGCCCGCCCACTTGTTGATCTTTTCCATTTGTCTGGGTGCTGCTTTTGTAGTGTTTAAAGCTCACAAACAGTGCTTTAAATGAAATCGACCAATCACCGGAGAGGTCTGGAAAAATGAATCATTGAACAAATCATTTGGGAGCTGTTGTTGAACAAATAAGGTAAAAATAAATGCATATTATAAGAAAATGAAAGTGTTTTTTCACCTTGCATGTATAACAACCTGTTGTTTGGGACTCCCAAAACCAAAATATGTACCTTTCATAACCCATAAAAGGGGCGTTTTAAACATCTTTCAGCCAACAGAATTGTTTTGGGTTCTGAGGGGAAAAGAATTCTGCGGGAGGGTAAATTCATGCATGACACTACCTCAGGCATAAAAAGAGGGCATAAAAGAAAGACATTCCCCTCCAGGGCTCCAATAAAATGATTTTATTCCAGAAGAACATTTTTAATGCTGAGTGTTCACCATGCACAGTGGGACAACCATTCACACTGTGCTCCGATTAACAAAACATTTCATTATTGTTCAAATATTTCTAACTCTCTTCAAATTGTGCCTGCTTTTAAATCTCATATTTCTCCTCTTTGGCTTTACACTGCACTGTGCCATACAGTACCCTACTGTTAAAGCAGTTTTTCAGCATTTTGTTTTCATCCAAGGAACAGTTCACATAAAAATGAAAATTCTGTCATCACTTACTGACCCTCATGTCACTACAAACCAACACGACTCTATTTCTTCTGCAGAACAAAAAAAAAAAAAAAACATATTCTGGAAATCAAATGTTTTGGGTGCCATTGACTGCCAGAATACTTTTTTGTCCAAAGTCAAAAGGACCGAAAAATGACATGATGTTTAAAAACAGCAGGTGTTCTGGGCAACTGCCATTGAGATGAATGGCAATGCTAACACATTGCTAAGATTTCTTCAGGTATTACGGACTTCCTTGCTGTTGAATGGCATCAGTCAGTCAGCCAACAGATTAAAGCAAGTGCAGCACAACATGAGGTCCAGAAAAAGTGTGAAAGAAAGACATAACAAGACAGGGACTGAGAGAACAAATAAGGGGATGGAAAATGAAAACAGCAGGTGTCAGACAGTGGGCATGCCCTCTAGTCATCTGTCTAGTTCTTCTGCACTCTTAGTTTGAAGGAAAGAAATAAGACAAGGGAGGGAGAGAGCGGTAAGCTAACCCTGTGTTGATCCTTCTAGCCACACGGTAACAGGGCCTCATCCTGACTAAATAAACAGAACGTGTGTGGCGCCTGCTCGCAGGAGACTGAATTAGCAGATAAATCCTCCGAGTGCCACATTTCACACTGAGACAGCTCTGTGTGTGCGTGTCTCACAAAAGCATACGCAATTGTTGCTCGCAGGGTTTAAGCGTTCTCGCTCGAGTACTCCTCAGGAGGGCCTGTCTAATTAAATAGCTGCTTCCTCGTGGATCAAAAGCGCATAAACACACACAATTTGAGACATTACAAAATAGGGATATTAAGTTGAAATGAAACAAACATTAACTGGATGGGTGTAGGTGTGGTGAATGGAAATTTATGCTGCTAGGCTACTGTATAAAACCCCAAAAATGCCATTTTATTAAACATAATGCTAACAGTAATTTTGTAAACAATCTTTGTTGTTGCCTTGAGAAAACATAGTCTGAGAGCTTACATAAATAGACAGATAGACAGAGAGAGAGGGAGAAAGAGAGAGACTTTTGTTACTTTTGTGCCAATAATTAAAATATTCACAAAACAACAATACATCGCAGGCAATTTCAGGTTTTCCCTGAAAGTTTGTTCCTGAACAGATGTTTCTGAAAGAACTGGTTGAATGTTTGATTCAAATGACTCATTCATAAAAACACTTGTCACCACCTACTGGTGAAAACATGTAACCTACAGAAGCAGTGACAAAAAAATCTTCACCACTGTCTCTATTACTGGGTTTTCATCCAAAGTTTTGAATTTTATCTTATGTGCAAAATTAAAATGTCACATAAAACATTTGCGAATAAGCACCGTTTCCATCCAACAAGTTTCATCCAAAATCATCAAACTGCCACTAAAAATCACAAAGAAATTTAGGAGAAGCAAGTGAATATAATAATTTTTATAAACTACTTCAGCCTCAGAGCGAGCAAATGAAACACAATAACTGCAGCCATCGCTTTTGGAGGTGCATGCCTGTTATCACGTAAGACAGTTCTGGGAAGAGATAATACAGAAATACTTGTTTCACAACATTGTCAGAGAAGTCGGGTTATGCCATCCCATAGCACAAAGTCACATGACTTTTTTTGATGCGTATGGTGTATTTTATTCCCATTATTTGATTCTTTATGTTTTTGCATGAATCAAAGTTAAAAACAGCATCAACTGAGCATAATTATTTTATTTATTGGTTTATTTTTTGCTAATTAAGTGCTTTTTTTCCCCCCTGAAATTTGGCATTACCATCAAGTTTCTGACGCAGTATTTCAAAATGTACATTGACAGTATTTATTTAGTTTGAAATCTTTAAACTCTGCTTTAAAAGCGTAATTTTGCACTCGGATAAGATAACAATAAGAGAATAGAGCCTTTAGAACACCACTGTGAGATAAACATATTAGAATGAATACATAACCTAGTTAATTACCGAATATTTTTAATCATTCACCTAATAATGATTTCTTCGGTGTACAGTCTTGGGTCATGACTATATCTTCTTGTGAAAGCACTTAATAGTTAAGCTATTTTTACATTTGTGTATTTAATATTTTTTATTATGCAGGTTGTCCTTCAAAATATTGAGTGTTTGTAAAAATTGTATGGAGCATTTAACTGTCTAACCGAAAATCTACTGTGTTGTATCATACTAATGTTAGCAGCACAATGCAACATCCATATTAGGAGTATCCAGGCGAGAGGAAGCCTGTCTTTATGAACTGTTTCAACAGCACTACCTTTCCGTCCTCTAAACGAGTACCACATCTTCGTCTCTCCCGCCGTGCTCAACAGACACCACAGCTCATTACAGGAAACAGGCTAAAACAGGCCATGGGCCACCTGCTAGCTCCCTCCCTTTTTCCCTTCAGTCTGTCTTTTTCTTGATCCGTCTTTCTCTCTTTTTATTTTCTCACACTCTCTCCCTCTGACTCTCGCCCTTTCTAGCGCTTTCAAACACAAAGACACAAAGCAACAAAGAGAAGAACCTTGAAAGAGACCTTGGTGTTCACTGTCTCACAGATTTTAGAGACTCACTTTCTGTCAATCTCTCTATATATAACACCAGTTGAATTCTTTGTCATGTCGGGTTGACTGCTTTCAAAATAGCACTGAAAAAATGAAAAGTGACCCTAAAGAGCCATATAAAAAAACAACAACAAATAAGACAGCCATAATATATCATTTGTTTTTTCTAAATGGCAGTAAAATGAGAGCAAATGGACACTTGTCTCCTGCTTCAGATTTCAGAGAACAACTTTTAGAAGATATCGTCACAAACATGCCAAGATTCCAAGGCTAGAATCGAGTCTGAGATTTCAACATTTCTATTCTTTTAAGAATTACCTATGCTTTTCACATTAACATCCACACAACCTTTCTATTGCACAAAAGATTATTTATAGTGGAAAAATGTCTAGATTATTAAGATGTTCTCCACATTTAGAAAAAAAAAAAGTTCCTTTAAAGAAAAGCGCCACAGAAGAAACTCCCTTTTAGGAAACTTTATTTTTTAAGGGATTATTAGTGTTTAATGAATGTAACATTGGAAAAGTGTTTACGTGACATTTTGAGAAGACATTAATGCTTTTGAATGGCTGAAATTAAACATGCTTACTGGTGCTCTAAATGGGAGCAAAATTATGTATCTATATATCTACGTCTAAAAGATCTAGCATAAAACTTTTTTGGAAGAGAAAATTCTGTTATAGCAGCAAAGGAAGGACTAAATCAAACATGAGTGTAGTGTTTGGTTCCAATTTCAATTAAATATCCATTTATCCTGACATTTCTCTTGAAATTCTTTAGGGGAAATAAAAATAGACACAAATGAGAAAACTGTTAAAATGTAGTAAGAGTTTAGAGCAATAGCGTTCAAGATCCTTAAAGTAACCATAGATATGTAGTCCACAGAACAAACATTATGCATGTTCACGTCTGACGTAAACATCTAGACCCAAATACAAACCAAAATCAGAGCAGACACATTTTCATATCCATTTGCAAATCTGCATTAGACAGTAGAGGCTACACCAACAAGTCTGAGATGGATCCACCTTTGTGTCCAACAAATACTGCATGTTTCATCACTATTACATGCATCTGATTAAAATGTAGGTCATTAAGCATATGGAGATCATGCCTTCATCACAGAAGGAAGGTCTATGCACTCTAACGTGCTTAAAGACGTGATTCAGCAGTCAAATTGCTCATTTGTCATCGCTCAAGTTGGGTGAGTCACTGTCTTTAATCAATTCAGCGGTTCCCATGGTGATGTGAAAGTACATGTAAGTGCTAGCCACTTCATGCAGGTAAACTTATTTGTGACTGTACGCAGGTGGACAGGTGGACAACAAAATGCATGTCTAACCAGCTGACCTAATGTTTTTTGGTTAATTTTGAAATGCAATAATGTTCACCATTGGTTTTATGTATAAATGCAGCATTCTGGTTCATAATAAATGCAGTTTAAAGTAGATTTTTGGAGTTTGCATGTAACAAGCTTGACCATGAGTGACCAATTGAAAAAACATGTATTTTTATTATATTGGTTCATGATGGTTTAGAGATGGTGTAGCTGGTGAAGTCACTCAAACTAGGAGGCCAATTTGATAATGCCTATTGGTTTTACCAAGTGACAAGAGTGTAGTACAGCTCTTTTTAAAATACTTAAAATATTTAAATCCATTTCACTGAAAATTGCATGTTTCCCTCCAAAGTCAATCCAGATTTTATTAAGTTAATTAGAACTCAAAATCAGATTTGGAATGGTTATTTGAACAGGATTCAAAATCCATGCAGAAAATATTGTAGGTATACCAGGATTTGATTGTATGGAGTCTTTAAACAGGCATAATGATGAGGAAAAACATAATAAATTCTACAGTAACTCTAGTGATGGGGAGAAATTTGGATGGGAGGGAAAAAAATTCAGTGCATTTATGCAGCAAAAAAAAATGTAATTAGGAAAACTAAAAAAAAAAAATGTTGTGTTTCCTAAAGAAACTTTACATTATTTCACAAAAGTTTTCCGTTCTCTGACAAAACCTTTTGCTAGAGTTCATGGGCAAGTAAACAAAAATCAAGCAACAGGAAATTATAAAATTCTTCAAGTTTACTGAGAAAAATTATTTAGATTAATGACAAATTACTGGAACGAAATAACACTATTAACTGGGTACCAGCATTTAATTTTTTTTTTCTAACAGGAGCCTATGAGTCATATCAGTGAACTGTAACAGAGTAAATGCACCAACATGTAAATCAGTTCCACTGCCATGTGATGTGCTGCATGAAACCCCGGCCAGTACCAACAAACAAAGCAAATCCATCCATGCGGTTCAGGAATGCGTTTGAAGTTCTATTGCTTGTGTGCCATCTAACTCTCTACCCACAGGTCACATGAGTGATATTTTAAAAAAAGGATAGAGGGTGTATGGAAAAGAGAAACTTTAGAGAACTATGCTTAAGTCCTAGGGAACTCATTACTGCTTAATACATTATCAGTGCCAACGGCGGTGGTGCAGCCTGTTACAAATACAACCACACAGCACTCTGTCTTTATGGACCTCAGTACATTCACACACACAGGGCACAGTGTCAGCCCCAAAAGTGCTATTTAAGCCACTGATAAGTTCCCTGTGCCACTGAGAACAGGGGCTCGCTGACACAGCACAGTAGAGGTTGCCATTAAAATTAATGTCCTGGGATTAGAAAGACTCTTAGGTGGGAATTTATAACACAGAACTTACGAGAGGGTTAAACGTGTGAATAAAATGTGCTATGAGAGAATAGTAATGTGAGGAAACTTGTTGAAGGTCTCATGTCTATCACTCTCTAACTGACAGGCCACTGGGAGGATTGCTGGTGATGCAGTCATACTCACAGCTGGCATTGGTCCCCTTTGACCCCTTTAGTGGTACAGTAGCATTTCCCTGAGCTGGAGTGGCACACGTTGGCGTGGTTGTTACATCTGCAGGCTGGAGAGAAGATAGAAGACGCAGACAGAGAAAAAAGGGGAAGAGGAAAATTTTTTAAGGGGATAGTTCAGCCAAAATGCAGTTTTTGTTATTTCTTTATTTATTTACGCTATTTGAACTAGATCATATGATTTATAGAGGGAATTCGATTCAAAAGAATGATTAATTTGTAAATGGGACATCACCACTTCTATCACATTTATGGTATAGTGCTTAAGCCCCCTGAGATGCTCCTGAGGGGACTAACCGTGCCATTTTAGATAAAAGTGTTTGCAAAATTACAATTAATAGATTAATTATAAGTTCTAGGAAAGCAATGGTTGCAATTTCAACTTACAAGAGACATTTACTCAAACTACTTTTCTCTAGATATGACTGCTTACAACTTTTGACTTTTCATGTCGATAATGATACCTGGATAAGGATTTGTTTATATTAAACAAAAAAAATCTAAACGTAATATTTGTAGCACACTGTTTGGGAAAAAAATTAATTTAATACTTGCTGTAAAAATCAATGAGTTTACACCTCTCTTCTGGAATTTTGGACCACTCTTCTTTTACCAACTGCTCTGGGTCATACAGATATGAAGGGTTCCTTCTATCAACTGTTGTTTTGAATTCTCTCCACAGGTGTTCTATGAGATTTAGACCTGGACTCATTGGACTTGTTGGCCACATCAGAACTCTCCTGCACCTCGACTTAAACCATTTTGAGTGCTTTTTGAAGTATGCTTTGGGTCAGACCCATGACCTCTGACTGAGATCAAGCTTTCTGACACGACCTTACACGGTGCGCCAGAATTCTTTGGCTGTCTTCAGATTTCATAATGCCATGCACACTGTCAAGACATCCAGTGTCTGAAGCAGCCAGAAATCCTAAAACATCAGTGGATCTCCACCTTAATTGACAGTAGAGACTGTGTTCTTTTCTTTAAAGGACTCATTTGGTTTTCTGAAAATTACATAATTATGTGCTTTACCAAAAAGCTCTATTTTAGTTTGATCTGTCAACAGGACCTTCTCCCAGAAGGATATTGGCTTCCTCAGGTATGTTTTTGACTCCAGTCAGTCTGTGTCAGCAGTAGGCTCCTCCTGAGTCTCCTACCATTGCATCACTTTTCATTTAGATGGCAATTGATAGTGCAAGTTCACAATGTTGTACTCTTGAGCCTGCAAGTCTGTTTGAATTCCTTTGGAAGTTGATCAAGGTTCTTCATCCACTATTTGAACAATCCTTCACTGCAGACATTGACACAAATCTGATTTATTTCCACATATGAATGAGGCCTGAAACCGATCTCAAAATATCCGAATGCATGCGTTTTTTTCCTGTTTACACTGTCATGCAACAGATCCGATCTGTGTCACATATGAGCAAAAAATCGGAATTGGGTCACATTTAACTGACAGAAAACATGAGAATACCAAAGCTTGTGTAACAGCAACAACATTCTAGGAGAAGTACTGCATTACCTGACAGAAATTTAGTATATATAATGTATACGGTACTGTGCAAAAGTCTTAGGCCACTAGTACTTTCACCAACAAAAAAAAGTTTTTTAGTCAGATATTTCTATCTTTTGCGGTAGCGTGTCAGCTGAAAAAAATATCAGTTTATTTGTCATTAATTGTAATAATGCAGTGAGATTATTGTCTGTACAAGGAGTCTGACAACAGCCAGTGATCCAGTCTGTCTGGAATGACATGAAGTAACAGAACCAACTAAGACAGACTAAATCCAGAAGAACTGTGGCAACGTCTCCAAGATGAAGAAAAAAAATCTACCTGCAAAGCTACAGTACTGTTCAAAGTTTTGGACACTTGTGTAAAAATGCTGTAAAATGACATTAATTTAATTGATCAATTTCTATTAACTAAATCAAATAAATATTTGTTATTACAGCTTTTGGTAAAACAGCTTCTGTTCCGAGGTAAACTTGCCCATAGTTCTTCAGGTAGCTTTCCAGGTAGGTTTTTTTTTTTCTTCATCTTGGAGACGTTGCCACAGTTCTTCTGGATTTAGTCTGTCTCAGTTTGTTCTGTTACTTTATGTCATTCCAGACAGACTGGATGATGATCAGATCAGATCTCTGTGTGGAGCACTGGCTGTTGTTAGACAATAATCTCACTGCATTATTACAATTAATGACAAAAATAATGTTTGGAAATGTAAACTAACACGATAGAAATAACCCACTTAAAAACATTTTTTGTTTAAAATACTAGTGGCCTAAGACTTTTGCACAGTACTGTACATGATTCAAAATAAGGTATTTTCTTACCTAATTTATTGTGGACAAGGTGAAAGTCTTAAGTTTGATTGCTTATAAAAAAAAAATTGCACACCTGCCTGCATTGGAACTGCCACAGTTGACTAAAACATCTGCTAAATGACTGCATTTTCTGAGTTTTTTTTACAGCCAAAGATCCAGGTGTTTGTCAGAATATTTATCACCTTCACAGAACAATGATGGCACACTATTATGAGGTGATACTGTTTATGTTGATCTAGTCACATGTTTTTATGCTGTACACATTAATGAGCTGGTTTTTTATCACTGAGTAATTTGTATAGAATGGCTGTATTTGTAACACTACACACCGAGCCTTCTCTGGTACAACTGAAGTCAGCAAATTCGACATGCCTAAAACTCCCCCTCCGCCCAGAGTGTCATATTATACAATGCCATTAGACTATAAAATGAACTAGCTGCCTTTACAGAGCGACCCTGCATAAAAATGTTTTCCATTGACTTGTTTAAATAGCATGGGATGGCTCTCCCAGTCAGAGATTTTATTTGGATCCAGATACAGCCGTAAAAAGGCCTGTCACATGTCTAAATAAAATAAATAAAGAGCAACAAAGAGAGAGAGAAAGAGAGAGAAGAAAAGAACACAGACTTTTTATCAAGAGGCTTTACAGCTTGTTGGCTTTTTATCTGCAGGTCTGTTCTTTACACAACTCTCTGTTCAAATTCCCCCAGCATGCACTGCAATCACTCTTTCATTCCAGCCAACAAGAGACAATTGACAAAGGAAAATATTCATTTCTTACCACTCAAAATATTTTATTGCTGTTGTCTGCTAAGTGAATCACTATTATGAGTGCTCATACTTTGTGCTTTGGACATGAAATAATGATAGAGATGTGCTCATAATTTTTTAAGACTATGATTTTTGTCTGGCAATCAATTACACCATTTGATATTCAAACACATTATTATTATTATTATTATTATTATTATTCACTAGTAAGTAATATTTTTTGGTATTATTTTTGAAGGAAGTCTCTTACTGTAACGTTCGGTGGTTGTAGACAGAAGAGACTAGAACGAAGGAGTCAATAAAGAACGTATTTTACTAGGCTTCAACGCACACTTGACATTTACATACAATATTACGGACAAGGGAGAACTCAAAAGGACAGGTATTTAAACACTAAGAACTGATGACTTGAACAGGACGCAGGTGCGGAACACAGGTGGGGATTAATCAACTAATAATCACATACAAACACAGGAAAAACCATATATGGGCAAACACGTGGGGACTGACCTAAATAAACACAAGGAGACAAGAAACACAAGACAAAAACTAACCAGACCTGTTACACTTACATTCAACAAAGCTGAAGTTATTTGATCAAAAATATATAGCAACACTAAAATATTATAACACTAAAATAATGACATTTTAAAATAGCTGTTTTCTTTTTAAATATGCTTCAAAATTTAATAAATTATTGTGATGGCAAAGCTGAATTATCAAAAAAAAAACATGATACACTTTTTTCATTTCATATTATATTATATTATTTTAGATTTTATTATTGATCAAAAATATATAGCAATACTGAAATATTATTATATTTAAATATATATATATGGCAAAGTTCAATTATATAAAAAAACATAATACACTTTTTCAGTTTATATTATATTATATATTAACCCAGGTAAAGGTGAGAACCACTCTCACTTAAGCATAGTTCTTAATTGTATAGAGTACAGTAAAGTTTGGAACAAATTGTTAGCGCACATTAATTTTAAACAGTGCATTAAACACTGCAGTAACATAAAAGGCTTCAAATCATGTCAGTATGACAAGGAGTGACATACACGTGATCTTCACAATGAACTCATACGTTTACATGCATGTTTATACACATTATGCGTATGTGTGCATTTGTGCGTCAGTATGCACGTCAATTTGACAGGACTGTGGGGACGGGGTGCCGCAGAGTGTCGGTGGCTCCACTCTACATGCCGCAGAAAGATTTATAGCTAAATTATGATGTGTAAAATGTACTCACATTATAGCAGAGGAACAGCACTGCCTGGAGCTGCTGTTTCAGCACTTACTCTGAAAGCGATGGACTACAAACACACACTCACTCACACACGCAGACACATGCGCACACGTACGCGTACGCTCTCTCATAAATATTTCTGCCAAAAGCCATTTAGGCTCTGGAAATGACAAAACACACACTCACAAACACGCTTAAAATGAAAGTAGTCACCTAACCATGTCTAACAAAACTTTTTCATAACGCACACAAACATTAGCATATATCTGACATGCTTCATTTAGATCCACAATAAAACTTAATGAAAGAAAGGAAATAAATATGAAAATAAAGGGAGACAGAAGAGATAAACTGATATTTGTATGCAAACAGACCGTGGAACATAAGTGACAAAACCAGAGCGAAGGCTTTCATAAATCCTAACAAACAGATGCACGCGCACACATACACACACACACACAGATGACATTAAAGCTGATGGAAGTTAAACCAGTCTTGAAAGGAACATGGCTCAGATGCAATTCATTCTGAGTTTACGACTGGCTGAAAGTCAAATCTGATAATGCAAAGAGCGTATTTGTGTTTTACTCCTAAATTAACATGGTGCACTGTTTAAAAAGTCAAAACTGCTCAGCTTGCCAAACATCTTTACATCATCTATCTATGAACATGCAAACTCAGATGCGCATGTCCTCAAATCTCATTTGCTCTTACTGTGCAAGTGTATGCATGTACTTATGTATTCATGTTGGTTTCGGACGTAAAGCAACATTTCTATCAATGACTTGAAAACATCATGGTGTAAACAGCAGTAAAAAGTATTACACATACCATCAATATATGTGGGCTCATACATCAAATGTTTCTAAATACATTTTTTCAAACTAAAATAATTTTTGCACATTTTGGGATTATTTCATGTCATGTTTTTTTAGGCAAAGAAAGAAAGCTTCATAAAACTAAAAAAGCAAGCCGTTTTTCTTCTGTTTTTCTCCTGACTTCCTGTTCGCTCTCTTTCTTAATCACCTATTTAAATGAACTGAACCCTAAGTAAGGTTACTCTTTCCTGGCTTGTCAGAGAGCAAAGTAATGCTTCATTTATATTTATATGGATATATAAATATGCACTGCATGCACATGATTTCTAAGAACTCTAAATATAAAATTGCCATGTCTGACGCAAGCATGACAATAGGAGTTGAGTCACTTTTATATAAAGCACACATAAAGCTGTAACGGCAGAAGCTATAGCCATTCTGAGTAAATTGGTTCCAGGTAAGTGTTTCTCCACTCACCTCTATGGGGCAGAAGGTTTTAATTAATGGATAGGAAGGTGAGGCTGGTGCTGTGGACCTCATGACCTCCGTTGTCAGCTCACGGTGATGTGCTACTACCCTGAGCCAAATACAGCAGATGCTGGCAGCCGACTCCATGGAGACATCGCAAAGACTGAGCCACTGTACAGGGACATCAGGAGCTAAAGGACACATACAGTCCTAGTGTACTATACAATACTGCTGATCTGCCAAGTAAACACTGATCAGATATATACACAGATACACTAAATACATGTAAATATAATAAAATAATATAATAAAAATAACATCAAATCTATTTGTTTTACAGATTACAGCTTTAATAATTTATATTATTTTTATTGTTATTATAATTACAAATAACAGAGACAAATGCAACAAATCTCTAAATAAATCTATGGGAAAATATATATTATATAATATATAATAAATATAATATTTAAACAGATAATAATAATAATAAAAATTTATATAAATGTTATGTAATATTTTTTGATAAACAAGACAATTATTTTGATTTTAATGTAGTTTAATACATTTTAATGTAGTTTTATGATTTCAATATTTTAATACTTTTATGGATTTTATTATAGAAATGGTTTATATATCATTTACACATACACACACGCTTATTTTTTGCTAGTATCTATTTGTTACGATTTTAAGCTGCTGCGATGATGTGAGTCGTGAGCTTCTCCAGCGGCACGAAGACAAGAGAGGCAGAGATGCATGAAAAGACGAGAATTTAATAATAAACAAAGGAAAACTGGAACAAAGCAAAATAA
>JAUMHE010000062.1:9153600-9173271 GCA_032359235.1 Enteromius mattozi | reverse complement strand
ACACACAATGAAACATAAACAAAACCAAGAATACAACACAGAGAATAACAGAACTGAACAAAACTAAATCGTGACAAATAATAAGTATAATAATATTTGATATAAATGCTATGTAATATCTATTTTTTGATAAACAAGACAATACTAGTGGACAATATATAGAAATGTTTTAAGTTTATTATTATTAAATTTTATACAACTATAAATTTTTAGTAATATATTAATAACATATTATTATATTTTTAATAACAACACTATTATTATTAAATAATTTAGAAAATCTGATTTTAAATTAAATTGTATGTAACCAATAATGAAACAAATCTATACAAGGTCCATCCAACATGATGCGCATGTTCGAATGAAGCCTTTTTAGAGGCATTTCAAGGAATGTCAAGTATGACCTTCTGTGGATACACCCCAATCACCCTAAACTCAACAGAAGCTTGTACAACACAAACTGGATGTGGCAAAACATGATTAGATGCCACAGTTGTTTTGTTGGGGATGAGGAGCATGGCGAGGACAGGCACAGCTGAATCCTCGCTGTGTGCAAAAGCAAACTGCCATCTCAAACAGATCCTTAAAGAGATTAGGAGGAGGGAAATGTTTGGAGTGGAGCTCTCCTCCATCTGTGCCTGATGTCAGAGCTTCCCCTCCTGTCTGCTTTATACGAATGCCACCATGTGCTCGCACTCACTGAGAGTGATGTTAGCAGCACTGACACAAGGGAGTGAATGATTAACAAAAATTACACTTGACACTTTAGAACAAAAATACGCATGCTATACATACACAGATATGCTGTTCTTCTTGTACCCATCCACAGTTCTTGTTAAATACAAATATGAGTTTATGTGTGGCATCAAACAGCCACAAATGGCTTGGTGCATCAGTGCAGTACAAATGCTACGAGTGAAGTGAATCATCTTCAGTGTGCGGCGTTTCTTGGAAAGGAATGGCTGACTACTAGCATGTTTCTAATGAGGATTCATGCAGACATAAACAGGAAGCGGCAATAAAGAGAGAAAGAGACAATAAAAGTGAGATAGTAAGTGCTTCTCTAAATCACTCTTTGGTTCTATCCGAAAGGCTCAAATCTGGATTCAGGATCAGGAGATCCCACAAACTATCCAGGAATAAGAGAGGAGAAACAATTGCTTATTTACCTGTAGTACTGCAATTAGTGGGACTATTTGAACATGCACCTCCCAAATGTTCATTATAATCTCATTATATACTGTCATACTAATTCCACCAGCTTCACGATCATTAGGGAACCTTCATCAGACACTATAATTAGTAGGAGTGCTTTCAATTATCTTGTTACCTAGGCAACAAAGTTTACAAAGCTAAAAGTGATTTAAATGGTTTTTAAGCCATTATTACAGGTTCATGTTTATATCATCTCCGAGAGATTATAAGGGGCTTGAAATTCACCTTAAAGTGCTAATTCACCACAAACTAAAAATTCACATCTTTCCAAACCAGTATCACAAACGCTATGACTAAAAACACAGATGTTTCTCAAAATGTCTTTATGTTTCACAGAAGAAAGAAAATCATACAGGTTTGGAACGACATGAGTGAGTATTACATGAGTGAGGATGAGTAAATGACTACAGAATTTTCATTTTTTTGGTGAACTGCCAATAATTGTGAAAACTATGAAGTTTGCAAAGAAATGAACACGCTATTCCAAAACTTTCACGTTTTCATGCTCCGGGTCCAGCTTAGGCTGTCATATTGGGTGACTGAACAGGTGTGTGTTTTAGACCTCAAGCAGTGAATGACTTATACAGGTCAAATAAAGAGAGGGAAAATAAGGGTGTTGTGTGCATGAGTTTGTCCAGTCAGAGGCCAGGAATAGCACCGCTGTAGGGTCAATATGACTCTGTCAGGTACACACACAAACACAAAAAACAGTAAATGTCTACAAACAAGTACACAGATAAACACTACAGAGTATGGAAACCAAGTTTGACTATTTACACTATTTAAAACCATAATTAGGTATGGAAAATGAAGGATTTTGAGCTGGATGGGAGAACTGTTACCATGCTAAATACACACAACAACACATTCTACATGTATTAGTACATTCATTATACACATACTTAAAGGGTTAGTTCACCCAAAAATGAAAATTATGTCATTAATTACTCACCCTCATGTCATTCCAAACCCGTAAGACCTTTGTTCATCTTCGGAACACAAATTAAGATTTTTGATGATATCAGAGACCCTCCATAGATAGCAATACAACTGAAATGATCCCAGATCCAGAAACGTAGTAAAAACACAGGTAAAACAGTCCATCAGTCCACCAGTGACATCAGTGGATCAACTTCAGTTTTGCTGCGCTATGAGAATACTTTTTTTTTGCGCAATAAAAACAAAAATAACATTATTTATCCATTCTTCTCCTGTGACTCTTTCCGCAATTTTAGAGAGTATCACAATGTAAGCGTACGCTTTCTTCTAGGTGCAAACAGCTGCAGATTACGCACATGCGCGTGCTTTCCCCCGAAGATAAACAAGGCTGATTATGTCAAATACATTAAAGCTTGCATATGCATGAGTTGTAAAATGGTGGAAGACGTAAGTCACGGAAGAAGAATGGTAGAGTTAAACAATGTTATTTTGTTCGCAAAAAAATTATTCTCGTAGCGTGGCAAAATTGAAGTTGGTCACTGATGTCCCATGGACTGTTTTACTAGTGTTTTTACTACGTTTCTGGATCTGGGATCATTTCAGTTGTATTGCTGTCTATGGAGGGTCGGATGGCTCTCTGATATCATCAAAAATATCTTAATTTGTGTTCCGAAGACGAACGAAGGACTTATGGGTTTGGAAGGACATGAGGGTGAGTAATTAATGACAGAATTTTCATTTTTAGGTGAACTAACCCTTTAATGCTGTTACATTCAACGAGCACAAGGTATGGATATTGATAACAGCCTCATAATACAATGTACACAAAATTTTTAAGTCACAATATATGACACTAATCACAATATTGTTATTGGACCAGGCAAAATGAGTCCTAATGCAAATATCACTTTTGCAATTGCTTATACACATTGTTGTTAAAATAATAAAAAGCAAATTACTTTAATATTCAAATGACAAAATTAACCTACTCAATTGCCAACTCATGCTCTGGTACAATTTTGTGAAATGATATAGAGTAGTGATATATGATAGAGAGTGGATCAAATGCAAGACCAACTCAAACAGATAACTTCTGAGCATTTAAGCTTAAAAGTTAAGTTTAAGTTTTGCTTAATAGAGTCAGTTCAGAGTTACTTGTTTGACTGACTGATTTGTTCAAATAAAAAAAGCTCATTAGAGTGGATTTTTCCCTTGATAGGCAACTCCCTGACTTGTTAAAGGGATACTTCACCCCAAAATTTATTTCCGCACAAAAAGTATTCTCATGCTTCATAATGTTACAGTTGAACCAACATGAGAGTAAGTGATTAATGACAAAATGTTAAGTTTGGGGTGGAGTAATAAAATTACATGCAATAAAATTAAACCATTATATTGTGCTACATGCTTTATTATTTTAGCAAAAGATTGTTCCTAACCAGCACATGCAAGTATGCACAAGCACAAAGGACAGACATCAGCAAATCACAGCATGAATTCCAAACTAAATATTCAAACATATTAAAAAACGCACAAAAACTCCCCTCTGTTGTCCTCTAACTAAGCGGGCCATTTCAAAAGGACACATGTCCTCTATCTTCCACAGACTGTTTTCTCTCCCTTGTCAAGGGCAGCCGGCCACGTGTCATATTTTACCCTGATCTTACTTTGATGGCCTGTCTCTTTTCTCCTTCAGACAACACACGCACACACTCGGTGAGAGATATCCATCCAGCATTCCCCGTTCCAAGCCCGCAGTGGGCTGCTCTCCATCTCTCCTCGTCTAATCTAACACAGATCAGTGGCTTAAACGCATTAGTGTACGAGGTGAGGTAAATCTCCTCCATTTACTAACTCTGAAAAATGACACTGCTGGATTAGCAGCGGCCACAATCAGAGCATTAAACACGTGTGCACGTTTACACCAAGATGCAGTCAATAAAGCACTTTTAATCACAAAGGTATTCAACAAGGAGGAGAGCGCGCACGTATCCTTGAGAGATGTGGAGGGCCGCACATCTATCAAATCTCCACTGTGAGCGCTGGTCCGCTCGTATAGGCGAGGAGGTGGGGCGGCAGTCAACTTCAGGAAATAAGAAAATGATTAAGAGTGATTTAATGTTACAGAATGTGGAGAAAACGCACATCTGTCCGACAGAGAATGATGTTATTACACCACCTTCCTTGCGCCTCTTCGCCTCTCTGCTGCCTTTCTCTCGCTCTTGCTGCCGTTTCATCTCTAGGAGCGATGAAGCTTGTATATTGTATAAGCCACAGCAAAGAACTAACACGAGGAGCCCACATCAAATCAATACAATTTGCGTCAGGTTGAATACTGCACTCGTAATGAAATATGGCCACACTAACCATTACAACAAAATTAGATGGGGGACACTGGGATATCCTCTGGTACATCTGGATGCATGAAGACTGCTTATGAATTAACTACTGCATCGATTTCAGTTTGAAATAGTGTGTGGCCATGTGTACACCTTAAAGGGGCAGTTTAACAAATAATGAAACTTCTCTACTCACGTCTCATACCTTTCCAAACCAATATGACTTTTTTCTTCCATGGAAATGGAGTTATTTAGCAGGTTGCAAAGGCTGAAATTGGACAGACTCATTAATTATCTTACCCTGCAGAGTCTCAAGTTTTTAACCTGTCATAGCGATATTTCTTTTACAATCATTAAGACCATAACTGATCTGAAACAACATGGAACGGCATTTAAAACTAAAAATGTAAACGATGGTATATTTGTATTTAATTTAATTCAGACTAATCAAACAAAATCACATAGTTTGAACAAAACATTGAAAATGACTGGTCTCACGAGAACTTGGCGATATCCTTGCAATAGTGGTATGATGCGGTGCGACAAATCTCCGAAAGGAAAGTGCTGCCGGATTCTATTAATGACGTGCTGACACGGATTCCAAATGGTTCTCAATGGTCGCTTCGCCTCCAGTGTAGGCAGACTTAAGGCCCGGGTATACTTCACTTTCCGCACTCCGTTCCGTCTCGCACAGAGCTGCGTCCACACAGCTTTCAATGTATACTCAATGGCCGATTAGTGTGGGCGGACAAGCTTGATACATGTGCAATGCCACCAATTGACTTGCACTCTTTCAGCATTCTTCTCGCGCATACACTATTGTACGCGGACAGTCCGTGCTGTCTCAAAAAATTGCCGCAAGCCCTCCTGATGATGAAAATGATGTAATGCAGATAGCCGAAGTATACTTTGGCCCTTAAGCTGGCGCGGCGTTTGCTGTAGACAAGTTTGTTTAGGTATTCAGCCCGACTCTGTTTTCTGAAGCTTTTTTGAAAAAAACCACTTACCCTGCTTTTAAAGGGATATTTGTGTTATTTGTTTTTATTTATTTATACTATTTAGATTTTTTTTGTTATTTATTGTTAATTACTTGCCTGTCAGTTTGTGGCTAAATATTTAGCAGTGTTCACATGTTGTTTGTTACTGCATTTAATTCATTAAAATAGTTTAATTTCAAAAAGTTGATTACAAAATGCACCTACATTTTTTTGGAATGTTTTTGTTGAATAAAATAAAAATTTTCCCAATGTATTTTATATTTATTTTAAAAAGTCTAAAAATCTCGTCTCGTCTCGTCTGATGGGATAAGTGTCTCGTCACACCCCTAATATATACTGTATATAGTCATTCCTGTGAGATCTCATAAAATAAGATATTAACACAAATAAAAGATATCCAAGAGCTTTCTGGCCCTACATATACAGAACTACCACATTCAAGGCCCAGAAAAGGTATTAAGGACATAGTCCTTAGGAAAATAGTCCATGTGACATCAGTGGTTCAAAAGTTTGTGCACAAAAAGTATTCTCATAGCTTCATAAACCTACGGTTGAACCACTGATTGGGTTCTTTGTAGCTTGATAGCCATATTTATTCACTTTCATTCTATGGAAAACAACATCTGGATATTCTACTAAATATATCTTGTTCCACAGAGACAAAATCATGCATGCTTAAAAGAGAGCATCTCTGATTTCCAAATGTAAATACAGACAAGCACACAAACAGACAAATACTTGTACACATGCACATAAAAAGAAATATCTCACCTTGGCATTTCCCTCCATTGGTTGGGTCTCCATAGTAACCAGGTAGACAGATCTGACACTGCAGCCCAGTTGTGAGATTCTTGCACTGCTCGCACACACTGCCATTAACACATGTACTGTGGCCGTTACATTGACATGCTGAAACATACAGTGAGAGGAGTTGTGTTCATTTTGATTATACTGTTTTCACATCCAACATCAGCGACTGGTGATCAGTGCATACATTTGTGAGCATGTGTTTTTTATGTTTACCTGGGCAGGTTATGTAAGCCCAGTTATAGCCCTTTTCTCTTGAACAGACACTGGTGTCCAATAACCTATCTCGGCTCTGTCTGGTCAGGCTCCTCATTGGTCCACGGTAGGATCCCTCAGTACACTGGCCCTGACCTGTGTCTGTAGGGTCTCCACACCAACCACAGTCAGGATGTCCCAGGCACTGACCACATGTACGTTGTCCTGAGCAGTTCTGAGCTAAAGAGAGAGAAGACTTAGATCAATTTTAGATAAATTAGTTCAAGATAAATGAGTATTTGCCAACACTTTCAGCCTCATGTACCTCCACAGCCACATCAGTAACATTCAGCGTTGCTGTTATTTACTAAAATAAAACTATTTAAAATTGTTTAGTTAGCTGAAATAGAGCTGAAATAGAATATAAATATTAAATGATAAATTTGATAATTACAAATTAAATAAATAAATGGACTAAAATTACTACCAAAAAGAAAAAAAAAAAAAAAATATATATATATATATAGATTAGAATGCTTTTAAAGGATCATGTGACACTGAAGAGTGTAGAAATGACTACAGAAAATTGAAAATATTTTTTTTCCATCAAAGGAATAAACAGAAAACAGTTATTATTTATTGTAATATTACACATACACAATATACTTTTTATACTGTATGTGTGATCAAATAAACACAGCCTTGAAAAAAAATTTACTTTCAGAAACATGAAAGAATCTTAATCATTCCAAACAATTGGAAACCAGTGTATTTCTATATTCATAACAGTATTAATACTACAAATGATAAACATGGCAAAGTACATTAAATGACATTAGTACATTAGAATTACTTAATCGAAAATTAAATTGAAAACTGAAAATATAAAAAGCTACTATAAAAGCTACACTATTTTACTACTATTTTTATTATTATTAAAAAACTATTTAAAAAATAATAATTAAGACAGTCACCTTCCAAACCATGCCTTTATTTAACCAAGATACACTTTTTAAACCTATGGTAATTATTTATATTTTAGAGCAGTCGGGACAGATTTCTTCGGAAATTACAGACATTCAACTCGATCAAAATAATGCTCTATTTTAAGAAGCATGTAGTTACATAGTGTATATTTAATACTATAATAGTAAATAAATAATACTAAATAATTTGGTGACCATTTAAATGAGCAATAAAATATCAAGTTATATCACTTTGTGTAAAGCTATCAGGCCATCAGAGAACATCTGCTGCATCTTGGTGCTTATGTATGTAAGATCAGATATATTACGTACTTGTCACAAACAATGATATTGTTTCGGCTTTGCTTACCCAAAAACCCACACACGGGCCTATTTACAAGGTTCTGTCTTCTTCAATGCAAACAACCAGCTTTAATGCTTACCACCGAAGCGGGGATGAAATATGGCATTTAAAGTGATGTTTTTATAGTCAAGCAAACAATTATTTGTTTGGCCCAACAGAAAAGACCACCACAGGAGCTGTCTTATTGATCTCCAGCAGGTAAATATAAAAAGTTCAGCAACAGTCACTGGAGCTGACAGAGAAAAATAGAGAGAGAGACATAAAACGAGAAAAATAAAGTCCTAGAGACCCCAAACACCATAATATTTCATCTAAATAACCCAAGACGAAAAAAAAATTAGAGAATGCAAATGTGTTTTCACAGCCTGTCAGTGAAACTCGCAAGACTGCCAGATCTATACTTGACACATTCACAAAGGGGGGAAAAAACAAAAAGCAAAGTGTTAGCACCTCCTAGAAATTGCAGCAACTCTTAGTTTATATTCAGAATTATTCTATATCAGTTTTGTTGCAAGCATTGAAATACTCCAACTCTGTTCTAGTACCTGACCTTTTAATTTCAAAATAAATCGAGTTTTGTGCCATTACATTATGAATGTGTATTCATACAATGTGTCTGACATTCAGAGCGCTGGACATTTGAGACACATGGGAGAGTGTCATATGATTTACATTTTCTCTGCCAGCAGGGGTTTTCTATAACAAACTTTGCTGAGCCCCTCAGTAATGACCTCCTCTCATTTTTAGACATTTGTGTGTGTGGGAGCAGAAAATGTATGCAGGCAATAGGAACAGAAGAAGCGTCCATCAATGTACCCCTCAACCAGACCCCGTCTAATGGGTCCTCAGACAGCACGAGGGTCAAAAAGTGTCTCAGGGTTAATGGCGAGGGCAGATTCTAGAAGATGTGGAGAGTGTCATTAAAAACAGGGCAGAAAGGCACCCTGAGAGAACGCCGCCACAGTCAGTGTGATACTCAAAAGTGAAAATAAGACTCTTTGAAGTGCCACAGTGTTTGACCTACCTTATAATATTCAAAAATGTGCTGTTTGGAGACATAAAGAGATTCTGTTTAGAAATTTGAAAGGCAAAGGTTTATCATCTACAAGGAGTCTTTCTGGCCATTATCACAACTGCAGGTTTAAAAAATTGTTTGTATGAGTAAATACATTTTAAATAAAACATTAACTAAGATTTAATATTAAAACATACCAACATTAAAATGAATATTTCAATATAATCAAAATAAGAATCAGAAACAACATCAAACCACTGACATGGTGAATTGAAGCTGTTCTGATTACTGCAAGATGTATACAAACATCTTATAGAAATGAATAACACATCACATGGAGAAAATACATTTGAAAAGTTTTCTGTCATATTCTGTAGAAGTTCTGGGCACATTTGCATTCTTGATCTAGATTTCCTTAGTGACAGATGTGTTAGGTGAACTCTCTACCCAGAAGCTCTTCACTCCTCCTACATTATTCACGCCCAGTACAATGATTCATTTTGCTACGCCATGTATTCAGTACAATCATAGAGGTGTTTCATAATTACAAACACAATTCTCATCTCTTTCTCTCTCACTTTCTCTCACTCCCTCCTTTCCATTTTTCTGTTTTAGCAAAAGATCTGAGGATTATCTTTAGCCAAGGACACCTACACATTCATTACATATGCAAATCTAAACATTCTCAATGTTGTTTTTTTTTTCTAAAAAGTACCACTCGCCTTTACTTAATAAGCACACTGATGGGTCTCTACACAGATTCAGTATGAAGTTTCACAAAAGGTCATTAAAAATTCCAAATTAAATCTAGAAATAAGTAAATTCTAACATGCTAGTGGCACCTTCGCGATATATCTCCTGTAGATATGACAACTGTTTTTCCTAACTTATGTATTTTATAACTATATGTGTTGCATAGTGTCACGTTAATCAGCTGGAGTGCTCTCAAGCTTTGCCAGAGGGCACTCCAATCATCATAGAATCTCACACATGGACTCAATTTCCCATAGTACATCACTCACTCACATCTGTTCCATATTTTCACTCACACACTCACAGCTGCAGTTCATCACCACTCCCACTCACTCATTATCACCAGCATATAAGCCACAGTCTCACACAGGTTCTTCGCGAAGTCTTGGTTTTATCCTGCGATCATCTCTGAGCGTTTATTACCATGTTTTGTTTTTTCTGGTTTTCTGATTGTTTACTGTTTATCTGGACTGTGATTGTTTGCTGCCTGTCTCATTACCCGCCTGTGTACCTCAACCTCCATTCTGTCTTGCCTTCATTGCTCAGTTTGCCTGGATCTAGACCCTGCCTGTTGACTCTGAATAAAAAATTTTGCACATGGATCCACACGCCTTAGTCTCAATTGTTACACATAGATTATCAGACATCAATGTAACTCTATTGTTTCATTTCTTCAAATGAAACTTTTAACACAACTATTGAAGTATATATATATTTAACTCTAAGTTAAAATCTATTTGAAGTGTGTCTGGCCAAATGTTAGCTAGGACAACATCTCATCATCATGGAAATGTCCACCAGGGACATGGACATCTGTCAAATAGATTGCAGTTAGGATTAACAAGCAAGCGGAAAATAGAGTTATTATTGCTAGTCTGTGACTTTCTGAGAGAGGAAATCACAGACAACTACATAGATATTGAGGGAGGAACATCACCCTCAATATATAAAATAATGCATTTTGCATAGACTGCTGAGCACAAGTCTTTAGGTGATCTTAAAATGGCCATGCAAAATAGAAATAAAGTCCTCAATTTGTGTGTGTGTGTGTGTGTGGTTTTCACATATTACATTAAATTGGTTGAAAGTGAAAGTAAAGACATTTGTAATTTTATAAAAAAAAATCTGCAAAAATGTTATCAGAATAACTATTTTCAGCATTGACAAATGTTTCTTGAGCGCCAATTTAGAAAATATTGATTTCTGAAAGATCATGTGACACTGAAGACTGGATTTTAAACTCATAATATTAATACTAATAATATTTCACAGTATCACTGCTTCTACTGTATTTTAATCAAATATATTGCATGGTGAGCATATGAGACTGTCCCTAAACATTTTGATAATAGTGTACGTGATTTAAAACATTTTTGTGAAACTTTCTGATGTGGAAACTCTTATCCACAATGACTTCTAAAAAATAGAAAAGAATTTGATTATTTTGAACAGAAAGGATGAGGAGGAAAGTTATGACAAAGTTATGCTCACCATACACCTTTACTTTCTGCCTAAAGAACGTTCACACATTTGTCTGTCTTTAAAGACTGAATAATAACAAAGACTTTAAAACGTTTTTGAAAACAAAAACAAAAAGACTTCAAACTCATTCGTGCCATAACAGTACAACACAATGGACGCGGCCGACATGCAACACGCTGGCGCATTGTACAATACGGTATTTCTATTATCTCAACTTCAGAATTCAAAAGGCTATATTTGCTGAGCATATTGAGCCAGTGAAGAAGTTCATTTCCATTTTGATTAGGTGCATATTATCATGCTGTCACACTGTTTCTTTATCTCTGTCTGAAGCTTTGTTTAAATATGAAAACTGCACTTTCTCTAATTAAATTATCCTCCATCACAACAGCTACATCTACGGGGCCTTTCAAACCAAAGAATCAGGCAGCAAAATATTTGCTTTGCCCATGAACCAACTCCTTGGAGGAGGAAAAGATATCCTCTAGCAATTCACTTCCATCAGAGAGCTGACCTTAATGATGTTTATTGTCTGACAGATCGCCTCTATGAAATACAACCATCAACATCCAAGTTAACAATGCACTGGAGGCCTTTAGTCTCTGCAGTGCGGATAAAATCAATGACCAGCACATCCACAGAGAAAGAACAGTAATATCTGAGTAACTCTATAATGGCGAATGGATAGGGAAGGTCGTGGTCTCAGGGTCTCAAGGCCATGAAAGGCCTTTCAGCTTCCTGAGACACTACAGACAGGCAATTCCGGCTGTCAGGTTTTTGTAGTAGAATTTTTTTCTGAAGAAATATGTTGGCTATTAAGCATTATGCCTCTCCGTTGGACTGCGTATCTATTTTTCATTCTCGTCCCCGTTGCAGCTGCTCATTTACACCGCATTATGACGCCGGCTTCAGTGCCTCTTAATGCGGAAGGAAAGAATTATTCTATGTGTCTACAAACTTGCTGATGACTATACAAAGTAGGTCTGCGTCAGCTACTCCTAAGGCTTTTCTGAGACGATTACCATCAGTCATACCAGATACTTTGGCATGATTCTGTGTTGTTTGGACTATATGATATCGCTCTTGTGTATAGGGATATTTCTGCAAATCTACTTAGAAGGAACTAAAAGAGCTATTGAATCATAAAGTGACTGAGCAGAGATCCGAACAGCCATGGCCTCAGACTCAGATGTCGTGTCCATGGACCGCCCACAGTTTCCACGCTGACTCATGACGCACATAAAAATGGCAAGGCTGAAATCACCTGTTCAAATTTAATTGGTTGACTGTACACAACTTCAGAATAATTACATTTAAAAAAAAAAAACAGCAAAAAAGCTGTGTTTTCAAAGAGCTAAATTTATAATACAAAATAATTGTGTATATGCTCTTGATTTGCCAAATTAGTGACACCAAATGTTTTAAAAAGTATTCAGATTTTCTTTTGTAGTGACAGCAAATTTTGTGGCATAGTGATAAATCCCGCTATTACTGACAGAGGTGGAACTAATAAATACACTTGCATTTCTGTTTGTATTTTTAGAACTGTAAAATGTTACAATGTAAAATGTAAAAATTTCACAATTATTTGTTCATTTCCTACATTTCCTAATTTGTCCCTAGTTTTTTTTTCATCCACAATCTTCTCCTTCTAATCATTCAGAACCATTCAACAAATCTTTAACAAACAATGAGGGGAAAAAATGGTGTAAATCCACAGCAAAAGATATTTCGAGAAATCTTTTTTTTTTCAGTAAAATGTCAGAAAATGGTCATTAAAACTATTTGGTCACACTTTATTATAATGAACTCCTAATTTGCTGCTTATTAATAGTTAGTAATAGTTAGTGCTTAGTAAGTAGTAATAAACAGCCAACATGTTAATAACAGGCATGCTAATAATTAACTAGTTAAATACGCAATATGTACGTTTTTTGCCAACAGAGGTCACCTTTTCAGAAAGATAAGAAAGCAAAGCTTGATAAAGCTATGAAGGAGGATGTTCATGGATGAGGTAATGATTTTTTTTTATTACCTGTACAGTCATTCAAACAGTGAAAAAACCATACAGAGAAAGCGAGCAAAGAACATTTACATTGTAAAAGAGCATTATGACTGACTTCAGTCTTCAGTCATGAGTTTAAGCACTTTCAAAAAACTCCCATTATAATCAGTAAAGCTGTCTATAAATGATCTGATGAATGAATCTTATACATCATATGTACTTCTGCACTTTGTTGTTTATGACGAGAGAATTCATGTGAGAGCTGAATTCAGTCAGCGAATGCATTCAGTGAACAAAAAAGTCATCTGAACGCCTTTGATTGTCCATTGAATTCATAAACTCAACAGACTCATATGTTATTGGTTATAAAGCGCAATACTGATATAATGCAGCCGTAAGGGATTTAGTTTAACTGTATAGCAGAATTTGTGTCCCTGTGTTGTTTATACAAGCAGAAACTGAGAGTAACAGGGATATGTCATTAATTGGCAACAATGACAAGCCGTGATTTAAAATTGGAATTTATATGGATTTACAAATCCTTGGTCAAATTTTGGCATAACGTAAGTACACAAACGAATGAGATGTATCACACTCTACAAATGGTTTTTGGATATTTTATTCTGAAAATTTTAAACGGATTGTGCCTTTAATAGTGAGAATACCTCCTTATGCTAAAATGTTCCTAACTATTTTGTTACCAACATTCTTCAACAAATCTTCTTTTGCGTTTAACAGGAAATTTGATAAGAGGGTGAGTATATGATGACATTTTTCATTTTTGGGTGAAATATCCCTTTAAGTCAATTTTTGTCAGTGCTGACTTAATGTATTAAAAAAAACCAGACCACTAAATTGCATTAAACACAAAACAAAGAGTGTTTAGTCACTTTACATGACAATCTCTTGTTGTCTAAGCGGGTGTCAAAAAACCTGCAATGAGGACCAGACTCCATGCCTGAAGTCAAAGGTCTGAATAAGATTAAAGGTCTGAGACTAAGATCAGAAAGACTTTTTTCTCTTTGTTCAGGGTCTCTGTCTCATGTGCAAGGCCGGACAGACGTCGATAATTTATAGATTTTCCGGTGGAGGCCAGTCAGAGTATGACAGGAGTTTATAGTGAGTTTGATACCTGACTGTGCAGCAGAGCTGAGTGTTCACAGCATCTGCTCTCTCAGAACTAAATCTCCCATAGGCTTACAACAGAAGGGAAAAATGAGAAGTCAGAAAGTAAACGAGTTAGAAGCTGTGTGTGTTCACCAGAACAGTGTGTACTTATAACTCCAGCTTCTAGTCTGCCATGTATCTTAATGTGCAAGTGTCCTTGATGGTCTGAGCGTGCACTCACCGCCACAGTCCCCGGTTTGCCACTCCAGGCACTGGCCGTAGGGGAAAGAGATGACGTATGCATTGGAATCCACACAGCGCTTGGTACTGCCACACCACATGCACTCCATGGCCTGGCTGGTGCAGTTGGCGCAGCTGGTTCGCAGGGCGCAGGGAATCTTACATGGACGCACGCTAAGGTTTGGGCTCACTGAGGGAGGAAAATGCAGTAGTAAGCATTGCAATGACCTTTAGGCGAATTACATCACTTAAAATTCTAGGCAAATATTGTCAAACTATATAAAAAAAAACCCTCTGAATAACAATTACATTCAATTTCCTGATAAATATACAGCGAGTCTGAAACTTTGTGTAAAACCTGCTGATCAAGAATGATCCAAAGAGCATCTTGCACTTCAATGAAAGCAAGAACATGTATACAAGTCAAATGATCAATGGTATGAAATTTACTTTAATCAGTAACTGAGAATCAGCAATCTTAAATATTTTTATAATAACATTTCTCTTAAATTTTAATGAGGAAAATTAATCCTAAAACTTCATTTCAAGGTTAAAATTATATTCCAAACTCCACATTTCAGTGTGGTTCCAGACTTTTGCACTCCATTCTGCATTTTTATCAACACATAAAGATGACAATGTTTATTACAATCATGATAATGATGATGTCTATTCTTATTGTCTGTTTGTTACCTCCTGTAGAGTAAAAGAAACAACTGAAATGAGCACAATGAGCAGAAAAACGTAAATAAGACATGAAATTGAGCAGAAGAAACAGAGAAGAGGGGAGGACCAGTTGACATTCATTCTTTATGCTCTTTGCGTATCTGTGGGGGGGGGGGTGTCTAACACTCGTTCAAGGTCTAATTTGTGCTCCCCCTGAGTGTCTATTCCAGAGTGTTTCAAACAGGTCCAACAGACATGCTGCAGCCAAGGCAGCAGAACAGAGTGTGCTCAAAAAAAATCCAATAAAAAGTCTATGAAAAGTAAGAAACTATATCCCATTCATATATGGAAAAGAACATTATGACTGATGCACACACCAAATCACATTCACACATGTATCATACATAAAGCCAAAAGCAGGCCTAGACTAGATTTGCAGGAAATTCAAGGGAAAATATGTAGAAATATGTGGAATTAGCATTAAACATTGTTTAGGTAAGTGGAGCCAAGAATCCAACACCCAGAATTGCTAACTGAAAGCATTATCAAAATAAGACTCAAAATATATTTTTAAAAAGTCCACTAAAAGAGTAGGGATGTGCAGAACTATGTGAATGCCAGACTTCCCATTTCTACAGAACTCTGTGGAGTTTTCTGTGGGAGCGGATTCAGTTTGGGTTTGATGTGTAAGAACATCATCCACCACAGAACAGGCACTGAATCACCTTCAGGCTCATGTTACAAAGGAAAGGTGCTCAAAAAAAACAACAACAAACCAACGAAAACTTTTCTCACCAACTGGCTTCTCACAGATCAGCCCCTCGGTGTTGGCAGTGCAGGGTTTGGCTTTGAGTCCGGCTACCTCAGCTCTTTCCAGGTACGCACAAAAGCCTGAGTCACTTGGCTCCCCTGGTAACCACTGCAGCGTGCTGGCAGTAAAGGGAGACATGTCCTCCCACCCCCAGTATGAAACATTTATCTTCCTTAGACCCACCCAGGGAGTTAGCTTCTGCAAGAGAGAAAACGGCTTTGTTACACACACACACATACAAGCACAATACAATACAGTGAAATATATAGTAAAATTCCACAAAGAATGCATAAAAATGCAATATAACGACTTAAATAGACCTCTTCTATTAATAGCATGTTTTTAATCTGGAATGATTTTAACATTTCTTACAGCTATTGTGGCAAGCCACCCGAGCACACTATTATTATTTAAAAAACTGCTGTCCATACACCTGTTTCCACTTAAATGTGATCTACTCAAATGTGACTGTGCCACATATCTAACATAAAGCTTGTTTAAATGCATTAAAATCACTTCAAACACAGGTTCAATAAGCTGCTATTGCCTTGTGTTCATAAATACTCTGATTATGAACATTAGTGAAGAACAGAAAGACATTCGAAGTTAAAACGACAAACAGACTGACGTATTTGCAGTTGCATAAATTCAGTGAAATAAAAGAGAAGAGTTCATCTTCATAAACTGCTATTTGAACTCAATTTGAACTCGAATTTGCCACATTACAGACTTCCAGCTGGACATTCATTCAGTGCACCTTGACGTTTTGATGGCTAATAAGCCTTTCTTTCTCTGCATAAGATGTGTTATGGTGTTGCAAATACACTTTTCTTTCTGTCTGTCTTCTTTAAGGAGAGGCAAAAGGCCAACACACAGTTTAATTATCAATTCAAAGCGAAACAAACTGAATTTGACACACCTCAACCTCTCAGATTTTCCATTCAAATTAACAACCTCCCTGTATGAAAAGGTCTTGCGTGCTTTGATTAAAAGGTTTAAAAGGTTTAAGATTTCCTGTGAGTTTGTGCAGCCACAGGGAGTAAGTGCGACTGTCTGTGTGAGTGACAGAAAAGAAAAAAAATAGTGGCAACTGAGAAACCGGCGCATCTGAATCTTTTTCACATCAAAGGTGGGTCCTTTAGAAAACTGTGTTAATCTTCAAAGGACAAAAGCAGCTTAAACACTGAGGCTCACGCCGCAATCAGCAAGGGAGCGGATTACGCAGAGAGTCACTCCTTTCCTTTTAATTAACACATGACAAATATTTACACCGCGGCACCGAAGGGACTCCACAGATTTTGTGCAGAATGGCTCTTTACTGAAGGCATGAGTAAGGTTTTTTGACACGTAAAGTTAAAGATTAAGCTTTACTGACATTTAGAAACAAACCTACACCCGAAACAGCTGGAACTACATCTGGACTTGACACACAGAAACTTACCAAATAAATTGTAAATGCTAATGTTTGTTTACTTGGACGGAAATATCTGTCAGGACATTTGAGGGTGTTTAAATAATCACTTTAAAATGGGATTCCGAGCAGTGCAAGGCAAATATACTTCAAATTGAGAACTAATTTAGGTAAACAAATCAGGTGCCCAGGCAGAAGGGTTTGTGTCAGTCAAAAAAAGCTCACTGTCAGCATTATTCCTTTACTTTTTCACACTGCAACTGTACAAATGTTAAAAATACTGGTATTTCAATACCAAGCCAATGTTTAAAAAAGAAAAGTAACAATATATGTCTTTCTACATGCTGTTGTTACTGTCTTGGTCAAGTATTAACTGAATGACAACAGGCATTATTACTGTAGCTCATCCTTGTATGATAAATTTCTTGTGATGTTCCTCATGTTTAAGCTGTTTTGGAAAATAGCATCTACTTAATGACTAAATGTAAAAGACTAAAAAAGGCCATATTTTCATTCACGAAAAAATAACGACTAAAATCAAAGAAAAGGACAAAATCAGTCACTACTTTTAAGTCAAATCAAATCAATCAATCAAGCATTTATTTATTTGTTTGTTTGTTTATGACTGAAATTGTATATTAATATTACAAATTATATCCATTACTATTTAACTGTAATCAGTAATTGAGTGTGTTTAATAGCCTATTAGTTGCAAAATTCTAGTACCATGACATTGTACTGCTATTGGGACCGACAACAAACTGAAAAATTGGAAAGTGTTGACTGTGTGTTCTAGATCAATACCCAACTATTAGCAAGACAAACCAATGTAAACTAGCACACAAGCATCAGTGAGCTTGGCTCACCTTCTCCTGCAACTGATACTTCTGCAGCTCATCCAGTATGAAGTCCACCTGCCTGGCAGAGGTCAGAGATGCGATGTTGCCATCCAGGTTCTTACAATAGTGTTGGGCATTATCATAACTCTCCTTGCTTGCGTTCAGCCTCAGACATGCATCTCCAACTTGACTCCAACCCTCTCCACACAAATGTGCTGTAAAAAAGCAGAGAAATCCATGATTCACTGTCCAGACTAGGTCTCACTCATACAAGACCTCTGAACAATGCTAATAAATCATTCTGATTAGGATATTAATAAAAGGAGCTTTCTATATATTATACAGCCAAAACAATGAAATGAATGCTGTTCTTTTGAACTTTCTATTCATTGAGGTAAAAAGGTATCAATTCAGCTTTGCCATTACGAGATTGCAAAGAATTGTTATAGAGAGTTATTTAAATAGTAATAATATTTCACAAAATTACTTTATTCGTGATCAAATAAATGCAGCCTTCTTTCAAAAACATTAAAAAAACTTATCAACCACAAATATTTTAACAGTAAATGTATATCAAACTGCATCTTAAAATCCAGGACCATGCTATATTTTTTGAATTTATTTAAATAAAGCAGCATTGAATAATCATGACAACTGTTAACCACAATCACCCAGCACTCAAATTTCCTGAAAACCAAAACAAAAAGAAAAGCACATGGTTATTGTCACGCCGTGGGCGGTTCCTGTTTTATGTATTCATTGTCTGTCTGTTCTGAGTTCCCCCTGTCTTTGTAATATGTTGGTTTAGTCCTGTTCATTTGGTTTTTCCCTGTCGTTCGGTTTCATTAGTTGATTTTGTACACCTGTGTTTTCTCCAGCTGTTTTCACTCTGTTTATTAGTTCCCCTGTATTTAAAAGCCCTCTGTTCCTCAGTTCTGGTTATGTGGTCTTAATGTGAAGTTTCGTTGCCCCTGTATGTGCGTGAGTTTTTGTCGCTGCCTCGTCAGTGTTTTTTTTGTTTTTTGTTTAATTAAACGTCCTGCATTCTAGTTTCCGTGTCCCTCTGCTCCTTGCCGCGCTGAGAAGCTCGGCATTCCTACACACACGCAGCGCATCAGCGTTACAGAAGACCACATCGAACGAGAGGATGGCGTTCGCTTGCGCGAACGCGCACATCTTTACGGACTCCGTTACGCTTCAGCAGACTCAGCCGCTGAGCGGGGCTTCCTTTTTCCCGTGGGCTCCGCCTCCGATCATGTCACAGGAGGAGGCGAGGAGAGTCCAGGAAATTTTTGAACTGGCTGTTAAAATGGCAGGTGAGGAGTCGTCACAGCCACAGTTCCTGTTTGAGTCTGTCCTGTTGTCACAGTCACTGTCTCTGCCTGAGTCTGACTCATTGCCCCAGCTGTTGCCAGAGCCAGCCCAGCCTTCACTGTCACTGCTAGAGCCTGCAACGCTGCCACAGTCACTGTTCTTGCCCGAGTCTGCCCCGTTGTCACAGTTACTGTTCCTGCCTGAGT
>JAUMHE010000062.1:9138268-9149675 GCA_032359235.1 Enteromius mattozi | reverse complement strand
TAATGTTTATCAGTACATTACAGAAAATAATGAACTTTATCACAATATGCTAATTTTTTGAAAAGGACCTGTATGTGTGTGTGTATACACAAAACATAATAATTTCAGGAACATTGTCCATAGTAATCTACAGAGAGCAACCACCCAAACAGTGCCTACGTACAGTGATAAACTGTACGATTACAGGTCTCTGAGATACACACAATACAGAACAATCCATCATGAACCTGTGTGTCATTCCATTACTTAATTAAAGTCCAATCCACCTCTGATAGCACTCCAAACTCCACGCGGTAATTGCAGTAATCCTCTCAGGTCCAGTTTTACCCACAGACAAAAACATCTGTATCCACAATCGCTGGAGTTCGGTTTCATCGCCATCATAATTACATCGCTATGAGATTATTATGCGCTGACTGACCTTTTGTTCAGTCAATTATCAACAGGCATTTCCACAGTCAGGCAGGATTTACCCAGTGGAAAACAGGCTGTACGCCATCAAGGTAAAGCAGAACATGCGAGTGGCTCTGCATATAAGCCTCCCAATGTATCAAGTGTAAATAGGATTAAATGTGGTTTAACAATAATCTCCTGACAGAGGATTTATGGGAAGAAAAAATACTCTCCAGGTGTGCATTTGACATACAGAGCTAACGGTCTAGCACAACTGAATGAGATGTATAGTGAACTTCACCCCATTAGGATGGTGATGTGGGATAGTAAACCAGGTGTATAGATGTTGAAAGGATGTGTAAACATTTGTAATGGTCACATATTTTTCTTTTTTGGAAATGAAAAAACATAATTTGAAATAGAAATACTTTGGAACATTAAAATGTCTATTGTCACTTTTGATCAATTTAATGTTTCCTTTGCAAGTAAAAATAGGCTATTAATATCTTTCCAAACAATTAATTGAGCATCTTCCAGCGCCTTATTTATTCACGGCCCATTGGAATACTCAATGCTGATTGGACAATCACACCATTCCGTGTTCAAATGTCTTTTGCATATAATGTATATTGACTGCACTGCTTAACTTTAGTCCTGCTATTCTAGGCAACTGGTTTCTTACAATGATGTAGTACTCGGATCAATAGGCCTATTTCATATCCATTTATTCATTTATTTTTGTTAAATAGCCTTGTAGTAGGCGGAATAATTTAGTCAACCACAAAATAAACCCCTTCAGGGTAAAACCCACTTTCAAAGACTCCTTCGAATTAGAAATAAATTTAGTATGAATGTATGATGAAACATGCCTCTAAAACAGGTCACAATACCTCCATAATGGACCATAAAAGTAATTCTGTGTAGCCTTTGTTTTAACATAAGCTTTTATAATGATAGGTTCTTACTGGTGCGTGCAGGGCAGAAGGAGGCAGGGAAAGTGTCATTAGCATGGCTGGAGTTCCAGGGTACACAGCGTTCTTCTATCCACACACAGCGAACACCAGGACCAGCGCTCTGACAAAGATCCACCTCAAAAAAGGCCTCACAGTTGGCAGGTTTATACACCAGTACATCGTTCAGGATCATACCAGAGAAACCACCAAAAACGTACATTGAGCTGAGGGGAGAAAACACAGACTTTTTCTGTTAGGATTTTAAACTCTTTGTCTCGCCAAAACATCTTTCCAAAGGAAATGAGAGGATTAGGTCACACATTCAAGTGAGCATTTTTTTCCCGATGCAAGATGAGTTGTTAACTCAATAAACTTCAGTGGAAAAAAAAAACAGGGTACAGGAAGACTGCATATACTGATAGTATCTTCAAATGGAAAGGGATCACATCAAGAACTTACCCATTACTGACGACTGCTGTGTGTCCGAAACGATTGACGTCACGATGAAGACTGGGATTTGGAAGAACTGTCCACTCATCACACGCTGCAAAATACACACAAACAAAGTTAAACAAATATATATATAATAATAATAATAATAATTATAATTATAATATATATTTATATTGGAAATTTAATTTAATATATAGGATTATTTGATGAGAGAGGGGTAAGTCGGGGTAATAATCAGTATCAGTGCAGAGATATTTTACTCATAAGGAGTGAAAGCAGCAGTGTACTCCATACTCCATGTAAACTAAACCTTTTTACTGACAGAGACACCTGTCTGTTTTGATATTTACATGTCTGTGCAGGATATATGAGCTCTGTGGCATATGTTATTCCCAGGCTGCCAGATCGGACACACTCTCGGCTCGTTACACGCCCTTTAATTCAGTAATTAGCTGTGCTCATGGTCAGTTAATCAACAAGGAGAGGAAACCAAAGACTCTCTTTACATTCTACAGGTTTTTCTGCTAGTAAATGCATTAACGTGCATACACACAATACATATGCAGACAAATGTGCCAAGGAAACATACAGTATATATACACACTGTTAACATGCCCTTGCGCACAGATGTTTTGTAGCATGTGAATCTTCTATAAGAAAACAGCAATATACAGATCACAGGAAAGAGTGAGAAACAGAGAGAGAAACAACTGTCACATCTAACATCTCACAGCCTCCCTATAGCACCACTAATGACAAAATCAAAGATTAACGCCACACATTTCATGCTCTCAAGCACAGCACTGCATCACAGAGATACCCCAACACAACAACATTCTGCAGTTCTGTCTAGTGATAGTGAACAAAGATGCCTTTATGGCTGCAAATGAGAAAAATAAACCCTGTCTTAGACATTCAGAGCTACTGATGTCAAAAGATCATCATAAAGCACTCACTTTTCACCCCAATTAAAAAAAAAACTACTGTTAATTTGGTGTAACATTTTGTAATATTTTTGAAAGAAGTCTATGCTCAGCAGATCATCATTTATTTGATCAAAACTACTGAAAAAAAAAAAAAATGAAAATAATGAAAATAAAATATTAATGCAAATAATGTTACAATTTAAAGTCACGTACTTATGTTATGTTAAATATAAAGTGTGTATATATATATATATATATATATGAATTTTTTTTTTTTTTTTTTTGCAGAAACAGATAATAATTTTGTATATTTAAACTCTTCATATATTTTTCAGCAGCCAGAAATGACTATAAATCAGTGCGCATGTAACATTATTAGTGATGTTGAACAAAGTTGTGCTGCTTATTATTTATTTGGAAACCATGATGTATTTTTTCCAGAACACATTTGATTATTTGAAAAAGAAATATTTTGTAACATTATAAATGTCCTTAAAATTTTATGTTACAGAGTTTTAAAAGCCATCACACACTTCTTTAGTAAAGACAGACTGCCACAGCATTACTATGTAAACTTGGTATTTACCCCTCAGAGTTCTCAAGCAAACAGGGAGCAGAGAAAGTACGGCCAGGTTGCAAACAGCTCTCTTGAGTGCAGTACTGATTGAGCTGCTGTTTAACTAAGATCACTGAAACACACACACAAAATTTCACCTCAGAAAACAGACCAAATGGCCACGCAAAGAGGATTAAGCTAATCTCTGACCTCCTGCAACGCTCTGTGACATGGTGGTTTTAGAGCAGAAGTTAATGGACACTGGACATGACATGAATGGACATGATTTGATAAAGAAAACATTGTCCTAGAATGTCAGGAAGACTTCGTTCATTATAACTGCGCTTTCTTTCTCATTGTTTGCCATCTGTGGATTAATCAGTAGTAATATGACCAGAACAATCTGACATTTAACCGTATCATACACCTTGACATCAGTGCAGTCTTATAAATTGCTGTGGAAGCAATCACTGTTTGAGTCCTAAGTAAATTGAAATCCCACTCTATTCCCATCAAATGATATAGCTTTAAAGTGATAGTTCACCCAAAAATGAAAATTCTGTCACTAATTAGTCACCCTTGTTCGTACCAAACACTTAAGACATACATTCATCTTCACAACACAAATGAAGGTATTTTTGATGAAATCCAATAGCTTTCTGACCCTGTATAGACAGCAACGCAGCTGCCACATTCAAGGCCAAAAGCTTCAAAGGACAAGGCTGTAGCTTCAAAATTACCATCTCGGCATAGTGCTACATCTGACACTAACTAACTCTTATGCCTAGTCAGAGATGTAAAGTGAACATTCATGATTTGTTCTGACATAATTTGTTTTTAAGTTTCAGTTAATTATTACAACATTTTTTTGTGGACAGGAAAAACAATATCAATATAACACTGCTGACAGTAATTGAACTAATACAAAATACTGCGTACAGCTTGTAATTATGCAGTTAAATATTACATATGATCTGGGATTATTAAAAGAAACTGTACTGTTCAACATCTTGCAACTTTCATTACAATCATTACTTGTAGCGTACCTGCCATCCAATAATCACAGTAAATTTTCAGCTTTGTTATTTTTAATTAGAAATAAAGTATCAGCTTTCAAATTATGTCAGTTTTATCACAAAATACAAACGATAAATGTGTTTTTTCAGCCACAGAAGACGTCAGTAAAACAGGCAATGTCACGTAAAGTCACACTGGCCTCAGGAAACTCGATAGTCAGCTAGAAAAAATAACAAAAGAAACGTATTACATCTATTAGGCCTATTTTTTACTTAACGTGCCGCCTTCATTTTTAATGCTTGTTTAAAGAAATCTGTCATGGGAACGTGCAGCAAGACTTTAGATATAAAAATACGGACTTGTTAGATGTTTACTCAAAAAAATCATGGTGTGGTGACTTCAATTTGAAGCGTGAATGCCATAGTTGTGCGTGATGGTAGTTTTAGTTGGTGTAACACGTGTAAATATTTATTGTAAAGTTGGACATTGCAAAGCCCAGCATAGGACTTACACCCAGCTTTTTATACGTCTGGCTGGTGCAACCAGTCCCTTGTCTCCTGGGATACATTTATCTGATTGACTTTTGAATGCAGCATAGAAGTACTGTATACTTCACTGCCTGTGATATTGCACCATCCTGCACATTCAATTCCATGACAGTTCAGCTAAGAAATAAGGACGGCTTTCGAAAGTTGTGGTTGGTGGCAGTTTGAGTGTAAATGTATGATGTGACCAACTAAGTTACCTAAATGGTGCATAAATGCTTTCGGTCTTCGTCTATCACAGTTTGGTCAAACGTTGTACAGATTTCTACAGATCCAAAGGTGACACTCTTATTCTCTCAAATGGTAAAATCGCTCCTGATAGTCATCGTTGGCTCTGCCTAGCTTTCATTTCCTCACAGGATATTGGCTCAACTCCCATTGATAATGTACAGGAGACAAAGAAACAGAGCGAAGAAACACTGGATGACAGGAACAGATAGAGCAGAGGTAGAGAACAGGAGATGCAGTAGGAAGGAAATCTAACCCGTTTTAATTGCAAGCTTAATAAAATATGTTTTTGAGCAGAGGCAATCTGCTACCTAGTCTGCTGGCTGTATTAAAACAAAAGGTCTGTGCAGAAAAAAAACAAAGCTTCACAACGCCTCTCAGCCAGAGCGCTACAATTTTAATTAGAGTTCATTTTCCCTGAATCTAATTAGATGTACGAGAGTGGGGGAAGACATGGCAAGAGGGTACGCAAATGAAAACTGCTTTCTGTGTCATCTTGAATTCAGTCCCTCATTGCGAGAAAAACTGCATAAAAAGAGCTAATAATGCCCCTTCTCTCTCCTCAAAAGTTGGGTCAGAGTAAAAATAAAAAGAAAGAAAAATTAATAGAGAGATGGAGTGTGCTCTTGAGCAAAAAGAGGTAAGGGTTGAGGATAGGACAGGGAACTTGCCACAGGTGGGAATTAAGTAATATTAAAAAGTTCATTAATGCAAATGAAAGAAAAGGAAATTAAGGCCCAATTCGCATTCTGGAAAAGTACATACTGCATACTTTATAGTGTGTGCTCAGTACAGACAATCTTATACTGTTTTTGTTTACATGTCATGCATGTAGATCATTTATGAAAAATTAAAAGTAAAAAAAAGAGTAAAAACATTATGAAAACACTATGATTTGGCAAGCATCAACCTTCATTTAATACTGTTTAGACTGTTTATACATGCAAATTGAAACCAATGAAAAGTTATTTTGGATATGTGACAATGTCAGTCTGAAAACCGACACAGACATTTCCGACATTTGCACAACGGATTATGCAACGACATTTCAGTCTTGTTTATTAATGAAGATGCCAGAATATGACTTGATTAATGCTGAAAAACTAAATACTGAGTTGTGTCCTAAGGGGGTATGCTTTTCACCTAAGATACTACTGGGTTCACAGCAATAGAAACAATAGTTAAAAAAAGGAAGATGATGTTTTGACTTTTTTCGGTTTCAAAGTTGGCTAAAACAAACTTATTTACAGCTTTTCAATGTCTGGCATTTCACTTCACAGCGGGCCTATTTACATTTGGTCACTTCATGTGTTTTCTCTGATTGGATAGCTATCCAATTGTGAAAAGAGAAGTTGCAAATGCCTTCCAAAACACTTTTGAGACAGATTTCAATTACAGATGAAATTGTACATGCATTCGGCTGTTCAAACGTAAATTTTACTCCTTCCAAAATGTTAAAATAATAAACATTTGAGAGCATGTTATAGGCTATGATGTCATAGCCAGATAGCCAGATAACAGCTGCAAATGGAACTGAAAATAAGGAGCAAACACTCAATATACAATAATTTACATTAAAAGTAGTAACACTATTTTATTTTTCCAGTGCTGATGGCACCTATTGTGGTCTTTGATCTTAAAATTAGGTGATAATGTAGAAAATGCAGCACGTATCTGTTGCTTTCATTGGCTTGAATGTTGTTAATCTGCATATAGTGCGGGAACTGAAGATCACCCTAATGCACTTACGATTTGTGGATACACATTTATACTGTTTTAATAAATCAGAAAGCTATCTGATCAGTAAAAACAGTAAAAGGTGCCAGGTGTAAATGTAGCCAGTGATATATTTATGGCCAGCCAAATCTTAAATTTGAAAATGACAAAAGTGCTTCTATACGGCCTAAGGGGCAGAAGACTTAGAATTTGATTTCCTGGTTTGGCATCATATGCACTGTTTTACTGTTTTAAAAGTTTGTTTTGACAACACACTTCAAAAGTAATAAAAACTTAAAGTTCTTATTTATGGTTTTTTTAGAATTACGTATGGAACAAATACATTTTATGCTTTAAATAAATGGCTTAGTGTTGCGCCAGCAATATGTTGTCTGTTATAGGCTTTACACTGAAGTGAAAATATTTAGGAAATTGGTTTCCTTTCCTTGGTTTTTCTTTCCTTTATTTTTTTAATAATATATAAACAAGTAGACTTCTGAAGAAAACTTTTTTGTTGAGTTCTTTGTCTCTATTGAGTTCTTAAATCTTAACATTAACAATTAACAATTCCTAAAGTAATAGTTCACACAAAAATGAAAATAGCAAGATGCATCAACTGTTTACTCTGATGGCACCTATTCACAGAGGATAGGTAAGCAAGTGATGTTAAATTGATCCAGTTCTGTATTGATAAAGACTTGTGGGATGGCCTGAGTGAGTACATTTTCAGCTAATTTAAATTTTTGGGTGAATTATTCCTTCACGTTTTATGGTCAACCAAAACACATAAGTAAGCTACAAAACAAATGCGATGAACTACTTTGCTTGGAAAGTTAAGTAATTGGTTTTCCAAGTCATTTAAGTCAAACTTAAATAAACAAAGAATTTAGAAAAGTACCAGCTGCAGTAAAAAGCAGGTTAGCAAAGTAGTGTAATTCTAAAAGAACACAATCACAGCACTCAACGAAAACATAATCAGTGCAATAAACAGTCATTTAAAAACAAACAGCATTTAACAAGGTATAAAGTCAAGAAAAGAGTTTGTTCATCACTTTAGTGTGTTTCATAACACTGCAGCAGGTTGGAAGGGCTGCCCTCTGTATCAACGGGAAGAACAGAAAACCAACAGTTATGAGCAATTCCAGGAGCACTTCCAAAAAGCCTGCTGGTGATTAGAAAATGGCCTAATTTGCTACTTTAATGAATTAAGTGTGTGGAGCAGATTTTAGGCCAGTGCTTCAGTGGTAGTGATGGATATGTGGACAGACCAGTAAGTGTAAAGCCAGTCAAGGCTGTCCAAACAAACTCGTGCAATCAGACAAAGTGGCTTGAGCGCACAGACTCAAGCCAAAAATGACCACTCCCAGAACACAACCAGTAAGGTCCAATGAGTCCACAAGCCATTGCAATTACTTGAGCTGCAAAATTCTGTGCAAACACACTGCAGTAGAGCATCGGCAGGTGGAAGTGATAGCTTCTAGCCTACTGTTACAGAAGTATGAAACATTGTGGGAGGAATTTGCTAGGAACGAGCACAATCTCTTACTTCCTTGCATCCTTTCTCTTGCCCTCCCCTGGCTCCACAACCTCCTTGTCTAAGGTACTGTAAAAGATATTCATAAAATAACAGACACCATCTGGCCTGCTGGCATTCACTGCTTTTTATGAGGATTTAATGATGGCTAAATATTACTGTCAGCACTGAAAGGAACACTTTAAATCATTCACTGATATTCCTCGTAAAAGTACCCACATTAGCCAAAGTTGCCAAAGGCCATAGTAAACCTATAGAGTGTGCATCATGCTCCATTGGGACAACTTAAGCCATAGAGAATATCAAACAACAGTCATAAAATTCATCGTTGGCTTGCAGGAGAAAAGGTGTGTATGTTAATTGGTGTTTAATATTTTAAGGTAAGTGCAATGTAAAACATGCTGTACAGTCTTTGTTCTCCAAATAAGCCCATTATAAGTGTTTATTTAAAGTGTTGTCAATGTTTAAAGTATCTGAATCTGCAGAAGAAAGTTTTGTGAACTTGAAAAGTGTTCAAGCAAAAATGATTATATGTTTTTTTTAAGCTCTGTGGCACAGTACCACCCTGTGAGTGAAGGAATGAATGTGTACCACCAGATACCTTCAGTCAGATGCCTATGGCCAGACATTATACCACAGAGGTCAAAGGTTTCAGAAGCAATCCATCACAGAGGTCTTGCCTTGAGAAAGGTCGTGCTGAGGATTTCTGTAAACCTAGGTTAACAGCCCCTCAGCTGTGTGTGTGCTTATAGATTTACAAATGATCTGCATGACTGCAGCAACACACACTCACAAACTATGTTCCAAAACTTAGCGAGCTGCCTTGATGTACTGTATGCAGCCTACATAGACAGCTGCCTTCTAAAGGCCAAAGTGTACTTCGGTTTTATGCATCAGCAAAGTATGTGCAAGGCCATATTTTTCCAAGTATGAAAATTCAGTGTGCTTAGCTCCCACATAAGCCTTGAATATTTGTGTTTGTTTGTGTGTGTGTGTGTAAATAAGTTGCTTCACAAGTTGGCAACACTAAAGAAACTGCAGAGATGGAACAACAACATCATCAAGCTATTTATGCCTGCATTGATGAGCACTTGTGTGAGGGGGTTTATGAGATAACTGCAAGGAGCAGACTGAAGATTTGACTTTTTTATGCTTTTTATGTTAATTTATTTTTTATTTATTTTTCTTTTTTAAAGTAATTTTTTGAATTTTGTAAAAATGTAAAAGAATGTTTTTCCAATGAGTCTAGGATGGCAAAAAAGACATATTGGCACAACTTTGTTGCTAGAATTTGACCAATGATGGAACAGATAAATTATACCATTCAAACTGGCATCATGTCTTCCAGCATATAATGCCTTGTATATGAATCCTGTCTCCATAGGCAGTTCACTACATTTTGAAACAGAGCCACAGACACTCGCTTTCAAAAGGTGAAAAGTGAGAGCACTGATGAGGTGGTAGGTGGACTATTTTAAGGGAGGTCTGCACTGGGAGGTCTTCTATGAGGGTACCACCAAAGATCTGATTACAGACACCACACATGCAGTCACTGCATCCTGTATGTGTCTTGCTTGCATATGTCAGCAATATTCTGGGAAATTCCATTATGACTCAACTGTGCATTCCAGTAGATCTCCACTGGCTTATCAGCTTTCTGTAATGAACTGTCAGTAATATCACACTGCAGCAGCTTGAACGAAACAATTTACAGTAACTGTACCGCTGAGTGCGCATGCATTCTGTTTCTCATAATACGTCACTGGTGTAACAATCCGTTCATACTGAAGAGTCATAAATCATAATGTGCATGGTAAATGAATCCCAAGTGTGGTAGTTGTGTATGATATAAAGCTTCATTAAATGTAAAGTGCAAAAAATTCCACACAATGGCACTTTTATTATTTTCACAGGGATCACAGCTGGGAATTTGGGAAGAATCACTATTGCAGTTCCACACTTTACCTTTAAGGAAGTACTAAAGTAATCAGAGAAAGGAGGTCACAGGTGGTTCATACCGATGTCATAGGACAGGAAGTCGGAGGAGAAGCATTTGGCTCCATTACTGAGTGAGGTGTCATTATGAGTGTTTCCCCCGAACACCAGCAGAACTCCACTGATCAGCGCAGCAGAGTGGAGGTATCTTGCCAGACCACTTTCCTTCAGAATAAACCTGGGGAGAGGCAAACACACATCTCATTGGCTATTGTAATGCAGTGTGTGTGCGCATGAGTGTTTAGCTTATGGGATGGAACAGTTGGTCTGAAGGTCGCTCTCCACAGGCTAGGTCAGATACGCAGACGGACGCCATCAGTAATATGGCACCACAGAGATATCTACCCACAAAGAGAAACACACACGTATACATAAGCACTTGTGCACGCACAATCGCAAACTCACAAAACTTGCATTGTGACACACAAAGAACCAGGCAGTTTTTTACATTAATTTAAATTTCACAGGTTTTAAGTTCAGCATAACATAGTAACAGTTACTGGTTTGATTAAAGTCAGTAATAATAACTGAACAGTAAGAAATGTTTTATTCACTAAAAGTTATGATATTACGCTGCGTAATAGTAACACTAGAATAATCCCCAGCATTTTCAGCCGATAATACCCTTGCACCTGCTGCACCGATGGTCAGCAGCGAAGTTGCTTAATTATAACGCCCGAATGAGAGTATAGTTCCTATTCACATCTGCCTAGAAAATCGCAATTTTTCATTTTCCGTCGGTCTTGGTACACAATGTAACTATAAAAGAGTCAAGTTTTAAATAAGAAAAATATCAAAACTCTTTGGTCTGTTTAACTCTAGTTGAGTTGGAAAATGAGCCTAATTTTTTTTTTAAAGTGGCATGTTCCTTTAAAGATGTTGTTTTAAAGCGCCCCTATTATGCCTTTTCAAATATGATCTTTCATGCAGTGTGTCATGTAGCTGTATGTGACCATAAACTATCTGCAAAGTTGTGATGCCGACAGTGAACGATAAATAAAGCTTTTGTCTATCAAAAAAAGAGTCGGCTCACATTCGCCTAAACGAGTCGTCAGCAATTCGAATCTTTTTCTGTTACGGCTACACGTCAC
>JAUMHE010000062.1:9104348-9129661 GCA_032359235.1 Enteromius mattozi | reverse complement strand
TGTCAGCACAACTGTTTCCAGCACTGATAATGACTTTGCATATTATAATGATTTCTGAAGAACCATGTAACATGTGACTGATGAAAATTTTTGTTTCTGTTTTACATGACAGAAATAAATCATATTTTAAATTACATTTAAAAAGACAATCATTATTTTATATTATATTGATATTACAATAAAATTTTTGATTACCAATCACAATCTTTTGAACAGCAGTGTATCCACCCATGCCATACAATATGTATAAATGTAATGTGATGTTTGTTGATGTTTACTGTAAAATGTCCTTGAGCTCTGGGAAGGCACTATATAAATAAATAAATAAAAACAAATAAAACATATTATTTGTTGATATTCGAAGGCAACAGTTGGCCTTAAGACTATCAGAACGAAAAACATTTTTTTGGTTCAGATAAAAGACAGCCACTTAATGATTCATGAAACAGTAAGCAAAAGGCCATCTCATATTCTGCTGACTGAACTCATATGCATGTACACACACTCACACACACACACAAGCCTCTAATCCTCTGTAAATGCACATTCATTAGCTTGCTACTGCATTCCTATCATAAAAGTGCATTTGACAAATAAAGACATCTCCCAGATGACAGGTTAGTGAAATACAGTAATGTGTATTTGGACAAAACAATGATTTTAATTTGTTCATTTGCCAGGGACCTTTTGCAAACAGACAATTGAAAACATAATGTGCACTGTGCATGAGAAAAAAAATGTATGTATATATACATAATGATCAAATGTGATGTCTTGGTGATCACAAATTTGCTGCACAGGTACATCCACTGCTGTATTACACTAAAAGCAGCCCAGTAAAACCAGTTTACACTGTGGACCGAGAAAATGTGCCTGCTTATCTCCTTTTGACTCAGTGTGCGTATCTCAGAAACCATTAGCAGTATAAACAATTTTATGAATCTGCAGACATTATCACAATCTCTGGCGGTGAAAACGAACACCCTGTGGTGGAAAATTCATTGGAAAGAATGTGATTCAGTTGTGTATGGAATAACTTCACCCCATTTGTTAAACATACATCTCAGTTGTGCATGACAGCATGCATCTCAGCCAAAATTAAATCCAGTTATAGTTTGTTATCTAAACAAAATGAAGCTCATTCAAACAAAAATCTTACCTAATCTTGACAGTGGCTTTCTAGGTGTAAAGCCAGTCTATTCTTGTGCATATTTTTGTACACACCGCAGCAATAATGCCTATTGTATTCTATCTTGTCTATAGTCTGTGGAACAGCATTTAAGTAAGATTTGGATTATACTTGTTACATGGTACTTGTACATTTTACGATTTTAAGTTCTTAGTTCAAACAACCAGACTTGATTTACATGATTTTTTTGTCCACAGAAAAAAGGTGGAAAAGTAAGTGTGTATTTATTTATTTTTTTATTTTTTTAATTGACACAATAATAGACCTTTTTTTTTTACGTTCTGTTTAAGGTGAAAACCATTGGCACTTGATCAAACGCACTACGTTTTTATCTTCCTCTTTCCAGTTGTTTCTGCCATTATTCCTTTCCTTTCTTCATTCCACTTGTTAAACACACAGACTAAGCTAAGTACTTACGTTAATGTTCCAATAAAGCCATAATTTTTTTCTGGACTGACGAAAGAAAAGATATGCTGCATTGGCCGGGAATCGAACCCGGGCCTCCCGCGTGGCAGGCGAGAATTCTACCACTGAACCACCAATGCTCACATGACAAAGCAGTGGGAGTTCCCGTGGTCATGTGATACTGCAAAACCACATGCTCCCAGTTGCACAGTACACATTCTGCAGTGTGCACTCTTCCTTTCAATTCTTCCGTTCTCCCTTTTCCTCATTTACACTTCTACAGTTTCTCCATCTTGCTGCTGACGCTCCTGCTTTCATCGCATTGGTGTTAGCCACCATGTGTGCCTCACCCCCACATGACCACGCGAGCACAACAGCTGCTTCCATGTGAGCATTGGTGGTTCAGTGGTAGAATTCTCGCCTGCCACGCGGGAGGCCCGGGTTCGATTCCCGGCCAATGCAGCAAATTCTTTTTTTATTAATTCAGTACACACAAAACAAACTTGCCACTTTACAGGAACAAATAAATACTTATCTAATTTTAACTATTTTTATGACAGCCTGTTAATTTACCAAGTAAAATAAACAAAGACAAGTAAGTGCAGCCAGATTTGGAATGATAAGGTTGTTTTTTTAACAAAACTAAAAACAATATAATATAACACACAGAATGCATTTGATCAAGTACCCATGTTAAATGCGCACAAAAAATACTGCTTATCAGTACATCATTGCTATATTGCTAAGTTAAAAGTTATAATGCTAATTCACCGGTGTAAGAATCTCTAATATCAAATCACCCTGAAACATACCCTGAGATACTAAGTGCTGACCTCTCCTTACAGAAGACAGGAAAAAATATTTAAAAAACCAAGAGATGAAATCAAGAGATCATGTATCATTTAACACCATCTTTAAAATAGCACTAAAGCATAAACTGTCAGGGTTTTTTAATGCAATTATTACTACATTACCTAATAAAATACTCTACACTAGAGGGCACTGTTGCTACAAAATAATGAAAGCACATGTAACTCGATGCAACATGTAGCTAAACACTATCTAACCCAGGGCTGTCCAAACCCGGTCCTGCAGAGTTTAGCTCCAACTGGCCTCAACACACCTGCATGGAAGTTTCTAACATGCCTAGTAAGAGTTGATCAGCTGCTTCAGGTGTATTTGATTAGGGTTGGAGCTGAACTCTGCAGGACACCGGCCCTCCAGGACTGAGTTTGGACAGCCCTGATCTAACCCCACTATCTAAAATTACTGACAACAATGATTGAGGTCACATCTTCTCAAATGTAAATCACAGGCTCTGAATTGTAATGGTAAACAGTCAAAATACTCACTGAGGAATTGTTATGCAAATAATGGTAATTAGCAGTGTGTTTACCTTGTGAAGAGCCAGAGAGTGTCCATAGCGCTGCAGAGGGCCGCCGTTGATTGGAACTACATCCCATGTGCTGCTTCCTAGATTATAGCTGCAAAACAGAGGAACATCAGAAAGAAAGGAGGAAAAAGAAAGTGCTGCACACTCTTGTAATGCATACAGTATAGATTTTTTACATTTGTGAAAGAGATAGATCAAAATACTATAAACAATAATACTGTAAAATATTACAATTCATATTAAATATTATAACAAACGTTTATTCTATTTTGAAACGTAATTTATTTTTGTGCTTACAAAGACAATTATTATTGTCAGAGGCAAAAACAGTTGCGCAGCTTAAGAATTTAGCAAAAACTCGTAAATATTTTTAGAAATCTTTTTCAGGGATATAACATCAAACCCTCAATTGTCAAGCCTGAATTGCTTTTAAAGATCACGTCACATAATTAAACATAAGTTTGCATGAACAGTTCCTACAGACACAAATGATGTGATGCATTTAGAACCAGATGCATGAAATTAAGCACAAAATATTGGCTTATGATGTCTCCAGGTGGCAGAACTTACTTGATAACCATCTGAAAGGAGCTGTAGTTAAAGGCAAACCCTCCAATCACCCACATCAGCTTCCCATGAACCACTGCTTTATGTGAGGCCCGGCCTAGTGACTGTCCATCAGGCTTCACATTAGGCAGAAACCAGTATGGCTCAGTCGCAGGAACTTTTAAAGAGCAATCTGGACCTGAGATGAAAAAGAAGTACACAGAAAAATTAAAATACTGAGAAGTGTGTGTTCACAGAAGCTGTGAGTGTCTAGTTTACAGTTTTTTTTTTCAACTGCTTACACACAAAATCATTACACAATTTCTGAAACCTGACACCATAAACCTAAAACCATACACTAATTCTCAGCCACTTTTTTCAAACCACAACAAACAAAAATCTAACAGGAATTAATATTATGGCAAAAGTGTTTTAAATTAGCTTTTGAGATGTGTTTGTGATATTTAGAATGCAGTGCTTCATTTTGCAAGAGATGTAAGGAATTTTGCATTCTCTGTGTGCATATGATCTTTCTTTCCCTGAATTATAAATGCTCTGATAAATCAAACCTTAGAAACCTAATCATAAGTGCATGAGTTGAACAAAGGGTGATAAAAATGGTAGTTATAAAAGGAGCAGTAAACATATTGATGTTACACATACTATAAATTACAACAAATAAGCAGCTTCACTTTTTAAGGACTGGTTTTAAAATGATCCAGCACTGCCATCTAGCGGTTAGTTATAATAATAATAATAAAATTAATAATGTTGTAAGTTCACAGCACGCCAGAGAGGGCAGTATTATCCCAACATTTTCCCTTCATCTCCATCATAAAGACATTAAACAACTGCGAATCGTTTTAGCATCTGAATAATAGGCGCCACAAAAGTCAAGTACTTTAAAATCTCTCTGCAGTCACTCATTTTATGTCTTAACACTCATTTTTGATCATCAGAGTTACATCTTTAAACGCTTTTTTTCCATGCAAATAACGATTTGATGCCATAAATGTAACTACATCCTTACCTCACTTAGCATACGCGAAGCCATAAATATACTCAAACACACCAGGTCGAACTTTCTTCACTTTTCTACTCTTTTAACTTAAGTACTGACGTTAAACACTACACAATGACAAGTGATAATACTAGACAAAGAGTTATCTAAGTGTAAACATATTCTGAATGTATTATAGCATAGAAAGTGTGCAAATGACGCTCCCCTTAGCTATATTAATAACACACTGTCACTTCTGAATCTTTAAACTGCCCGGTTCATCTCTTATTCATTCACATCATCCTACTTACACCATATTTGCACCCTGTTTGTTATAATGAGAGAGGATTCGCGACCGTGCAGAAATTAAGACCGTGCAAATCTCTGGCGTTTTCAGCGGTGAGTGTATTCCGACTCACATAATCATCTCTGATTGGCCGTTGCATTTATAAAATCAACAGGTATGTCTGTGATTGGCTACAATGCTCAACACTGCAAAGTTGTTGTTTTTTGCCGGCAGTTCTTAATTTTATTGCATAGAAGATAAGAATATAAACAGAAATTTAGGACAGGATTATTTTTTTTCAAGATGCCTTTTTGAAATTCTCTTTGGTACGCAATTTTAATTATCAGCAGTGGTGTTGCCTGGCAAATTTGCAAATGGTTCTCTTTGAGCATATTAAAAGAACAGACAGGTAGTTAAAAACTCCACATGAGGTCTATAGCGAAACATTATGTCTAGTAACCAAATACAATTGGACCTGTACATAAATTAAATGTATTTCCAATTACATACATCACTAATATCCATAGCTTATTACTTTCACCAGATGTTAAAAGTGCATCATAAAATTAACCAACATATCATTGACAACCAGCAGGTGGCATACTGGCATAAAACTGGTTTTGTTACTGTATTGTTTATTTAGGTGGCTTTAATAATATTTAATGTATTTGCAGTCACATTGAGTTTGGAAAATCAATATAGAGAAAATGCACAAATGTATACTACCCATAAAATTTTAAACCAGTCTAATATTTCATGTTTATGTTTTTTAAAGAAGTAAAAGTTATACAATTAAATGTTATTATGATGTAAATAGCCTGGACTTTTTGAAAATAATTTTAAAATGTAATTTATTTCTGAGATGACAAAGCTGAAAGTGCTGCTTAATATTTTTTGTAAAAATTAAATTGTGATACATTTTTAGGCTTCATTGATGAATATAAAGAACAACATTTATCTGAAATAGAATTATTTTACAACATTCTAAATATATTGAATGTCACTTGTGATCAATGTAACGCATCCTTGCTGAATAAAAATGAAATTTAACAAAAATTAAATTCTTACAAAAAACATTAAAAAATGTTATTAGCCAGTAACTGAACAGTAGTGTATGAGAACATTTTGGAGACATAAGACATAAAAGTCATCTGAACAATTACTTGCCCCTCACCTTGCCAGCTATCATTGCAGACACAGAGCTTTTCTCCGGTGAGGTCGCAGTATCCGCGATCAGGACTGCCACAGTCATCCCAACAGTAGGGAATATCACAGGCCTCACCTTTCCAGTATCGCTCACACTCACAGTAAACACTGCTGGAGATAGAGTTACCCGTTGTACACCTTCCATGACCTGAACAGTTATTAGGACAGGAGTTGATCCTGAAAAACACAGCAGGGGGAATGTAATTAGGAATATATATAAACTTTTAAAATTGAGGGGAAAGTCTCATTGTGAAATAAATGCTTTCTCTAGTTCCTTTTGGCCCCATGTTGGTCCATCCCTTTATACAGAATCTCTCCAGATCCATTTACAGCTCATACTGGTGCTTCTTCTCTTCAGTTCACCTCACTCCTTTTCTAAAGAGTTCAGGTCAGAGGACTGGGACAGCTGTGGTAAAAGCTTCATTTTGTGCTCAGTGACCCATTTTTGTGTTGATTTTGATGTTTGTTTTGGATAGTTGTCCTGATGAAAGATCCAACCACAGCCTATTATAACATTTTTAACAGAGTCAGTCAGGTTTAGATTTTTTATCTGTTGATACTTGATAGAATATAGAGATAATAGAGTACTGGATTGCTCTTGACGCTCATGACATCATGAAAGTGAAGCTGCCACACCGCCATATTGGTTATTCCCCACTGTTTCCATATATTAAATTGAATTAATAAATTGTGTAAATTTAATGAGAAAATCACCTAACAAAACATAATTTTAAAATCTAAATTATCCCTGTACATTCTTGCAACGCAAACACCCTAGGCATGCAAAAGTTGTTGTTTTTTTTATATCGGGAATTTCCCCTGCTTATTAAAAAGTTACGTTCATTGCATTAGCAAACATCATGAACATGAAACATCTGACGAGCACAACCTCAACATAAATGGAAATGGTAATGCCAGTAAAAATCTGCGCAATCTTGAAGAGTCTGAAATAGATGTTGCTCAATTCAGACATTAAAAATATTATACACATGATTTATTTAGAGAAATAACTGACTACATGTAGTACAAACATGAAGATTTATTTCAAGATGATGCATGGTAAGTTAATCTTATCAATTCAGTACAACATAGTAACAGAGGCTATTGTATTATCCATTGCATATTCAAATCAATTTCTGATACTAATACATTCATGTTTAATAATTCCTGAATAATAACGTACATAAAAAATAGGCTTTATTTGTGTTGAATCAGTTACCTGTGTCGACAATGCGCAGCAGACACACCCACCTAAGCTATTTCAATATATTGCTTATCCTGCCCAAAAAGCACATAAACATTGTAGATAACATCTGAAGTAAAAAAAAAAAGAATTTGCATACACATAACATTAAAACTAATGCCTTGTGACTGTTCACTTCAAATCGGGTGATTTTAGGTCAGAGGTTTGCCTGTGACCCAATGGTGTTCTCTGCTGGTAGGGAATAATAAGTTGGCGGATCGACTGAAGTTCCAGTCGTGTCTGACAACTGAATATGCTGGAGTTTGTTTCTGCATGAGCGAGGAGAATTTTTGTGGTGATGTAGGGGCTGTTCCATGTTTTTTTAGGCTTTCTGACCCCAAGACCCAACTTAACTCTGCAGTTCTCCAGCTGTGATCCTGGAAGAGTATTTGGCCTCTCAAGCTCTTCTCCTCGCCGTGCATTAGGATGATAAAGACACACATCTTCTTCCAAGCAGATTTATAAAATCTTTGGAAAACTTTAAATTTTTGCTAATTTAGCTATTTTCTATTTTGTGAAGCTACAATCTTGTTCTGCACATCAAAACTATATTCTTTGGTTTTACTCCTTGTGATGGATGATTAAGTGAATTTGGCCTTTGTGTTCCTCATAGTCATGGCTGGACAATTTCATGCTCCTAGTCACCCTGGTGTGCTAAAAATGTCAATATTAATGGGAATATACCTCAGAGAATTTCTAGGGGTGCCAATAATTGTGGCCAACATGCATTGGAGAAAAACATGTATTTCATTATGAGGATTTTCTCCCCACTTTAAATTGTTTTACATTAATAATAGGTTAGCATCTTGTGAATTTTTTTTTAAAGATCAAAAGCATAAACAATGCAGGTTTATTTTCACCACCACCTTTGCTCATATTTTTCAGTAATAGTGAAGGGCACTATATATATGCATTAAAGCATTGACTGTATAACCATACTCACGAATAAAAGATGTTGAATCCTGTAAGGTTGTAGGCAGCATCACTGAAGAAGTGTAATAATGCGTATCCAGATGTGGTCACCACCTCAGGAATGGTTTCATTTCCTTTAGTCTCTGGGACAACCAGGCCACTGGACATACAAGAGGATGACACACAAATGAGACAGGAAAGACATCCTTCCTTTGTTTTCCCATATTCCACTCAGCATGACAGCTGTTGCTAAGCAAACAGCATCAGGAGCAGGAAAAATCTCTCCTGTATGCTCTTGACTGTCCAATATTCTACTAATGAGGAAGAGGATGAGCTCACATTCAGTGCTTCTGCACAACAAAGTGGACAACCACAGAGATGCAATGGGCCAGACACTGCACACCAACAAGAACACACAAACACACACACTAAAGTACACAGCAGGTCATCTGAAAACAAGGTCTATCCCATTAAAAAGGCATAAGAGATAACATTTAAGAGGAAGAACAAAGAAGGAAAAAGAGACAGAGATAGAATAGAGTAAAAATAGAGTGAAGCAAACAGACTGCTTTAATTTTTAATGTGGTACCTAACCTAGGAAGTTAGAAAGCATAGGGAGAGTGACTTTATTATGTCACTTTTGGTGCACATTTCATTTTTTGTAATTACATTTTTTGCAGAATCAAGTGTAATTTAGTTTGTTACCAGCAATTCCAAAGAAAACCAGCAGTAAATCTTTGAGATCCGCACTTTTTTCCTTCTATTTAGATTCCCTGTCATTTATTATGCTAGTCATTTTAATTAAAGCATTCATCATTCATTTGCTTAATGATTGCAGATGAGGCTAAATGATGAACTGGGAAATAAACAAAAATGTAATGGGTGAACAGAGGTTAACACCCTCGCTATGCTTTCAATAAAAAAATTATTGTATTGCTAAGGGGAAAAAAGTCATAAGTTCACACAAATGAAAGATCAGCAAATACTTTTTTAGCAAGCTTTATGGGTGATATAGTCTGATTTGATAATGAAATTATATGCACTGTGTTAGGCTAACAAAATGCAATTATTGTGGACATGAATTGATTTTGTGTATATTGATGACTTTGACTCCAGTATCACTTACCTAAACACAGCTACCAAAGGTGCGTAAATCGAGTCTCCATCAAAGACATACATGTGATCCCAACTGCACTCTGTGGCAAAATGGTTGAACCTCAACCTGAGCACAGCATTTGGGCTAAAATAATAAGCAGAAAATATGTTGTTGTTTTTTTTTAAATAATTAATAATAAGACAAATGTATTTTAACCTAAAATCCACTATATCCACTATAATTCCACATAAATAAATACAAATTTAGCTAATTTCTAAGTTGCTTTGAAGAAAAACATTTAGTAAATAATAAATATAAATAACAAAGATTGAGAGACTAGCTTGACATTGTGGTACTCACTATCCTTCAATCAGCCAAGTGCATTTAGTCTTGTACTTGTAGTTAACTGGTCCATCAGTGAGTGATCCTGATGACTCTGTCAACCTGGCAAAGAAAAATACAAGGATCAGCTGACATCTCAAAAGGGCCTTGTTGAAACCAAAGTAAGAGAGAATATGGCAGCTACAGTATGAATTCAGACTTTTGTGGACATAAATGTTTTATTCTAAAGATCAAAAATTAATTAAAAAAAATAGATTTTTTGTATCCTATGTGCATGATTTAAGTGCAATAATACATGAAACAAAAATTAAAGCATGTTTCAAACTTTATAAAGTGTGTGATATTAGGACTTGAGAAAACACTGGCAATGATTAAAAATGACTGACATTTGACATCTTGACTACACAGCCTGTCCAGTAAAATCCTCTACAGCGTCCAATGTCACCATCATGAAACGGCATCCACGTGCACCAACAAACTGGCCATGTGACACTGGCACAACCACCTGCTCCTGATTCATCCTCTTTCCCCTCATTTTCCATCCCTCCTCCTCCAGCACAGAAACGAGGGTCATAATCCCAGCGGATTGAAGCAAAATATACTCATTTGTCTTCCAGTGGAGGAGGGCCAAGACCAGAATGTTACAAAACCAGTCACAGCAACTGTACATCAATCAAGAGATCAGCTTATCCATCAAAAAACATGTTTATCACACAAACAGCACAAGAGGTGAAGATCACCAGCAGCACCAGCCACAATGAGTCAGAACATAACGTAATGAACAACTGGCACAACAAATCACTCAATTCTAAATGCAGTGGACACAGTGTTTTCTTCAGTGATAATGACCACAAAATTAAATACAAACATTATGACTTCTGTTTTGAGAATTCTACAGAAGTGAATCACCCATGACCCTTGTTTTGCAGTACAGTGTCTTTTTAAACATTAAACACTGAAACTTTGAGGAAAAAACCCCCTGGAAAATATTACTTTTTTTACATTTAATTGAACAAGCTACACTCAATACTCAATATATAACTGCCCATTCAAAAATAAAAATGTGTCATAATGCATATTTTATACTGCAAAGCTTAACCACAGCTTGATTAGTACTGTTTATATACAATAAAAATATGATTCATTTTAATGTATTTTAATTTCGTAAATTTGAATAACAAATTATCATATATCAGATCAGTATATATCTATGTACAATATAAATGCAAAAATCCTGTCATCATGTCAATCACACACGCTTGTTTTTAGACTGGGCCTGATTGCAGCAGGAGCGCAAAGAGAGGACAGAAAGTGATTTTAGGTTGGGCTGAGGAAGACTGGAAATCTTCAGGCTAGCAAAACAGGCACTGCACTATCAACAACAGACACTTGCCTACATTAGGGGAAGAAGGGCCTTTTCTGCTTGTTTTTGGAAAATGGCAGCTCTATTATTAATGAAATAATGAAATAAATTATTATGAAATAAACAGGAAATTAGGAGGAAACTTAAAACAGAATTGTATTGTAAAATGTGCTCAAATAATCTTACAATGTCAAAAAATGTTGTTTTTTTACAGTATATGTCACAATATAGAAGAAACGGCATTACGTGACATTGCAGTTTTAAAGAAAGAAGAATAGACACATATAACAAAAAAAAAAGTAAGATTTTTTTTTTTCCTGAAGCAATGTGCCTCATTAATCTCCTCTCTTCCACTCACTCATGTGTCATAAAATATAACCTACTTTCACTGCTGTCTGGGACAGGACGGACTACCTGAAGTCTCCTGAAATATTACATACTGTCCAAGGTGAGTTAAAGCAAATTAATTACAAAGGCTCAAGGCACTCAAAAACTGCTGGCCCATATAGCAAATTAAAACGTACTATGCAGTGTATTTTACCCCTTGCAAATGTAATGAGAAAATGGATACGCTATTCTACTCAGTCACAGCTGAAAACACAACATCCTTCTGAACTGCAACCACATACACAGATGAATACTGCAAGAATAACTTGTGACTTTCACCTCAACACCTGAACTCCCTGAAAAGAACAAAGGCAGTTTTAAACAGAAATCATTATTAAAACAGCAAGGCCTTTAAACCACGCAAGGGAGAAATACGCAGCAACCCAAAGAGACGAACCCTGACAAAAAAATGGACGAGATGAAACTTTAGTATGTCTGGGATAGTTTTAAATCTCCCTGGAGTCTCCTCACAATAGTTGAAATAGCTTTAATACTCATAACATTAATGTCTGTAAATGTTTTGAACTGCACAAGAATGAGCCAAGTAAGCCACAAACCCATGCTTATCAAAAAACAGTGCTTTATATCCCATTTTTTTCCTCCCAGTTAACCCACAAACATTTGCAAACCATTTAAAAACATAGTGTGCCCCAAACACAAACCACATCTGGCAAAAACAGACTAAATCAACTGGAGTTATTTCACCGCAAAGCCAGCAATGTAAAGAAGTCAACTGTGATGAGTTTGTTGAAACAATTTGGAATGAACATTGAAAGAAACAGACTGGTTAAAAAATGTACTTTTGTAAGAATGTTAATCAACCTTTAATTATACTTGACTCTAATAAAGAAGTGCATTATATTATTTTTTCATTAGTTGCAAAAACCGTTACAACTACACTTATACACGAATAGTACTTTCGTAATCAATTATTTAATCATAAAATGGAATATTTTGTAATTGCCTTGTCTCAGTCAATAAAGAAATAGCATGATCAAAATCCTATTATACTAATGAAATATTAGTGCATGGTTACACCTAACAACAAGACCCTTGAGATACGCATACAAACAAATGCATATACATAAATGCACACTATGCAACAAATGTGTATGCATTATAGGATTATGATTAAGACAAAAGGGCTAGTGAATGTCTGTCAACAGCAGGGGATGATCTCATCTTCAAGACAATGCAGAGTCCAAATGTGAGCTATAAAAGCACTACTGTTACACTACAACAGCACTGCCATTCTAAATGGAGGCTGTGTCACTCTTACAAGAGGTGACAGGACTATTCTTAGAATGTGTTTATTGTAGGATGGGAACTGCTGAATTAAATGGGCACTTGGAGACACAACATTTTCATTTTTGTGGTTAACAAGTGTCTGATATGCCCTGTACCACATCGTAAATGTTTTTATTAGAGCCTCTCTTGCCAGCTCTACCAACAGTAAATCCTTTGAAGCATTTATGTTAAGAGAAACAAAGATGTATGCTAAAAATATCACTCTTGTCTTCACAAATACTTTGAGTGTGGGGGAAATATGTTTTCTCTAGGTTTGGGTAGTTCCACTCCAGTAATAGTATACATTATACAGGCACAAAATATTTCATTTGTCTAATTTTATTGGTCAGATTCACAACACTGTAACATGTTATGCTCCCCACACACATGATTTTTGCCCTGGTCACTGACATGTGTTATGGAGTTCGCCAACCAGTGTTATACTGTAGACCAGGGGTGTCCAACCTTGCTCCCGGCGATCGACCGTCCTGCAAAGTTTAGCTCCAACTCTAATCAAACACACATGCCTTTAATTTTAAAGCAGCCAAACATTAACCTGTTCAGTTAATGTCATGTATACTGTCTGTTTGGTTTTGGTTTCGTTTTGTGTCTTCCTGGTTTTCCTATTTTGGTCATGTTCCGGTTTTAGTTTAGTTTGATTAGTTTATTAGTCGCCACCTGTGCTCCTCACTTGTTTTCAGTTCTCGCTGTGTGTTTCCCTGTGTATAAAAAACCCGTTCTGTTTTGTCTTTTATTGTCGGTCCTCAATGTTACCATATGTGTGTCAACTACCCTGCCTGTTCGTTTGCCTGTCTGGAGAATTAAAGATTTGTCATTTCATGAATTCAAATCTGCCTTTGTGCTTTCCTGCACTACACACCCTGACAGTTCTTGAGTAAAGAAAATGATTCTCTCGTTTTCTTTTGTTGTTTGATTAACATTAAATGACAGAGAGAGCAACAGGTTTTTTAGGCTGCTGACACTTTAAGACCCAATAAGCATACTGACAAGCAAGCCATTACTTTCTCTATACTGTTTATGTTCATTAACAAGACACCACGTACCAAGACTAACATTTTGACAAATATTTCTTGCACAGCCCTGTCACTGAATCATTGTTGAGAGCAAGGGAGGCCCTGGTGGCTTGGAGCATATACCAAATTTACGCACTTTGCATATGTGACCATGGACCACAAAAACAGTAACTCGAGTAACTCGATTACAAAAAATCATTGAGGCAAAATCCTCTGCCTCGAAGCCTCTATTATGTCATTTTAAAGTTCATGTCATGTTTTTTTACAATGATTTTTGCATTACTGTGACAATGCACTTACGCTTACGTCACCCACGAAGCGGAAGGAGACGACAGTGTTTTGATTTGAGGGCGCGAGCGCAGACTAATGCGGGCTGCGTAATGGAGGGGTGCAATAACAATGGTGATGAGCAAAGAGGCCAAATGAACAGGAGAAAACGACAAAAAATGTCCAAGGTTTGGGATCATTTCAATTAGAAAAGTAATTGTAGCGCTGTAGCGTGTGTCCATTGCAAGATCGAGCTAGCATACCACAACAGGACGTCGTCTATGTTGCAGCATCTCAACAGAAAACATACACTCTACTCAGAGACCAGAGGAGGACTGTCACCCGTGACCAGGTAAATTCAATGTAGCGTTAAATCAATGCAATTGTTAATCGAGATGGGGGCTGTTAAATAATGTACGTTAATTATGTAAGAGATAAAACCACAACGGTCACTGCAATACTGCATGACGGATGTGGAGGGGCCGTTACACTACCGGAATATTTAACAGCTTATACCACGGCTACTTATCAAAGGAATGAATTTACTGTCAAAAAAGTTGTGAATGGCTTTTACGATTAAACATGCGTAATACTTTTTCAATACCATGGCATGGATGAATACTTGATACTTTAGTTTGAATTCTGAACGTTGAATAAATTATTGTAATCATGTCCCTAAGTCTAATGTGCTCAATGCAACAGGTGTGGTAATTTTAGTTTGATTGCAATAAATAGGGTTTATAAATGCACAGCCATGAACTTACTGTATGATAATAATATTTTACCTAATATTTTAATATTAATATTTTAATAAATATCATCAAATAAAATGTAGATTTTTTTTTTCAAAAAAGAAACCAATTAGTAGACCTGTCTTATTTTCTATTGCATATTTAATATTGCTCTTTAATTAAGCAAAAATATGCTTTATCCGATTATGCGATTAATCAATGGAATTTTCAGTAGAGTACTCGATTACTAAAATATTCGATAGCTATAACCCTAACCAGTTATAAGGGTCAATTTTATGAAATTGAGATGTATGCAGCATCTGAAAGTCGAATAAATAAGCTTTTCATTGATGTAAGGTTTGTTAGGATAAATCAATATATTTGGCAGAGATACATCTATTTGAAAATATGGAATCTGAGAGTGCAAAAACATCTAAATATTGAGAAAATCGCCTTTAAAGTTGTCAAAGTTCATATTATAGCATATTGCTAATCAAAAAATAGGTTTTGATAAATTTACTGCAGATGCCCAAGAGATATTTAGCATGTTATGTCCGCCGTACAATACACAACTTTTGAAGTCTTCAAATAACTGTTCTTTTCACACAACCCAACTAACCAATGTCAATTCCTGTCAAATTTCACACTACAGGACTTGGATTGCAGACAGATCTGAAAATGAGAAATGCCACTACCCTTTATACAAGATTAAACAAATCCTATACATAAATTAAATCCTATATATATATTAAATATATCCACTGTGTGTGTTCTGCACACACAACAAAAGCACTGTGGAGACCTAACAATAAAAGAAACGGTCATTTTTCTTAAATAACCTTGACCTGCTGGCACTGTCCTTCATTAAAAATGAAAAATCACTCATGCTTAGAGACAATGGGGGCAGCAAGGGCAGAGATTGATATTTGTAGGTCTCTGACGTATAGTCACGGCTCGTCGATTTCCCACCATCCATTCATTCAGCTACTGAGCCACAGATGAAAACCCCACTGGCTTTTACATTACAACCACAATAAGGTCAAGCGAAAGTTAATAGAACTTCACAACGGCCAAGCCTTAAATGGTCCTTCACTGCTCGTCTACAATGCCTCAGAGCCTGATGTGAAAGATCAGAGCGTGAGGATCTCATGACTGAACACACATTTAAATATAGACCAAAGCGCGAAAAAGTTCATCTTTCAGAAACCCACAGAGAGTTGTTTTAGGGACTCTTTTAATGCTGCGGTGCATTTGACAACAATTTGCTTGCTAAAGGATTCATATCAGAGCAGAGCTATAGCACATATCAGACTTAAAGAATCACAATACAAAGCTGTGCTTTTTGATGGTCTGGTTCGACAGTTCAGCCTCACAACCTGGAAAAAAAATAAATGGAACTGACATTTGAGTTCGGAGAAGAAACACACCCAACCTCTGCTTCCTGAGGAAACTTGTGAAATTATATTTATATTCTCTGCCTAATCGTCCATTTGTGCTACTCATTCATCAACTCATTACTTTTATGAATCAGCTAGTGTACATTTTTATGAATAACATTTTATAGTTGCCAACTGCTTCCTCTATGGCCAAATATGGCAATTTGCTAGCTAAGGGTTTTCTGTGGAATTAAAGAAGATATTTTGACGAATTCAAACTGTCGTGGTTAACTTTAACAAGCTCTGTACGGCTGTCATACAGTTTTACTCACAAGTTCTTAAGAAGCTGTCATAATGAATTACTTCATGATATTTCATTCGAAAATGGAAAGACTCTGAAACTAAAAAGCTTCTCCCCACCTGAGAATAGATGAATGAATATTTTAGTTTGGAGTGGTTTGGTAATCATTGTTAACAGTAAGTAAATAATAAGAATTTGTGTTTAAAGTTTGATCTATATAAAATATAAATGCACAACATTAAACTAGCATCACTTTTTATTTTTACAGAAGTTTCATATAAAGTAGGCAATATAGTCTTGGACAAAGCACTTAAGAACCACTGATTTAAAAGCAATTTCCAGCAAAAGATTCACAGAAAAAGCATTTCGATGCTTGATGTGTGAATAGAAGCAATACAGATAAACAGAGAATGATGTTTTTTTGTACGAATAGTAGATGTGGTACATTTACTGGAAAAAGTATTCCAGCAATTTTTGCTGCGAGTTCTCTTCCCAGTGACTGGGGTTCCATTATTTGATCTTCTGCTGGGAAAAGCAGTTCCCATCAGCCAAAAAATACTGCTGTAATAGTGAAACAACCACTCCCTGAGGCTTGGGAAAACAAGGGAGCAGTGAATTGTACTGTTATCTGTAGAAAGGGCCGTTAAACACATGCAAACACGGTCCACAAAGGGTCTCAGTGGTCGTGCCAGCACTTACAAACACAGATTATGCAGAGCAGAGCACCTGCTATATGATGCTTTGAACCAGCACAGCCTGTTCAGTTGATGTCAATAACGTTGTGCTGACAGCAGAACCCTCTCAGCCTGACTCAACGAGTGAATATCAGTGCCTCCTCAGCACTACACTAATCCAAATTTATCCCATCAAACCACTTCAGAGACAGAATGGATTTCCTTTCAACAGGGCATGATAAAACTAAAACATTCCCACAGGTTATACACTCAAATTACACTTCTACTGTCCGGACAGGATTAGTTTTTGTAGTAGTTTTTTTAAGAAGCAGCTTATATTGAGACGTTTGTGACTTCATGTACTGATTCAAAAGGGATGTGGCCGCTAAGGAAGGTCAAGTGTTTTTAGTTCTATTTATCAATACTGTTCAAACGTTTGGGGTCAGTAAGATTTTTTTAAAATACGTTTTTTTAAAACAATTATGTGTGCTTACCAAAGTTACATTTATTTATTCAAAAATACGGTAAAAACAGTTACATTGTAAATTATTCTTATAATTTAAAAGCTGAATTTTCAGAATTTCTCCAGTTTCTGTGTTTGATCCTTCAGAAATTATTCTGATATGCAGATTTGGTAATGAAGAAATTTTTCTGACTTTAATTATTGTTGAAAAAAATTATGCTGCTTAACATTTTTTGTGAAAATAAGCCTATTTATTCAGAATTCCATTTAAAACTACAACTATTAAAACATTTCAAGTGTTTAGCAGCAAAAGCCTATAAGTGCCTAAAAAGTATTTAAAATTAACAAATATTTATGTTCAGTAATTTCACTTTTATTGTATAAAAAAGACATATACATTGCCATTAGAGTATTACTGAACCTAAATATAGGAGCCTGATAAAAATGCAAATTTTAGATGAAGATTTCACTTACAGGCTTATGCATCTGAACTCTTCATTTATTTAAATACATGGAATATAAAATCTAAATATTAGTTTACATTATTTAATTAAATGAAAACTGAAATAGGTTTAAGTTAAAGCCATAAAATAGAGTTAGAAATAAATAAAAACTAAAAATTATTTATCATCAATAGAATTTTTATTCAAAATAAAATAGAATTATTAATTTTAATAAATAAAAAAAGAATCCAAAGATAATGAAATGACAAATAAAAGCATAAAAATATTGTAATTTATTTGATTAAAATTACAAATTCAAAACATTAATACAAAATTATTGATGTAAATAATTTTTAAATAACACTGATATAGGTCTATGTATGTGTTACATGGTGCGGAGCAGTACAGGGAGAGGGAGAACGCAGGAGTCGTGAAATCCAAAATAATAAGTCTTTTAATGAAGAACATAAACGTGGAGAGTAACATCTAACATTCTACATTCATTGACCGACGAGGGAGACTTGGGAACACTGAACTTAAATACAAAAACCAAACACAAGGAGAACTCAAAACATCTGTGAAACACGGCTGGGAGACAATGAACCAATAATCAACTAATCACATAACGACAGGAAATACCAAATAAGGGAAAACACGTGGAGACTAAAAACGAAACCAAAACAGAAAGACATGAAAATTAAACTAAAACAGACAGAACCGTAACATTTACCTACCCCTCCCGGAAAGATTACAAATAACATCAAAAACACAAAAACACAAAAAACAAAAACAGGGGAGGGAGGGATCAGGAGTCTTAGGAGGCCAAGACAGATCTGGAGCCTTAGAAGGCCATGGCGGATCTGGAGTCTTGGGAGGCCATGGTGGATCTGGAGCCTTAGGAGGCCATGGTGGATCTGGAGTCTCGGGAGGCCATGGCGGATCTGGAGTCTCGGGAGGCCATGGCGGATCTGGAGTCTCGGGAGGCCATGGCAGATCTGGAGTCACAGGGGTCCAATCCCAAACCCGCATCCCACCCACCCTTTCCACGACCATGGCTATACTACCCTCCCCCTCCCCAAATTTTATTGGGGAGGTTTGCAGTCAGTGAGGGCCATGGTCCGTGCGGGTGCACAGGGTTGGTGGCGTCTGGTGGGTAGTTATAAGGGGCAGGCTCCTTCTCTTGAAGCGCAAGCTCAGGGGGGCGCTCTTGCAGCGCGAGCTCTGGGGGGCGCTCTTGAAGCGCAAACTCAGGGAGGGACTGGGAACTGGAATCCGCGGGGAACTGGAACTGCTCTCCTGGCCGAAACTGTGGAGCAGAACTTGAAAACTGCGGACTGGAATCCACAGGAAACTAGAACGGCTCTCCTGGCCGAAACTCTGAAGCAGGACTTAGAAACAATGGACTGGGATCCACGTGGAACTGGAACGGCTCTCCTGACCGGAACTCTGGAGCGGGACTTGGAATCAGCGGACTGGAATCCGCAGGGGACTGGAACAGTTCACCCTGTCATAACTCGAGAACAGGATTTGGAAACAGTGGACTGGAATCCGTGGGGAACTGGAACGCCTCTTATGGCCGCATGTCGTGAACAGTGTTAGGAGACGGCTCTCCTGGCCGTAACTGCGGAGCGGAATCCGCGGGGAACTGGATCAGATCTTGCGACGCAGTTTCTGCTGGGCTCTCTGACGATGCGGCTTCCTGGCGGCGTTTTACCCGCACGGTCGTCGGACGGCACTCGGCCTGCTCAAGTCTCAGATGGCGCTCTTGCAGCGCGGGCGTGGATTTGACTGGGCAGAGGAAGATGATGGAACTTTGGGGTATCGGGACTGTGGAGGTAAGAGAGGGAGCTGACACATTGGGGCAGCACGTGGAGCAGTCTGGTTTGGGGTGAGCTGGAGTGTCAATCAGCTTCCGGATGGGAGGAGGACGAAAATCCTCCACATCAAAGAAATCGGAATTATTTAACTCAAGAACCAGATTCAAAAAATTAGCTACGGATCGATAACAATCCTCATGACGAATGGAAGAAAATTATCTTTCATCTTTTAGTCCCATCCGGAAGTTGATATTAAGGATCAAATCACTCCAGCTCACCTGATGTAAAACACTCACGAACTTCTCCACGTATTGCTCCAACGTGTCGCTCCCCTGCTCAAGGTCGTACAAGAATCTTTCTGCCCAGTTCATCCTCTGTCGCGGGTCCATAATACTGTTTCGGTCTGTCAATTTGTTACGTGGTGCGGAGCAGTGCAGGGAGAGGGAGAATGCAGGAGTTGTGAAATCCAAACTAATAAGTCTTTTAATGAAGAACATAAACGTGGAGAGTAACATTTATCATACAACTTTCTACATTCATTGACCGATGAGGGAGACTTGGGAACACTGAGATTAAAATACAAAAACCAAACACAAGGAGAACTCAAAACATCTGTGAAACACGGCTGGGAGACAATGAACCAATAATGACATAATCACATAATGACAGGAAATAACAAATAAGGGAAAACATGTGGAGACTAAAAACGAAACCAAAACAGAAAGACATGAAAACGAAACTAAAACAGACAGAAGCGTAACAGTATGCATGCATGAATGTATTTGATAGGAAGAGATTTCTCAGTGGAACCCCAATGTTTGCATGAAACAAGAGGTAATTTCCACCTCAATTCTCAGAGGAAATGTGTTCCCTGCTGAAAAGTAAACTATTTTAATTTGGAGCCAAAAGAAGAGCAACTTACTCATTCAACATGAGTAGCAATAATGCTCAGCAGAAATGTCATCACATTCATTTAAAAAATATATTTATTACATAAAGTATATTAGCAGTATATTAGCAGTATATTAGCCTATGCAAAGTACATATTTCAGAGAGACGCCAACAAACAGACATAAACAGGCTGTTAAAATCATTGTACCATACCCATCTTATAAATAAAAAACAGACTGGAGTAGAAGTTCTCTGACGCGGACACAGAGAGACTGTAAAAGTGGTAATTAGTGGGTGAGGTCTAGAGCGGTTTAGAATGAGACTATGTCTAAGTGTAAATGAACATTTACTATGTTTTCCTGTGAAGTCCTTTGTGGTGAACAGACATTAAGAGCTAAAACAGAGATTGATGCTCCAGCTAACATCAGCAAGACCAAAACTGACGTCAAAATGTTTCAACTGGATGATTTGGAGTTATTTATAGATTTGTGAACATACATTATATTTCTCTGCCATTTATGTCATCTTCAGACAACAGCCAGGAGTATCTTAACCCACAGGATCACACAGAACAGACACTGTGGCATTTAAAAAAAACAGAGCACGGCTGGGTATTGGATCACAAGCACAGATCACAGCGATTAGTGCTGAAGTCTGCCATTCCATCTCCCTAATGAGAGGACCTGCAACTGTGATTTGTACTGTGTGGGATTACAGGATTAAAAACTGCTTTATGAGGCAGCATGTGAGATTGTTCTGTGATCAATGTGGCCTAATATAAACAATAAAAGAGGCCACAGAGAACTCAAACATTAGTTAAAGATATAGTTCAACCAAAATATTGAAAATGGGTCATCATTTACTCACAGGGCAAAAAGTGCTACTGCCAGACCCGGAGATCGGCTGAATGGATTCAAAAATAATTAAACTCAACTGTTTAACTCTAGGGGAGTTGGAAAATGAGCCTATTTTCAAAAAAAGTGTAATGTGCCTTTAAGGCTATTACATCTTTGGTGTACTGTACCACAGAAAAAAATTACAGACTCGTAGAGATTTGGAATGACATGAGTTTTTTTTTTATTTAATTATAATTAATAAATATACTGTGAATTTTATATTTTATTTATTTATTTATTTATTTATTGATGATATTGGAGTGCATTTCACAAGAAAATACTATTTCCATTTCTATTTTAGTTGTTGCTTACAGTTTTTAAAATTCAATGCGTAATTATTTAGCAAATTCTTGTTAAAACTGAATAAATAAATAAACTTTGTTTATATAAACTAACAATAAAAAATACTTCCAAAGCATTAATTAATATGAGCACAAGCAAGCACAGGGCATGACAAACCCCCCACAATAATTTCCTACAAGCCAGCATGCCTGACACTCTCAACCACAAACCCCCTAAACTTACTCAGACATGCAAAAACACACTTTTTCTTCTCCACACAAACACACAGTCTTCCCAACACACCCTTGCCTGGGGATTAGTGTTCACGCTGACGTTTTTCTTATATGAATGTACTAAGGAGTCGCTAAACACTGGCCGCCTCCCAAACTGTATGACTGCCATGAAGGATGAGGGGCTGCGTCCCTATAGACAACAGATCTGGCCTCTCAGCCCTGCTCATCTGGGCCTGCTGTGAGGAATCGGACACAGCTTGTGTACACTAGAGCTCATGTGCACTGATGCTTCTCTGCAGTCAGCCAAGAGCAGACTCAGAGTTCAACTCAAATAATCAAAGCATGCTGTGGCGTCCAGAGCACCACACCCTGAACAGAGCCTTCAGAATCATGCCTGCGAGGTGATATCATAGAGCCGAGGACAATCCCACAGGGATCCTGACTGCCTGACTGACATGCTCTCTGTGTCAGATTGCGGTCATTTCCACCACTTACAAGAGGAAAGAGGGAAGAGAAGAACATATACTGGCTGCATACAGATGCAGTTGGAGTATGAAGCAGAAAAACAGTGAGAAAGTGAGAAAAGACAAAACACAAGGCCAAAGGGTGGAGACAAAAGAGATGATGGGTGAATAGGGATGAAAATTACACATTATACACATTTTTTTCTTATAAAGTTCTGAAGAACAGTCTGAAAATAGAAATTAGAAAAAAATAAAAAAATAATAGTGAAAAGTACCATGTTGATCATTAAGATGCAGTCTTCAGGAAGTTATGTTCAGATTTATCAGTGGAAGACATGACCAAAATACAGTATATCACAATGTTGGTAATTTTATTTCACGGTCACAATACAGTTACTTTTGCTTTAAATAAGGTCGTTATGATATCAAAATTTGGGATTCCACAGAAATGTCATAAATCTAGTCACCAGTGTCAATATATCACAAAAAACTAATGGTACCCTACAAAAAAAAAAAAAAAAACTCACTAAAGACATTGAAACAGTCAGTGATTAAAGCAATAGGACAAAAAACTACAGTAGCAAAAATAAAAAAACAATAAAGAAATGCTATATACATTCTGTAAAGTAATCAAATGTATAAAAACACTTCATATTCTTCACTGTGTAAATATATTTCTTTTTATTAAAGTTAAAAGTGATTTAGTCAAAAGGCAGTGAGAGGTTTTCTCTTTTGTTGTTTGATTAACATAAATGACAGACCAGAGTAGGAATATTAAACTGCTGTCACTTTAAGAGCTGACTCTGTTACACATGTGTTCGTTTCATCAGCTGTTTCATCAGACCTAAATTACTGTGTTTAGGAAACTTGCAAACACAGACATTTTGAGATATACAAGTGTGTGTACTTAACCGTTCAAAGCCTAAAAGGGGCAAAAATAACTCCAATGATCCATGCTCCAATACTCCCATGCTCCATTAGCACTGTCTTAACACATATAGCAAAATAATGTCTCTTTAGTTTATTGATTGCGTTTTAACAATTTAAAATCACTTATTTTTAAACTGCAATGTATTTGTGAAGCGATAAAGATGATAACTCTACCAGTTGACAAATGCATACTGGTTAATCATGTCTACCAGTATATCGTCCACCCCTATTCACGTTGTTGCTTTATCTATATTGCCAACAAAACCACTGCGGATAGAATTTGAATTCCATATAGTTCCCAGCCATCTGGGTGAATGACAGAAATTGACATGTTAAAGCAAGGGAACACTATTGAAAAAGAGCAAGATCCACAGAAAAAAAAAACTAGAGAGCAATGAAAAACTGGATAAAGGATAATTACATGCAGAGTTCACATGCAGGCTTTGTGCTGAACTTCATGTGAACCATCTCTCTCTACCCTCTTAAAATGTCACCCCTGTAGTGAAGGAGAAAGAGCGAGGCTGAGGAGAGAAGATGAGAGTGATAAAGAGAGGATAGGGAAGATGGGAGGAATGGAGCAGAGGATGTGTTCCAGCATAGATGATCAAAACAAGCCCAGCAGGAGCCCTGGAAGACACACCAGAGACTCAGTAAAGCAAATACAGTACAGGTCAGAGGCCTTCAGAAGTGACCTCACCCTGCACTTAATAACTCCTAATCCTTCATCCCATTACAGTCAGGTATTATTTAACCATAAGAAATAGGATATAAGTATCTTTCTGCCAGTACTGTAGAATATTACTCTAATGCGATGTGATGCAACAGAAGTAGCCATGTGGTTTTCTATCTAGAAAAACAATATACTCATGCTGCATTCCAGGCAACCTGTAACCCTTGTTTTTCCAACCTGCCGTGAAAGTGCACTGGAACCGCAGTCAAACCTGTGACTTGCCACCCGTGAACTTGTACTAGATCGATGTACTCCCAGTTCCGTGCTCTGATGTCACATAGCCCGCAAAATAACAATGGCAGCCCCTATAGATGCTGTGTTTATGTTTATGTGGTGGTAAAATAAAAGGTATAACAGCTTCTCTTGCCTTATGCGCAAATTTTCCTCTTCTGTTTCCCTCAAATAAGCAAGGAGTAAGCACCTCAGGCGATAGAAATGATTGTAAATGAGCATAGGCCCTGTACAGTCCGTCATGATGGTTTGTTTACATCCAGCTACCACAATTCCTTGTGCTCAGGCAGTTTGGCGTGACTTGTCTGGAAGGCTATAAAGTCGTGAGTCGTGGTTTGAAGTCGTGACTTACGGCACAAAAACCTGCCTGGAACGCAGCATAAGTTTACAAAAAGGCACCAAACTCTGTTCAGATGCACTACTGAAATTTTTGTTGCTTTTCTAAATTAAGAGTAAAGCTTAAAGGTTTACTCCACCCCAAAATGAAAATTTTGTAATTAGGGATGTTCATTTCGGTTATTTCTCCTAACCGACAACTGACGCTCGTTCACCGATTATTAACCTTTAACCAACAACATTATTTTAAATTAGAATTGAATTCAATTAGAAAGGATAAGCGCCTGTGACCCGTTAAAAAAATACTAATATTTGCTTTCCACGGATTCATTTTACATACGCAAAAAGTAGCAAACAACAGAAGACAACGATTCACATGATCATATCATTTCATACCATACGCCTGCTGCACTTTTGCCATCAGAGAAAAACAAAATTCATGGATAAATAGGCTTATACGAGAAATATATAGCTATTTTCCGAAATAATAAATCAAGAAAACGAAAGAAAGTTCTGTATGAACGTGCAATGGGAATCAAGCCTGTATTCCTTACCAGTA
>JAUMHE010000062.1:9087590-9104248 GCA_032359235.1 Enteromius mattozi | reverse complement strand
TAAATAAAATGACTTTTTAAACTGTTTAACTGATTGTATTAATTGGTCAAAATTCTTATCGGTCGGTTAACGGTTAAACGGTTAAAATGAACATCCCTATTTGTAATTAATCACTTACCCCGCTGTCATTCCAAATCATTGTTGCACGGCTGACACAGAAGAGTGTGCGTAGTTTGCATCCAGTAGATACTCTCCAAAATGGTGCTATGGTGATGCAGAGTACAAAAAGTATTCTCATCGCTTCATAACATTCAGATTGGACCACTAATGGCAGATGGACTATTCTGATGATGTCTTTCACACTGTTCTGGACCTTGACAGTGTAATTTACTTGGCCTTAATGGGACAGTCATAAGCCTACCGGTTTTCATCTAAAGTATATTAAATTGTTTTAAGGAACGAACAAAGCTTTCATGGTTTTGGAACAACATTGGGGTGATTAATGTCAAAATTGTGATTAATGACAAAATTGTCATTTTTGGGGTGGAGCAACTCTTTAAAATGACTTTCTGTGGTAATCTACAACATGCCACAGATGCTGTAGCTAAAGTTTTGTAATATTGGATTCACCAATAATTGGCAGAATTTTGTGGGCACTTGAAGAATTGTGTGCATGTCATTTGCTGTCAGATAGGCTGCAAACACACTATTCACTATACAAGACTAAAAATAGCACTTTCAGTAGTAGCTTCATAACCTATATTCTATAGTACCACGACAAAACCATGAATAATTCTGATAACAATGAAATAGACTCTTGTCGTTTTGTTTGTTATATTTCTGACAACGTACAATTATTTTTTGACTTGATAAACTACTTTTCCTTTGAAAATATTAAACAGCCAATTTATTTTGTTTATTCACTGTTAATTTCATATTGCAATTATGCATTCTGTTTGATTCTTTGATTCAAATTAATCTGATATTCACAGTTCATTTTTAAATGCACAACCAAATTGCACTTTTTATATAAAATATGGTTACAAACACACAACTCCACAAACCTGATTCTAGATACACGCAAATGCACAAGAGCCCAAAGGGTGCAAAATACCTGATTGATGAAAAACAGAGCAGCGGTTACAGACAGAGACCACAGACACCTGCTAAAATAAAAAAAAACTGCCTATGTGACGAAGTGAGAGTGTGCATGTATCCATATAACTAGATCTCATATTGTTGCATTAGATATAGCCTATACACGAGCATGCAAAAGGTATCCCAATCAAACTGTGCGTATGGGAAAGTTTTATGTGAGGCTGGAGAATGTCCTTTCCACGCTTTTTTTTTTCATTTCAGATGGATTAGTTTATCCTGTAATGGACAGATGGTCATATAAACAACACACACTCTGAGAGATCAGCAAAAGGACACTGTCACTAAAGGACAGTATTACATGAGAGGTCTGTGAGAGACATTAAAGTGGTCTGACTAGCATCTTCATCCACTCATAAAATTACATGTATATTATTCATCCATACATACACAAACCCTCAAAAATACATCACAGGGCTGTGAATTACAATAATGACTTGTGGAAAGAGACAAACAACAATTTCCACATGTATACTTGAAAAAAAAGGTACTTACACTTGACCAGATGATTACTGACAGACCACAAGTGTTACTGCAACAACATGCATTTGACAAGCAAAGAAATCATAATTAATTATTATTTAATTAATTGTCATCGGGCATTTAGGTTATTGTTCTGCAATAATACAGACACAAATTTACCTTCATACTAATAATAATAATATAGCCTAAATGAGAGGAAATGAAACTGGTTTGGAAAATTCTACCATCCACTATGACCCCTGAAGGTCCAAGGACTAACTTCGCATATTTTCTTTTAATATGAGGCCTAAAGGCATTGCATGATGTCGCCTGGCATACTGTGCCCACAATAAAAACCCTTAACAAGAGATTCTTTCTGAAATATCTGTATGAAGCTATTTTTGACTCCCTCGGGACAACCAAACTATGTCCCAGGATGGAGTAAATAAATTATAACTGGAGTGCAGCTCGTTCATTTTTCTTTCTAAACCAGAGAGACATACATAACATACATTAAGCCATGAAATCTCCATGTAGAAAAGTCAGTTAATTTTTACATTGCACTTTTATATTTAAAAAATAAATAAATATCTATAAGGCCTATAACCATGCACAATGCTATGCACTGGGATGGTGAAGTAGTTAAATTCTTGACTTTTTCTCACAGGATGTTATTTAGAAATTTGGAAAAACTTTGAATATTGCACACAAATCCTTTTATGAAGCTTGAAAGCATCCCCACTCTTTGTAACTGCATAAAAAAGGATAAAATTCTTTTTAAGTACAACGCTTCAGAATTTCTCCTTTTGTGTTCCACAGAGAAAAAAAAAATTCATATGGCTTTGGAACGACATGAGAGAACATAAATGACAGAAATTTGGTGAACTTTTTCCTTAAATCTCTCACTGAAAAGCACTTCTCTGACATATTGCACGGCATTTTGAAATGAAACAGACATCTGTGGTGATTGTCAAAGATAAGGGAAATACAAGGTCAGATTCTTCAGTTAAGCTCCTCACCTTCCCAGAAGGCACTCTGAGTGACACTGCCCATAATGTTTTAGGGACTATTTTTAGATATACAGCATTAGAGTAGCAAAATTTTGATGAAAGTGCTCATGACAACTACACAAAGAAATAAAGACTTAGTCTGCACCTACTTTCACACTTCGTCTGAACCCAGAAGTTATGATTGTAGAAGATAACATGCCACTTACACATGATTGAATATAATCAGCATGGCAGATTCTTCAGAGAGAGAGAGAGCACAAGGCCAGTTCAAACAGTCTAAACACACCACATCAGTATCCCTTACTAGAGCACAATGTATTTGAACTCAAGGAGGAAACCATTTTCAAGCACCAATGTAATTATACCTCTGAATTCAACAACTTAACCACTAAATGTGCATCCATGTATTCTAAACCTTTAGTTTCAGCAGCTGAGAATAAGAATACTCAAAGGTGCTCATTCATAGCTCAGGAGATTTTATTGAGTTTTCAATTATATTTCATTTAAATATCAACTTTGTTTCAGATCTTTCTTGTAAAATTCCATGGGGGAAATAAAATAAACACAACTGTGGACAAACAGTAAGAGCATAGCCCTTTAAAGTGAATGCGGAGAGAACTGCACAGACAATCCCTGAGACAGTTTGATTCCCGATATATGATCTCATTGGTGTCTCAGAGAAACAAATGAGATCTTAAAGAAATCTTTTCATTTAATTATCTATAATATGGGTCAGTTTTAGAGTTTTCCCACACAAATTTCTGAATGCACACCAGAAGGACACTGCTAAGAATCCAATGACAATCCAATGAAATAAATATCTCGGTATCAGTTATATTGTGTTTGATGCTTTGCTAAACGTTAGGTTAGACATGCTGAAAAGATCTGCATATTGTCTTCTGACTTAACTAAACAGCAACTGTTGTAGCATTTCAAGAATCAGTATCTGGCTAGGATGGCATTATGTAGCTAATAAGCATGTAATAAGCCGTATTTGAAAATGCATGAGCACCAAATTAAAATGTGTGCATATCTATGCAGGCTACAAGATGCGCTACTGAAGCTGTACCCAGTTACAGACTAGAAAAGAAACCTAAAACCCTTTATTTCGGGCGTTAAAGCGCTTAATAAAAGTAAAGCAAACATTTCAACCAAGAAAGATTGTTCTTGCAACATGTTCCTTGAGGTGCTGCTAATGCCACATGTAGCCTAAACGATGTTTGCAAACAATGAACCTGTTACACGGAGAGGAACGCGTTACTTACTTGAATCTCCCTTGGCAGTGTTGACATTGATCCCCAGCCCATCCCCGTTCACAGACGCAAGTTCCATTGATACATCTTCCAAAGATGCAGTTTTTATCACACGTTTTAGAATAGGATGCTTCAGTGCACACTAACAGGTAAAACACAATAAACGTGAACAGGTACGTCCTCAGCTCACGAGTCGTACATAGGAAACACCTCGTGGAGAAGCGTGGAGACATTCTTCTTCTGCCAAAATCCATCCTCCTGTTCTCCTCTGATCTGAGCATAAATATGAGGTTACAGTCTTCATTAGACTTCAGCTTTTAAACTGTGAATTCTGCACTCCTCGTAGTTTTGCTACAATAGGTAGTTTGTTGTCACTGTCGCAAAGCATAGATTTATTATATTCAATACGTCAGGGAACTTTCTCCAGTCGGTTTTTGAGGTAAAGCATTCACTTTAGCGCGTTATTCCACTAAAAAGCCGTGTCGTCCAAAACCGTGTCATTCTAGAAATAGCCACATTTGAGATACAGATGTGCTGCAGTTATGTTAAACTGTGCCTCCATAGTCGCAAAAATAACAGCATGATTTCCGCATGCCTTCTCAAAAAATAAGCCGTGCTGCTGTTGCCGTTTCGCCTTTGTTTCTCTCAGAGATGCACTCGGAGGAGAATGACAGCGCAACTCCCATCCAAAACAATGTGCAGTTCCCCGCTGCTGCTCCTGCTGAGCTCAGAGCCAATGACGAATCTCACTACGGAAAAGGTTTGGCTTATGAATATTAAGTAGCTTACGCTGACGTTGCTTGGTAACCTTCCTCAAGCTTCCAGTCGGTCACGTGACACAATTAACATTCATAAGCCAATCCTTTATCATAGTAGGATAAGAAACTAGTCGTTTTACATTTAAAGCGATAGCGCTCTGTTGATTTGTGCAGAATGTCGCGTTAAGCGGGTCATCGTGAAAGTTGTGGATTTGTGCAATACGTATATTTTTGGGGGAGGTACGGAAGACCATGTAGTTTTTGACTTGTTTTGCTAAAGTCACAACTTAAAGTGAAATTCCACAATATATATATATATATATAAATTAATTAGCCTAATTAATTATGTCATAATTTAGGCTACTCATTATGCTACTGTTATTTAGTATTATAAATAGATATGCATTTATCATTTTTATATTTATATTTATTAATTTAGTTTTTTTATATATGTATATATATTTAGGTATAGTAATTTTAGTACATTTAGCTGCCAAGGCAACATTTGTAGTAGCCTAAGTAGTAACAAAAATAATTTTATAGTTTTTTTTTTAAGACACTTAATAAGTAATACTACTACTATTACTACTGTCAATAAACTATTAGGCTAACTGGAATTTTAATGTCTCAAACAAACATCAACATCTCCTGAGAAACATGAGTCATATTTCTGGATCAGCCTCCAGAATATTTATTTTAGTTTGTGTAACTGTTTCTCTGCAAAATGATTCACTTATCTGAGTTAAATACCTCTTAAGTTACCTCAAACATAAGCCTAGAAGCATTAAGGATACTGTTTTTTTTTGTTTGTTTTGTTTTTTTGAGGATGATGATGTTCTGTCTTTAGTATGAAACAGTTATGCAAATTAGAAGTTGCCATGTTAAAAACCTTATATTTGGAACAACTGGCATAATTTGGTGTATCCAAATTAACATGCAGAGAGTTCTGGAGTATTGAAGATATACGTTTTTGAAAGTGTATGCATTGACACAATGTCATCAACTCCTCTGGACAAAATCTCTGCTCACAAAATAAAGAAGGCCAGTGACATAATTTAAAAGTTTACTGCTGGAGTTCTTCTTTTTGCAGCAAAACAAACATTGTTATAAAATATAATTTCCTTTCCTTTACTTTGTTGACACTGAAGTGACTTTCATGAGTAGCCTGAAGTGACTTTCATTGTGACTTTCATTTGCAGGGAATCATTTGCAGTGATCCTCACATAAGGACAATAGAAATGCCAGGTATAGACAAATAAAGATGTATTATCATCTGGGTAAGAAGTCAACAACATTCTCAGAAGGCCATACTCTCCACTGCACACTCACAGCGGGAGAGAAATAAAATTATCTCACTCAGGAGAACTGCTCTTTCTCTCTCAGGAAAATTAGATTGGCTCTGTTGATAGAGACCAAAGTAAACAGAGAGATGTGGCATCCTTCGTGTTCATAAGGAAAACTTTGATATTAGCCATATTTGTACCATTTTGTGTAACCTGGCAGTTCTACTGGAAAGAGACACTGAGGTTGATTTTAGGGCATGGGAAGCAAAACCATACTTTACACCAGAGACTGCTGTTTGAAGATTCGCCAGCTGAAAATTAGGCAAATTTCATGTCTGTTTAGATGTTAAAGAAAGTCATGAGCACATGCAAAACTGAAGATTGAAAGCAAAACCAGGTCTCAGTGCTCCCGTAAACAGTTATGTAATATATAATAGCTACTAAAAAAGTAACTGAAAAGGCTTGTCAGTCTCACACATATTAAATGTGCTTAATTTAAAATACAAGGCCCATGAGACAGTTCTGGTTTATTTTGCCATGTTTTAGATTTTCCCTCCCGGATAACTTTAAGTAGGTCATAGTGAGTGCATCAGCCAAAGCACCTGCAATGAAAGTGGTTGTGGAACACTGACTAGGAGGATAAACATGTGATATCACATTCTGTAAACGATTTATTGCAGAAACAGATTACGCAACAGAGCCCACCATCTGTCCTGACTGCAGAACACACTCTCTCTTCTCTGTTGTGTGAGCTGGTGAGGGGCAGAATCCTCCGTCTGCCTGTGTAATGGGGCTGACCTGCTCTTTAGTCAAGAATGTTCCTAAGCTTCTTTTTTTTTTATCTTTCTACTTTCTTACTCATATTCAGTGTCTCTCTGTTCATGAAATCACTATAAGATCATCCTTTCTAGCTTCATGGGTTTACTTTTCCTTTTTGTTTTATGTTGTTATTAAACCTACATTTAGAAATCAGTAACTTAGATTAAAACACATATATCACCATCACTGTCACCAGACCTAAACAATCATCTATTGCACAATAACAGAAACTACGATCCAGAGAGAGAGGGTTAGGTTGCACTGTTTCATCATAGTCTTTATCATGTTACTGATGCAGAAATTATGTGCAGCTGGAGATGAAAACAATACTGAACAAATGGCAGTGTGTTTGTTTATGCGTCTAGTGTTGAAATACATTGCACTAGGCTGTCTATGAAGTATTTCACAAGATGTGTAGGTGCTATATCATTTATTTATTTAGAATTATGTGTTAAATTCTCTATAAATGTGTGTTTGATGTGTGTTTTCGATTATGTGGCTACCATAAAAAATAATGTTAAATTTCAGATGTAATTTTACATAATCTTTGAAAGTTTTTATTATGAATTGTTTAATAAGCTGTAGTTCAGAGCTGTCTTGCTATAAAGTGCTTTCGTGTGAATCAATTATATTATATTAAGAGATGTTCTGGCGCCCTCGTGTGGTGAGATACTGATGGTGCTGTAAAGACACTAAACTACTTTTAACATGCATAACTAACAGAATGACACTAGAGACGACAGAGAATATATTGCACATATAATAATTTGACAATACATTAATATGAGAATATATTTGGTAATCGATTATTTGTTTAATTTATTACTATAATAACATAAGGTTGTTGTCTAGATGCAAAAGAAAGCAAGTCATTTTGTTTTACTCTTAATGCTTAAATTCACCCAAAAATGAACATGACGTCATTAATTACTCACCCTCATGTCGTTTCAAACCTCTCGCTCATCTTCAGAACACAAATTTTTTTTTTTTTGGAGAATATCCGAGAGCTTTCTCACCCTGCATAGACATCAATGTGTGGCACTCTCATGAATGTGTAGAAAAAATGGAAAAAAAGGTTAAATTAAGGTTTTTGTTTTGTTCTTTTCATAAAAGTATTCTCCTATCTTTATGACATTACAGACATTACAACCACTGATGTCACATGGACTACTTTAATGATGTCCTTACTACCTTTCTGGGCCTTGAATGAGGTAGTTGCGTTGGTGTCTTTGAAGGGTCAGAAAGCTCTCAGACTTCATCAAAAAAAAAAAAAAAAATCCGGAAATGAACAACCCTGCTGGTTGGATTAGTTATTAGACCACCTTTTCATATTGATGGCTACTCACAATAATTGACTAAATACTTTTAAGTATTTATTGCAAGCAATATATCTTTCACAAATGTTTTATTATAAAGATACTAAAATTTTATTTTTTTAAAGACATGCAAAAAATAAATTATAAATAATACTGATGTATTGATCATGTGGTATTTTATGTATTTATATGATATCTTCTGCCTTTTACCTTTGAAATTATTTTGACATCGTTCCTCTGCTAAAAGCATGACCTCTCACAATCCACACTTCGGACAAAGTCTGCAATGAAACAAACAGTATCCCACTTTGTCAATATGGTCTGTGACCTGCCAGTATATCCGATAATCCAGAAACATTCTCTGCAGGACTTTTTGCTGATTATGATTACTGCTTATTTAATTATTTAGCATCTCTTAATAATACAACAGCCACATTTAAATGTATTTTGAAAGTACAGAAGGTTTGAGTCATGTAATGACCAAAAAATTATAGCAGACCGCACTTGCTACACCTAAGTAGATAAACTGAAGATAAAACTTTTGAAATCCATAAATAAGTGGTTTGACTTTTGTCCATTACACAGACCCACAGATACCTGTATACCTGTTAACCATTCACACACACTTGTATAGACATAAACCCACAAACACCCACACACTTACAGGACACTGACCTTATATGTAAAGTAAGATTTAGAGCAGATCTGCAGCGTGTCACTCCTTCAGAGACCAACGGCCAGCATGAATCTCAAGCCGTGTCTACTGCTGCTCTTTCTCTGTGCTGTCATTATTCCTGCACAGGTGTGTATAAACAAGTTATATGCTGATATACCATAGCAGCATTACTTCCGTTATTCTTAAAATACATTGTCGTATGTAACAGATTTTCATCTGGATGAATATTAAGTAATGCTATATGTGACCACAAAACCAATCTTAAGCAGCACAGGTATGTCTGTAGCAATAACAATACATTTAATGGTCAAAATTATTAATTTTTCATTTATGCCACAAATCATTAACATTAAGTAAAGGTCATGTTCCATGAAAATATTTTGTAAATTCCATACCATACCATAAATATATAAAAACTTGTTTATTATTATTATTATTATTATTATTTATTTATTTTTATTAGTAATATGTATTGCTAAGGACTTAATTTGGACAACTTCAAACGCGATTTTCTCAATATTTAGATTTTTTTGCACCCACAGATTCTAGATTTAGTTGTATCTAAGGTCAGATATTGACTGGTTTTGTGGTCCAGGGTCACATATTATGATTTGTTTCGTAGTTGAGGTCAAATTACACTATGTCAGCTACATTTATACTGTCTAAAGATTAAATATCAGATCTGAATCACCATTAGCTGATCTTGAGAAAAGAATGCATTTTCTTAGCAAGTTTTTCATCTCTCAACAGTTGAAAAAAGAGAAACATGATAAGCACGAGGAACGTGGTAAACATGGGCACCATGATAAACACGGGCACCATGATAAACACGGACCGCAAGATAAACATGAGAGGCCTGGTGGTAGACATACAAAGAGGGGCAAAGAAAGATTGGAGAGTAAGTGGTCACCTTTTGGGTTGAAATATAGTGTACATCCATATTTTTATGTCCTAGCAAATGTCCAATTTACAACTTATGATATCAGGCCTGAAGGCTGAGTTTGGAAGGTCAGATGACTCTGATGATGACGACGATGCAAATGATTGGCTGTTTGAGCTTCAAGGTCTAAGAGGTATGATTTATTAAACAGATTTTTTTTCCTCGTATTGTGGGGTTAGTGTGTTTTTTTTTAGAAGAAGAAATTTATACTTTTATTCAGCAAGGACACATTAAATTAATCAAAAGTGACAGTAAATAGATTTATAATTTTACAAAATATGTTCTATTTCAAATAAATGATGTTCATTCATATTCAACAAAGGATCCTGAAGAAAATAATAGCATGGTTTCCCCCAAAATATTAAGCAGCACTGATGTTTTGAGCATTGATAATAATAATAATAATAAGAAGAAAAATGTTTCTTAAGCACCATATCAGCATATTAGAATTATTTCTGAAGGATCTAGTGACACTGAAGACTGGAGTAATAGCTACTGCAAATTTAACTTTGCCATCATAGGAATAAATTACATTTTTAAATATCTTCCAATAATAAAAAATCACAGTATTCACAATATTACTGTTTTTATTGTATTGTCAAACCATTACAAACATTCTCCCAAAATGAAATCAGCTAAATTTCCCCCTTTGGCTATTCAGGAAAATGCAGTCCAAATCCATGCCTGAACGGTGGGGAGTGTGAAGAAAAGAGAGATAAATTCAAATGCAAATGCCCAAAGCAGTTTGTAGGTAGAAGATGCGAGAGAGGTATGAGTTCACTTCATTTCACCTGTTTATTTATATAAAGCACTGAAGTTTTGAGTTCTGAGAAGCATTTGATGTTTGTTTTAGGGAAAAGGGTTTGTAAGAGGGGAACCTGTGGGACAGGACTGTGTCTTTTGACCCCATCTCCTCCCTACTACAAGTGCAAGTGTTTTCCACCATTTGCACCACCAAACTGCAAATCACGTAAGATATACAACACTGAACTCTTGCTGCACTAATACACTGTTTCTTAGCAAACAAACAATGCTCAGACCAAAGAGTAAAACTGCTCTACAACAAAATCATTTCTATGTATTGAAAATATGTGGATTTTATATGCTCTGTTTATGATTTCTGTCTTTTTGTTTAGCTGCTCCGTGTAATCCAAACCCTTGTCAGAATAGCGGCAGATGTGTTGTAGACGATGGTGATTTTGATTGCATCTGTACTGATGGTTACAGTGGACAATACTGTCAAGTAGGTGAGTGTATAATTACGCTGCATTTCTCTCCTTTAATTCATTTCTGTGTACAAAAGATTCAGCATGTTCATGACAACAATGTCATTTTTCTCACAACACAATCATACTGTGCTGTGACTGTATCCTCAGGCCCTGATGACTGCTATGAAAGGGATGGACAGTCATACAGAGGAAAAGTGTCTCAGACAAATGATGGGGATGAGTGTCTTGACTGGAACTCTGACTTCATTCTGGATAAAGGAGTTTTTCCTACAGTGGCATTTGCATCTACTGAAGGCCTGGGACCTCATAACTTCTGCAGGTAGGGACTAAAAGACTAGTAGGACTAAGTAGTGCATTCAATGTATGTGAAAACATTTAGCATTTCTGAATCCTAAAACTTAACATTAACATGAATAAATGTATTTATTTTAATGCCAGATTTTCAGTCTGGTCTCAGACTTTTAGACTGTACTGAATATACACACACTGAATATGCACAAAAACACCATTCCACAGTAGCAGTGGACTTGTAATCACAGTAACCCTCAAATCAGCAGCAAATCCTTCATTACAGAAACCCTGATGGAGATAAAAAGCCATGGTGCTTTACAAAGAAGGACAAGAAACTTCGATGGGATTATTGTGATGTCAAAAAATGTCCCACACCCGGTAAGATTTCTTATAAAGGGACAGTGAGGTTTATAAAATAATAGTTTTCCGCAGTGAACTCAGAAAGACATCAGGCTTTAGCCTGATTATGTAGCCTTCAGAGTCATTTGAATTAATAATCAAGAACCGTATCTTTGAACCCTCTCTGACCCAGTGGATGTATTAAATTACATGATCTAACATTGCTAAATCTGCATCGATTTCCATTTTTAGCTATTACTCACATGCTGCACTTTTTCCACAGCAACAACTGCTGAAGCTCAACCCACCAAAGCTGTAATCACAGAAAATATTCCAACAAAAGTAACTACTCTCCCACCAACCGTACCAGCTAAGACAGGTAAGAATTCCTCATCATTACCCAGACGCCATGGCAATGCAGTAGCACACTTTATTATCCAGTTGTGATCCATTTAAAGTTTAAACCAAAAGCTGTATCTTTAACTATAGTCACTTTACTGATCATTCTAAATATAACAGTTCCTTCTTTTGAATTTAATTTGCTGAGAGACACTCCAAGAGTACTCCAGTACAACAGCACTAGGACTTTTTTCACTAAGTAGGTGGTAATAAGTGAATCATTGAATCATTTATTCAACCAACAAATTCAAAACATGGATTCAAAACACTTCAGTGAAATGTGGTCGTCATTTAATGCCGCTGCTGCACCCCCAGATTGCAAATAAGTGCAAGTTGTGCAATGTATTTTTCTTAATTTGTCAATATTATGTCTAAAATTGAAGTAATTTAATATTAACTTGTTTACTGAACAGCTGTTTATAGCCATGTCAAACTCTAATCTCTACAAATCCTCTTGCTTTGCACTTTCCACAAATGTCCCCTACCAGATGGCAGCATAACTCCAGAGAGCACCAGTTCAGCCCAAGTAGCCACTACTCCTGTCCCACCAACCGCATTACCAAAGAATGACACTTTAACAAGGGCTTTTCTATCCTGTGGTAAACCTGAGCCGAAAAAACAAATAAACCGGATTTACGGGGGTCTTAAAGCTATTCCTGGAACCCACCCATGGCAAGTATCAGTACAGGTTAGGCCTAAAGGATCCGTCCAAGAGTACAGACATATCTGTGGAGGCAGCCTTATCAAGCCTTGTTGGGTGCTGACCGCTGCTCACTGTATGTAAGTATGGCCTTTAGTACAGTATCAAAGTACATAATGCATTTAACTAAATTAATTTAAGAGCTTTTTATAATAAAGCTGACTTCTCATATCTTAAATGTTTCTTTGTGGTTAATAACCTTGAATATTTTCTCCTAGCAATGTTTTTAGTTTCACATTTAAACTTGGTTTTGTTATCTTTCGTTGTGTGTACAGTGATAAAAAGCATGATTACAGAGTTATATTGGGAGGACTAAATTTGATACAAAAGGAGCAAACAGATCAGACTGTGCTGGTTGAGGATAAGATCATCCATGAGAAGTTTAAGGAAACCCCTGATGTCGTCTACAATGATATTGGTGAGTAATGTATTTTTTCAAATCAATTCCAGCTTATTTGTATAGTGCTTTTCATGATACAAATAATTGCAAAACAGCTTTACAGAAAATTTTAGTTAGTTTGTTTTTTACTTTTTTTTTTTTTAACTCATCAGGCTTTTATTTTGAAGGCCGTGTTTCCTTTTTTTTCTAGCTGTGGCCAAAATTGTCACTACCAGTTTATAGTATTGTGCAATATTATGAGTGTCCGTCATTTTTAGTTGAAAGTATGTAGTGTACTCCAGAAACGATCAAAAAGCACATACAAAGGAACAAGAATTTCAAAATAAAAGCCTGATAAGAATAAGAATTTCAAAACAAAAGACACCAAAAGAAATTCACATTATTCTTTAAATCCTATGCAATTAATCTGGCTATTTAGTAATAAAAAATTTTGAGAAGCTCAACAAACCACTTAAAGTCTATACTTTTTATTTTCTTGTATTTCCTTTTTTATTCTTTGTTGTGGCATAGCTTTATTAAAACTGAAAGCTACTAATGGAGAATGTGCTAAGGAAACTCAGTTTGTGAAGGCCGCCTGCTTGCCCAAAGAACCTTTTGCAGATGGAACAGAATGCAAAATTTCTGGATGGGGAGCCACAGAGACGTGTATGTTTCCATATGTCTATTTCTGAATTTGTGTTGAACTATGAAATGACTGAATCTGTTCTCTTTTCCTTCCTCACTGTAGCAGAGTATGGCTCCATCCATTTGCTTGATGCACAGGTTTTGCTGATTTCTCAGGAGGCTTGTTCCAACAATAAAGTATATGCATCTTTGCTGGATGACGGGATGTTTTGCGCTGGCTATCTCAAGGGAGGAGTAGACTCCTGTCAGGTGGGTCATCATTTTAACCATATAATCTTGTTTAGTAAAATTAAAAGCAGAAGGTACTCCTGTAATAATAATAATAATATTAACATTCAACTCTCTTTGTGGCAGGGTGACTCTGGTGGGCCTTTAACCTGTGAGAGAAATCAAACACACTATATCTATGGTATAGTGAGCTGGGGAGACAGCTGTGGGGAGAAGAACAAGCCTGGTGTCTATACCAGAGTCCTTAAATATTTGGATTGGATCAATAAAAAAATTAGTGCCCCACAGTAGCATGTCCATGAAATATTAGTCACAGCCACAGTGTTTTCTGTTATGTACTCTGATCTATTGGCAAAGTTTGAGATAATTCTTCTGAAATTAAAAAAATTTTGTGTCATCGTTGAAATTTCTTTTCCCCCCCCACGATTAATACTTTTATTCAAATTTTAAAATACACACTTTTTTCAGTTCTAGTTAGCTTCAAACGTTTAAAAGTTTGGTGTTTGGTGTCAGTATTTTTAGGAAATAAATATAATAATTATTCTGATTAATTAAATAGATTGAAAATTACAGTAACAAACTTAATAAATGATAACTTTATTAAGGTTGTTAGAATTAATTAATAAATGCTGTTCTTTTGAACTTTTAAAAGACTTTTGAAGTAAATGTATCTCAGTTAAGTAGCACAAATGTTTCCAACATTGATAATAACAAGAAATGTTTCTTGAGCAAATCAGATTTCAGAAGGACAATGTGACACTGAAGACTGGAGTAATAGTGCTGAAATTCAAATTCCAAGTCCATTACGGGAATAAAATCTATTTCTAAAATATATTAAAATAGAAAACTGATGTTTTAAATTGTAATGATATTACACAATATTGCTTTCTTGCTGTATTTTTTGTAAAAAAATAAATGCTGCTTTGGTGAGCATAAGAGTGTTCTTTCAAAAACATTAAAATATTTGCTTACCGTATACTTTACAAAGGTAGTGTACATATGGTGTGCATATGTTTTTGAATATCTTTTACATTTCCATTTTGAATTGCCGATCATTCCAACTGATGATGAATGAAATCGCATTTGTTGAAGGTTTGCAACGAAGTTGAATCAACTGAAAAAACAAACTAACAAATCTAATCTACACAAAGTCAAACCTGTGCTAGAGAGGCCTACTTTATCTTCTAAATTCTACAATATGCATTTAAGTATGAGGTATGAGTTTTAAAGATGATTAGGATTGACAGATCTTAACAGGTTTTGAGTTTGTCCCCTGAAGATCGTGACCTGGACAAAGAGCCAGGTGTAGAGAGTCTGTAAATGTCCCAGCACAGAATGAGTAGAGCGGTGTCATGCTATCCACCCCTAAAAATGTCACCAGGCCTCCAGGAAAGCTGCAAAAGATCCCTATCCGATGGAAGCAGGTGGAAATGGGCAAAGGATGAGCAGTACCTCCATGCCAAGCATTGTAGTCTCCGTCAAAGTACTCCAGGCACCAAGATTCAGCATGACGGCCCAGCCAGCAGTCCTCCTTTTGGCCTTTTCTAGAGATGGATGGGTAGGTGAGACCCAGTTCCCAGTAGATCTTTCCACTCACGTCTACCTCCCAGTAATGGTGACCAGAATCCCAGCATTGGACGCTCAAGACGTTCAGGGTGGTGTCAAAGCGTCCCTCATGCTCAGGGACTTCTTGCCATACATCTGTGAAAGTGGCACAGTCCCCTTCAGATGAAATAATCAACTTGGGATGGGCAGTGGAAGGGTCCAGGACCACTTCTGAGGAATCTGTAAAATGAAGATGGGTTTAAAACTACCATAACCATTCAAACAGAATGCATTTTTGCCAACAAGCAAGGCACTCTATTTAAAATAAATTTAATTATAAAAAGTGTCTTGAGACCCTGTGTTATTTCCCTTATTGTACTGCCTATGAGTTGTGTTTTTTCAAAAGTAATTACTGTATATTTGCTGCAAATTGTTCATGCAAATGATCAACGATTTTATGTGCTATTGACAGTCACTCACAGCTCTTCAGCAGCCTCTTAGCAATGGGGATCTGTGAGCGGATAAACAGCAGTAAATTGTTGGTGAGGCCCAGTAGCTGATCTGATTTGGCCTCATCAAGTTTTATGAGTCTTGGGTCTGTCGCTGTTAGCAATTCCAGCACCCTGACAACAGAAAGTAGATCAACACCACAGATTACACCTGTCCTCCATATTGAGTTTAAGGTTAGTAGCTAGAATTACTATTTGTTTGGCTATGCTACCATTGAAAATTTAAATCAAACATTCATAAAATATTCATACCATTTCAAACAAACAGAAAAAGTCAAATTCTCCCCAAAATGCATTTATTTGATCACAAATACCATTAAACAATAATATTGTGTAATAATTGTGTAATAATCATTTGTAGCTTAAACCAACTTGGAACATTTCAGGTTTATTGCTGTCTAATCTAATCTAATTTCATTAAAAATATCTTAATTTGTGTTCCGAAGATGAACGAATGTCTTACGGGTTTGGAGCGACATGAGGGTGAGTAATTAATTACAGAATTTTCATTTTTGAGTGAATTGTACCTTTAACTACTTACTAAATTTTGAATATGTCAGAAAATGTATGTGTATGTGAACTAAATGAACCCATCAAGCTACAGAATTAATGAAACTATTTAAGAATGCTCGTTCCAGTAAGCTAAACAGTGTTCATAACAGCACATTAAATAAACCTAAACATGAACTGGATGCTGGCAAACATGATCTCTACAACCAAAATGCCTTTGCAGATGAGTCGTTCAGATTTCATTGTGCCAGTGAAGGCTAGAATGCCTGACA
>JAUMHE010000062.1:9064082-9087490 GCA_032359235.1 Enteromius mattozi | reverse complement strand
GATCTCTACAACCAAAATGCCTTTGCAGATGAGTCGTTCAGATTTCATTGTGCCAGTGAAGGCTAGAATGCCTGACATAGTGACAAAACAATCTCTCTTAAGTGCGGTTCTAAATATACATACCTGTCCTCATACATTGTGACCTATGAGAGAGAGAGAGAGAGAGGAAGAAATATACAGTGAGTATGCATTATGTTGCAGGGATGATAGGTTTAACCATGTATTGTTAGTCATTTGAATTATTGATCTATTCATTATATTTTTATATAATGACAGCCCATACCATCCATGGTAGATTGGAGTACAACAAATAAAAACAAAAAGAATCCATGACAATTGAACTGTTGAACCAATTGTTCTCCTGATAAAAGACTCACCCTGTCACCAAGCTGTATGTCACTGTCCAACATCTCTTCATTCAGCTGAACCTCAATGTCTCTGAGCAGGACGCAGTTTGCTTCAATGAGGCTGTCTAATTCTCGAACCGCAGCCGTCTCCTCCATCTCCAGCAGAGACAGAGTGATCTTACAGTCCTCCTCCAAAACTCTCCGCATCTCTTCATACTTCTTCATTATACTTCCTCTTATTGCAGAGGACTTTGACTTAGAAAGATAGGGGAAATGGTTACACTTAATTGGGTAATCCTGTAAAATTTTGATTAATTGCATTTAATTTTTATCATTTTTGAAAGAAGTCTCTCATGCTCTCTTATGCTGCATTTATATGATTAAAAATACAGCAGAAATTTTGTGAAAATATTAAAAGTTTTATGTTTTAATATATACTAAAAGTATACTATATTGCAAAAATATAAAAAGTTGTATATTTGAATAAATACTAAAAATACAATGAATTTGTGTTTAGTTTTTGTTGGTTAATATTTTTGTAAAAAACATGGTATCTTATTTCCGGATTCTAAAATAAAAAAGCTTTTTATTTATACATAAATACATTTTTACAACTAATCTATTTAAAACAGGATTTGCAACATAAAAAAACCCTCTAACATCTAAAACATAAATATCTAACATAAATATCTTTACAGTCATTTTTGATCAAAATAATGTATATAATAAATACAATACAATGCAATAAAAATAAAAATCTCTACTGACCCCAAACTTTTCAACAGTAGAGTAAATAAAGGCCTTAAAATGACCATATACTTACTGTATATAATTATCTTCAAATAAAACAAACTTATAATAAATAATATACTTTTTAAAAGTTTATAAAAATGTTTTCACTCAGAAATTATTAGTAAATTTTACAATTATTACACAGAAATGACAATGAACAAATCAAATTAAATTTGAAATATTAAGTTACAAAAAACGAAATTGTATTTTCTTGTAAAACCTATATTTAAAAAGATTCACATATTGAATATTGTTTTATTTTATACACTGTACTCACTTTAATTTCATTTTGCTTGCCATTTAGTTTCTTCAGTCTACATCTGATCGCTTCCCTTTGCCTCATGAGATGATCCTGGTTAGTTGTTTGCATGTCTTGTTGAGAAAACAAAGAAGGGAAAAAAACATGCATCAGATTTCAAGCAAACTTTGACATTTTTAGGATTAAAAATAAGAGTGAGTGAAACTTACCTGACACTGAGCTTTCATGTCACCTTGCTTGGACTGAGCTGTTGGACTGAGAGACAGTCTTTATGTTACTTTCACAAAGCCTTAGGGGGTAATTTGCAACTGTTCCAGCAAGCGAGATTTTAAGGAGCTCATGCTTCACTAATAGTGAAAGCAGATCACATGGGTGGGTCACAGTGGCACGGTCCTGCAAGAGATAAATGACATTCACCTTGACTTGTCGCTGTGACGCATCTGTCACTGCAGCGCTGCTCACCACCTGTGACAGGACACTCACATACCGCTTCCTCTCCAGGCCATTTTTAGAGGTGGTATTTAAAGAAGTGGATAGTGAGACATTGTCCCATGTGGATTCATAACAAACAGGTTCTGTAATACAGCCTGTGTATACTTTCTACAATGTGGCTATTAATGTTACTCACAGTGAAACAAAGTACAAGTGGCTTCTGGGAAATGCAGGAATGAGAAGGTCAGTTACAGCCTTCATGCAGTAGCACGCAAGAGAGCCTACTATTCAGAACAGTGAGAAGAAGAGAACAGATTGAGTGAACAGAAGAATAAAAAAAGTAACACTGAAATTAGCACCAATAGTAAAAAAAGTATTCATTTTTAAAACTCCTGCTCACAGATGAATCCACCAGATGGCAGCAGAGCTTGCACATGGCTGGACATCTGGGGAGAATCTGATTATTTGATACTAGTTTACCTGATTTAGGACAGAAAACAGTAGGGATGATGATAAAGATGAAAATCCATCCCTGTTACTATATTAGCTGTATTGTGCAACATTTTGCATTCCTTAATTTAAATAATACTTTGCACAAATACAAAAAGAAAAAGAAAAAAAATAGATAAGTAAATAAATAGTTTGTAAAATAGTTTGCATTCATTTTTCAATTGTATAATAAGTTTGTACAATAATATTTGTACAAATATATATGAAAAATAAGAAAATGAATGAATAATTTGTGCTTTCCTTTTTAGTAGTACCATTAGTTTGTACAGCAGTACATTGTAAAAAAAAAAGAATAAAAAAAAAGATAATAATAATAATACAAAAAAAACTAAGTAATTAAATAAACAGTCTGTGCAGTATTAACATACATTTGTACAATAGTATACATCAATATAAAAGTAAAAGAAAAAAAAAAGGAAAGCACTATTTTAGAAACTTGAGCAAAGGTTATATTTCATTTTATATTCACTGAAAAATGCTAGTAATTTATTTTACCCAAATAAAATAATTTAGTGGAAAGTTAGTCAACTAAATTTGTTTATTTAAATGTAGGTAAATAAATTGATTGCAACCACTTACCTTCTTTCAGTAAATATAAAATGAGATATAACCTTGGCTTAAGTTTCTAAAATGGTGCAAAAGAGCAATATATACAAAAGGAAAAACAATTTAGAAATTAAATTTATTTACAATTTTACAAACTGGTATAAAATTAAAAATTAGTATATCCAGTAAATATTTTTTTCAGTGATAATGTTCTATAAATTTTATCCGCTGCTGAGGTTTTCATTGGTCTAAATGTGGACAAGCATTTAACGACAACACTGTAGTATGTCTGGCAGTCTAAATGCACATATTGCATAAAAATACAAGCACAAATAAAGGATGATCTAACTTGTCTTCCTTTGTCCTTACCTTGCTCCTTAACAATAACAATAAAGCAAAGCCAGCGTGTGCTCTATTAAATGCAGGCCCGGGCACATTACTGGACTCAGAGGTGGATTGGGAAGACCACTGTGATCCATAATCCACCTTTCATCAGAATTTCCTGTGGAAATAAAGTCCCTTAATTTCTCCAATCTCCACCATTAGACAGCAAAACCTTGACCCCACCGTTACCTCCCCTCTGGTCCTTCTTTAAACCACTGTCTATTAGGCAGCTCAAATTAAATCCCTGCTGTTGGACTTTAATAAGAGAATATTTGCTCCTGTATTTTAACCTTGTTATCCAATATCCTGTTCCATATTCCTCTGAGTATATGCTATGGGCTGATTTAATACAGAAAGGGTGGCTGACTAGCGGCCCACATGAAGAAGGCAGGTATTGAAGAACATTTATGTATGTACGTATATACAGTATATATATATATATATATATATATAACATTATGGGTCATTAATTAAGCAATATAAACAAATCCATAAATTAATAAAGTGTGTGTTTTCTGCATTTATAATTGTACTGTTCAAACTGTAATCTGCCAATATCACCAACTGCTTGAGGAGCTAATTATGTAGGCTCATTGTGTTGTAGTTTTTACAAATCATGCTGAAAAGTATTACCTATGCTAATTTTTAAGGATTTGAGCATTTAGTGACCAAGGACATGAAATGTTATATGTTGCTTTATCAAACTGTACCTGTGAACATCAACACAAGTGTGTGTGTTGCACTTGACACCTGTTTATGTTTGGCAGAGGACAGTTCATTAAATATGTACAGAGTGTGTAGTTGTACTGGGTGAGGTTAAGTGCTTTGTAAACCTCTTAGGATTTTATCAACAAAGAAAAGGCCCTTACCAGCTGTAACCACATATTCCAAGTGTCACATCCACATTTGAAGCCTGGCTGAAAAAAAAATTGCTATCAAATTTAGAACAGTTAGACTGTAAAGTCAAAACAAAAGGTTCTAAAATGTAGCGCGTGTCTTTGCTTTTTCAACAAAATGCGGAAATTCAAATTCTGAAGGCGCTAAAAGACGCTGAAAAAAATAGAACTCAACCTGGCAACATAATCTCGGATAGGAAACTCTTTCCGTGTTAAATGATTTACGTTTTATTATCTGGCAGCCCTTCCTGTTTAGTTTAGGTGGCAACATAAATAACCGAACAAAGGATGCCCATGCAGGCCTGAATGAAAACAGGGCCAGCCGGGCACTGTATGCATCCGCACTCATCTTACAGCCTCTCGCTTATATTACCGTCTCACTTACTGTACTTCCCCAGAGCCGGGAAAAGCTATCCGCTGTATCTGCATCTCTAATGGCTGCTGCCTTTTGGGGAGTTTTCAAGCAGAAGGAACCGGCAGACAAGCAGCAATCGCTTAGCTAAATGCGTAGAGCAATCTTGAAACAGAAAACTGGAGCAGGACTAGGGGGTTGCTGGATGGGCTGAAATGTTATTTGGATGATACCCGTGCATTAAAGCAAGGGGAAGCTGTGTTGAGTTTCTCATTGAGAGGCAGCAGCAGGGCTCAGTGCGATAAGGAAATAAGGCTAATGTTACCTGATCTGGTATAATGTGAACCAATTACTACTCCATTGCACTTCATTACAGAACAGTAATAGGGCCAGGGTGAGCCACGCTATATGAGCAGCCGGGGGAAAATTGAGTGGTCATTGATAATATGATAAAAAGTGACAGAGAGAGAGGCCTCTCAAACAAATTATTGAAATTTACAGTGAGTGGGAGAAACAGAATAACCTCATTTAGGCAGCCGTGGGCCAGCACTTGTCCAAAGTAGCACACTCGACACAAAGGACTGCTTATGGAGAGAAATCTAAAACGATCAAAGAATTGTTTTAGGCCCTGAACTCGACAGACCTGCTCGGGACTTCGAAATTATTCAGGCGACCTTACTTCCTTCATTTCTAATACAAAAGGGAATTTGGTTTTCTGAGACACTTTGTTTTTAAGCGTTTCAGCTATTATTCAAGCTGTCGTTTGCATTATCTATTTATCTGTCTATCTGTCGTGGAGTTTTTTTGTACACACATGATCATATTACCATTACAAAATACTATTTTGTATCTACAGATTTCTTTTATCAGAATTTTTACTCATGCAACCTTAAAAAAAAAAAAAGAAAAGGAAAAGAATAAATCAATCCAATCACTGTCTATGCACATTTTCAATCATTCACGGTAATCAGATTGTGTTTACCTAAATGGGGACCGTTTTAAAGTATTATTAAAAACTTAAATGGAGTTTAGGCTCTGAAAAAAATGCTCATATGAAATGGTGTGCAAACAGTGTTGAAAGATTTCAATCGTTATTTGGACAGGCGTCAGACTGGTGAAAGGAAAATTAGCATTGAGACTGTCTTCTGTTGATAAGAGTCTTTGTCGACAGGAATACCAAGAGGTGTGAGTGACACTCTGCCTTTTGCTTTACAAACACACTCAAGTGCTTGGTAAATGTAAGTGAAGCACACAATAAAGGAACGATGAGATTCTCACATTGCTGTCCTACTGTGTCAAATATGATGAACATTTTATAAAACATAGTATCATATATAAAATAAAAGGCTTTGTTTCTTCTCATCTCATTCCTTTTCAAAATTATACGAAAAAAGTAGGCCTATTTATTTATCCAAAGTTCTCTGTATCGCCATAAACGTGTATTACAAGTTAGTAATATTAAAAATACACTAAAGTACTAAAAAGATTACTGCAGTGCACATAATTTAAGAGGCATTAAAAGTCCAGTTAAACTAATCACCAGGATCTAAATAGGCAATATATTGAATACACGCTTCATTGATCAAAACTGTTGTGAAACAACTTATCGGAAGCTCAATCTTAAACCACTATTTAAAGATCATTTTGCTTTCATCTACTGTCTGTGTTCTGCTGAAAAAGCTCAAACATGATAAGCATTCAATTTGGAATAGCAGCTTTGGCTCTACAGTAATCGCAAAGTGGATATTAATCAGTCCTATTTATCTGTAGAAAAGTGTGTGTGGGTCTGGCTCAAGGTAATTGTTTCATCCTGAATAGAAAGTTGGTATGGCGGTCTCATTTTCATACCTAAATGCCCCTTTCAGGCCAGACTGAATCCCAGAAATGAACACTGTTAGCACTGCCAATCTTCCACGGCAGAAATATGCAGCGGTAATTTGTGTCCGTGATGGTATGTGGAGTAAGAATATTAGCTGTGAAAGCTGAGATTGCAACCTTTTAAAAACTTGTTTAAAATGCTAAACTAACAGTGCGATTATAGGGTGGTGGTGGCTCAGCGGTTAAAGATCTGCTCTAATCCAAAGGTCACAGGTTCAAATCTGAGAATGTTTGAGTCACCAACTGGAGCATTACTGTTATCATTTATATCATAGTGCTTTGAGCAAAGCATATAATCTCTTTATTTCTAAGTGTACTGTAAGTCTAGGAAATGTTTAGCTAAATAAGAACTAGGACTGAAAATGTCTTTCATGTTACACCCATCAAAACAAATTTGCTTTCAATTTCAGCTAATAGGTCAAATTTCTCAAAGAAATCCATTGCCATTTAATTAGCGATTTACATTAATACTAAAGGTTCTTTATTAATGGCTTTTCAAAGAGTTCAGAGGCAATTCCATGGTTGCATTGTGAGCACTGTTGACAAAAATATTGCAAATGTCCAGGAGCAGTTTTATTATTTCAAAATTTGCATGTATTTATCTGCGTATTATTGCATTATGTTGGCTTTATATTGGAACAAGAGCTTTACAAAAGAAATGAAACATTTCCTGGGGTCATTTGCATGTTTTATATAACTATACCAGCACATTTACTAAGTGTTACAACTTTTTAAAATATAATAATGTATTTTCTTGTCCAGAATTTCAATTGCACATTGAGCAACCCTATTTTAGCTTCATGTGACTTACCGCTATTAAAACACACCAATACTTCAGGCCTATTTACATTTTGACAGAATAAACAAATTAATGAACAGAGAATTATACACAAACACACTGATCTCACAGACTTTTTTTCACGTATCATTTCAAATTTTGACATCTATTAAATTCAGGTCTGTTACGTATTGACATTATATCACTGACATTGTAGGTGAGCCTATAAGTTATGCAGTTTATACCATAAATGAGCATTGTTGACAATGACTCAGCAGATTTGTTGAAAATAATAGACCCATGTGGGGTTCTAGATCTCTCTCCATGTTCTCGGGCCTCACTTGAAGTCCTGTGTGCAGTACAAATGCTCAACATCCCTAACAAACACAGTCTTTGTATGGAGACTAACATGACACCCAATGTGGAGGAGGTAAGCTTCCTAAAGTTAAACGCATCACTTAGCTCATTTTAAAAGGCTTTGAACAGACAGACATTAACCTGAAATATATGCGGGCCTCTTCCTTCAGCTTAATCCAGTATTTAATTAGAGCGGGTCAAGAGCTGGGGTCGCGTGCCTGGCTGATCGCTGCTTAAAACTTGTCCGCTGCACAAAGAGAGTACTGATAGAAAGCAACCACGGGAATGACTGCAGATCTCCGTCTAACCCTATCACAGGTTATTCTTACAGAAAGTGAACAGTGAGAGCAGAACACACAGAGAGATATGCTGCTCTAATGTTGTAAACAGAGTTAGATGAGTGGATAGATTAAGAAAATTACAAAACGTCAAGGCACGGAAGAATTAGGCCTGAAAAACAAATCGACATGGTGTATGTAGCACCTTTAAATGATCAATTACTTTTTAATTTATAACTTTAATTGATATTTTGTCTGTGCATCCAAGTTGAGGAAGTGAGAAAAGGTTGTAATTAATGCATATTAGTCAATTAATATTTATAGATAGGAACAATATTGTGTAAATAAGAATCCAAATGGTCATGTTAATGTGCACATTATGCTACTTTTAAAATCAAATTCAGTGACACTGACAATTTGTGCTTCTGTCACACAGCCACTAGAGGACAGAAGTTGACTGCAGATTTTCACATATTTTCTGTGCTTGAGAATATTCCTCGAAAAGGCTGCTTATCACCTAGTCAAGGGACAGGACGAGATTTATAGTAAAATAAGTTTTAATGCAATAGCAAGTCATAATTGAAATAATTTCATAATTCTAATTTAGACAAATGGTTTACATTATTTTTAAATAAATCAGACATGAATAATCCAGGTTGCCAAGTTATATCAGCTTTCTCTGTGATAAATTCTGCCAGAATAAACACATTTAACTGATAATTAGTCCAGTGACAATACAACTGTAATTTTATGTGTTGTTTTTTTAATTTGTGATGATGGATATTGAGCAGTATTTTATATTGGCCAGTAAGTACTTTCCTGTGTTTTACGTAACACAGGGATCACAAACTCTACATTTTATGGAATATCACAATTCTATGAAAATAAATTGAGACTGAGAAAACATAGCTTGTCTCAATAATTGTTCCTGCAGAGTAACAGAAAATGCTATAGAGGTAGGTTTCAAATTTTTCTAAGCTTTAAAAAATTTGCCAATTTTGAAAACTCGCAATGCAAATAGTTATTAATAATTATAATATTATTTGGTTTGTAGTCTTGATATTGTTGCTGTAAAATGTAATGCCTGAACAGCATTAGGAAAGTACATTTGTCATAATTTATACATTCATATTGCGATTTTTTATTTCAATTTTTTTCTAGGCAGAGTTGCATTGTGCTCCATTTATTTAATCTAATTTTTAATATTGAAGAAAAAAAAATCTGAAATTAGAATCTCACTTATCAGCTGCAACAAAATGGAAAATAGGAAATGATTTTACTGATGTGACTATTGCAATGTGCTTCTCTTTCTGTTTGCGAACATTGTCTTTGATTCATTTTACAAGGGTTCAAAAGACATATCATTTCTGTGCTGACAGGCAAATTCACCTGGATTGAATGATTCACTTCGACTTGACACCATTCCCAAACTGGTCATCCCGAGCGGAAGCAGAACTCAAAAGTTTGGTCTCCGAGCATGTCTGAGAGGGACGGGAGTGCGCCACAGAGACAGGGACAGGTCTGTTCCACTCCCAGCTCTTAACAAGCATAGTAATACATCAGTCAAAAGCAATAATTTTACAATTAATGAAATTCCAATTTGCCTTCAGAGCATTTCGCGTTGACATTTTCCACATTGCAACAGCGCTTTGATAAAGTTTTTAAAATGCAAAAATGCATGGCAGAGGCTAAAGACCAGCCTGGGTGTCAATGTGCCTGCCAGAGGACTATGGTACTTAATTTTTATCACCACTCGCCCAGGGCAAAGAAAGCCTGAATGTTAACATTGGCACCATTTTCATTATCGCCATATGATTATGGATTTTACTGTGTTTAGCTGATAATACAACCAGGAGCTCACCTTAAAAGAATTTGCTGGGAGCCTCCATTTCCACCCAAATGAAATTTTCATTTGACAAACAAGTACAATTAGGCTGCTCCTCTTGTTCAGTGTCAGTCTGTTTTCTGATTGAACTTAGACCAATTTGCCGACGCTAAATGAGTTTGAATAATTTACATTCTGAATGTCTCGGGGACATTAGCTTTTGGAGTGCTAAGTGGCAGCATGCTTTTTGAAGTTGCTGATGATTAGATGTCATCCTCCCTCTACCTGCACATTTTGCAGCCTACTTCAAAGTTAAGGAGTGAAAAACCTATATACCTTGAAGTACAATGACAAGTTAAAAGTGATTTTTTTTCTCTCTCTCTCTCTTTTTTGGGCCAATTCTGTTAGGCGGAGAGAAAATTACTTTAATATGTGTGTAATGCACTTCGTTAGCTATAATGCACTTTGCACTTCTCCGAGGGGGCCCTTTTCTTATTACAAACATTCATATTTGGTTCAATAAGAGGATTTGTTTCTGTCAAATTCGTATAACTAATAAAACACAATTGGTTAATTGAACTAAAACATTTACTAATTGGGATTTTAGAAATTAAACAGCATGCAGGTGCGTCATTTTCAGAAAATTCACAAAGGGATTGTTTCACACATGCCGAAAGCTGGATAGACAACCCCAGTCTTATTTATTGCATATTTGTACATATATGTATTTACATACATTATGGAAAATGACTCGCCTTCTGACGTTGTTTATTCTGCATTTCGACACACAGACACTTTCATACGCAGGTTTAGCTGTGTTATTGGTATTGCTTCCTAATTATGCACATTAACTTATCATTAGCTCGGGAATCCTTAATATTAGCCTCGGCATATAGAAAACAAAACAGCTACGAGCCAAGATAGCATTCACGCGTTCCCTCGGTTCCCCCCAGATCGGGCAGAGGTCTCTCCGACTCAATGACATCCAGTTGTTGTGTAAGTCTGCCAAGTCAGTTTATGGTTTCCCGTCCACCAGATCCAGTTTCCCTGTACAAATGTGCCTATTGTGCAGGCCTCTTGGCAGAGCAGACATACTTACTTTAATATTTGTGGGGCAGGATAACCTGCTGATACCGAGGAGGTCAGCTTGCCTCTCTATTTGCCTCCCTTGCTAGATTATAACTAGTTTCCATGACTGCGAGCAAACTGAGCCTGGCTTTATCACCGTCTCTGACCAAATCAGTCTGCGCTAACTGTCATTCCTGAACAATGAACGTACACAGAGTTTGGGTTGAATCCTGCATGTTTAAATAAGCGATGAGTTGCGCAAGACGACGACTTCACTCACCGCTGGTACATTTGAAAATCAGTCTGATTAGCAGCCATAATTAGACAAAGTGTGCGGCATTGTTGTTTGTGTCATTATAACCCTCTTCTGTCTGACATCTGTTTAGGATTCAATCCTGTAGGCAAATTCTCAAAAGACTGTTTTTAGGCCCACACAATAATGTAAATATATTAGAGGGGAAATTGTGCTGCAGATTACCTTCTATCAATGGGAACTAAGCCTCAGCTCAGAACAGGGAGATGAGGAACTGTTGAAAAGCAGGTCACTATGGGTAGAGGAATAATGCAACATTATTTGTTTTCTCTCTCTCTCTCTTTTCTCTCGCTCTTTCTATTGGATTTGGAATTGACCTCAAATTTGAGTAGCAGCTTTTTTGGAGTAATCCATTCATACTTGAGAATCTGAACACCAACGCAGAGCGAGCGCAAAAGAGAGAGGGAAGGGGAGGAAAAAAAAGAAGGGATCGCAAATAAAGGAGGGGGTGGGATAGATGAAAGGCGCAAGGATTTTTACAATGTGATTAGGAAGTAATGGGCTTGAAATAATGCTCCCGCAGCTTATGGGAGCAGTGCAGAAAAAATGGGGAATTTCCATTAAGGCTTTTCCCTTATTGAAGGTCAATGGCTCGACTTCGTTTTCCGATATCAAAATCATTACGGAATGAGCCGCGCTTGCCTAACGCTGAAATGGATGAGGGCCTGATTTGGTGCCCACCACCTTTGTCAACAATGAGTCCTCTGTCCTTGTCTGCGATAACTTACTACGCATGCACACACACTGACTCCAGGAGTCCTCCGAAGGCCCAGGTGGAACCGCTTCACTCCGTAATGGCTCTGTGGAATGCGGAGTAGTGACCCCTATTGGTTTCCCTTCCATGTGAGAGGCACGCGTACGTTAAAGCCTCCTCGCCTTGCCGCTGATGCAGGGAGAGCAATCAGTAGGGCATTACTCCCTGCTTGCCTTAATGAGCGCTGAGTACAGAGGGTTTAGGTTTACACAAGGTTATTAAAGAAACTTAACAAGGGCGCACTGAGACAAATCAAGCCGCATGTGCTAATACAGTCCTCTTCTGTCCAGAGAAGGAGACTTTGGTTCGGTCATTCAGAAACGTTGCTCTCGATGTGTAAATCGGCTCTACTGATGATAGTGAGATGCACTGGAATGAAGGTAGCTAGAATTAAACCCTTTATGATAACAAGAGTTACTCCTAAAGTTTGTCTAGGTCACAAACTTTAGTTAGTATCATGTGAAAAACTGAAAGTAAACTATACTTTTTCATAATTCTACAACTACATCCAGAAATTAATTTTAGTTTTAGATGCATGGTATATAATAAAACACTCAAACCTTTACAGTTTGCCTGCATTAAACATGAAAATGCTACTAAAAAGCAATAACTCTTGGGTGTATGGACTTAATTTAAGAGCATCACATTTTTTTTTTTTAATGATACTATATCCATAAAATATTACAATTAAGTAAAAAACTAAAACTAGATAATTCTTGAAGAAGAGGAGAGTAAAAAAGAGAAGAGAAAATAAAATAGAAATAACATTTATAATAACATCTATATGTAATAACATCTCCAAAAAAGATACCCAAAATTTGAGTTGCAGGTCTGTTCTGATAACAGGGAAAATAAAATGCTAAATGCACACAATTAAAAGTCATATATGCACAGTGGGAGGTAAAAATGCTTCAAATGCTTTGTTGTCCAACAGTATTTTGATCCAAATTCTTGTCACTGTATAAAAGAAGCTAGTCAAATTAGGCAGGTTGCCTGATATGTCCTCATCCTTTTAAAAACAAAACTATGCAAACTGAAAGAACATACAAAAAAAACAAAAACACTACATTAAACACAGGTTCACTCACAGCAAGGTTTATGCAGACATCAATGTATTCTAAGCTGAATTATGTGCTGCCAAGAGCATGAAACCAATAAAATACAATTTTGTATCATAAATCATTTTGGCAATGTGTTGGATCATCACTTGATGTGCAATGTAAAATCTGGTTCCTAAGGCAAAACCATTTGAAAACCAGTGCATTATGCCATTGTTTATTCACTTTTATGTGAATCCACCACTCCTTTCCAGAATACTTGAAAGTTGTTTGAAAAAAAATCATTATTGCAGTTTTCTTACAGGCTTACAGGTGTTGCTTTCATATACTCTGAAACTGCAAGGAATAAAGTTCAATTCATTTATAAAGCTGAGCGGTGTGCGTTTCATGTTCAAACCCCTTAAGTAGCTTGAGAGACCAATACAAAGAGCTGTAGGCCTCTCATTCAACGGTCCGGGTTCTTGGCTGTAATTGAAGAAAAGAACAAATCCTGAAAGAGAAAAATGGTGCCATGAGAAAAATAAGGTGCTCGCGTGGAGTGACGGAAAACAAACAACAGCTCTAAGCAGGCTATTATTTATTCAGTCACCAGAGAAATCAAAGCCAGTAACTGCTGTTACAATTGTTTGCTTTGCTTTCCTCCGCTTCTTGTCAAAGCATTGTGCCTTGATGATGCTTTGCATATGTTCTATGTGATCTTCACCATTATGCAATGCAGGACTCATGGGGTAGCGTGATTCAAGTAATGAACAATGAGAAGCTGTTTACATGCCGATCGTGAATCAGCATCTCTGGAGTTCTAGAATCACAATGGCATTTCCTTTAATCTGGATATATGCCACACATGCTAATTAGGCTAATTTCCAGCTGGTAAATTATCGCGAACATTAGAGTATGTATGGCACAATATCAAATAACACTGTCCCTTAGCATACTGTTTTCAATTAAGCTGTTTTCTGAACATGTAGGTTACATCATTATGCCACCAGTGAATCTTACCCATGTTAATATAGAGAATAAAGTATAAAAATAAAGTACAATAAGTAACATATCGCCAGTTAGTTGGTCTGTTTTGCTCCACCAATGGAAATCGATCCAAACAAAGTCACAGAGTCAGCAGAAAATAATTTTTGCCCATCTCCAAGTAATATAGTAGTAGCATTTCCTTTCTGAATGCATCAATGTTTTGAACTAATTGGTTAAATGAATAATTCAATGACTGACAGTCCAAATATGCTTATTATATGCTTATTTCCCTACTATTATCCAAATTCATATTCTACATAAAACAGATGGACATTTTATCATTCTATAAGTGACATGACAATTGCAATATGGCGTATGTAGACAGTATGTACTTTTTTATGCACCTAGTCATTCCTAAATAAATCAGTGTATTTTGAATGTATAAGTTAAATGAATGACTCAGAGATTCATTCATAAGGACTTGTCACCACCTACTGGCATCAGTTATTTAACCTGCAGATAGTTGATGGAAAATCTTCACCACTAATAATCAATGGAATGTGTACAAACAATGTAAATTCTCAATTGTAGAATCCCCTCGGCCAATCAAATTTAAGAACTGGAACAAACTCTTGTATAATTAGGTACAGTATATAAGAACAAAGACACTGAATCATCACTCCCATGCACAAAATACACTAGTGAATATGCCTTTGATGAATTTGAGTGTGTCATAGAATCTGAATAAACACAAATAGCTCAATGTTGAATTATATATTTGTAAGATATTGTTTTAGTACTCTTTAGGAATATAAGGAAATAATTAAGATTGCTTTATAAAAAAACACCTACACTTGGTGAGACGCCACAACACCACCTAGTGAGATGGGTTATATCCTATTTTTGATAAAGCTCTAGCTTGACAACGTAGACTTTATACTTCCACTCAATTTCAGATCACTTCAAAGCAAAGGGAAGTAGCAGAGTTTGGTATAACCAAGCTAATAAAGCTCCAACCCATGGCATTCCTCCTTGAATCTCATTGAAGTTAGCACAGAAAAACACACATTTTGTGTTTTGTGGCTGTATAATCAGCACATTGATAATATAATTTGTGTTCCCATTCAGTCTGGATCACTAAACATATTTTAAAACTATGTGATAATTCTACTTCCCACACGCATCCAAATTTGGCCTGAGATTCTTCACAGCAGTCAAAACTAGGTATTACAAGTGTCACTGATGAAAATAGGCTGGTGGAGTTTTAAGTGTACTTATTTGCAACTACAATACAGCCACACAATATGACACTGGATCCCCTTAAAGACCACTTAAGAAGTACAAAACTCTTCCTGAATCAGTAATGTTTGCCGTCAGAACCACAAAGCCCTGCAGTTTTCAAAGTTTAAAAACTAATTAAAGCCGCTCAGATTCTACATGCATTGTGTTCCCCCTTGACAGAGATCTCTGGAAGATCAAGAGTGCCTAAATCTCTCCCAAACCACTCAACAAACAAAAGCTGAGTAATAAATCCTAAATCTGATTTTGGTATCTGCAGTAGGCAGCCCATGTATCCCCAACACAGACAGAGTCTCATTGTGCTGGGTGTGTGCATGTATCTGTCTTTCTCTCTCTGCAGAGTACTAGGATCTGTGTGAATCTAAAAGAATCCAAGAATCCATTTGGGCTGCCCTCATCTCTGATACTGCTGTTAGCAGGTTAAAACAAAAGAATGATTAGATTTTTATTCTGCCAGTATTATTAGTTCATGTCTTTACTGGACAATATTGACAATGTACATTTTCCAGCTGCAAGATTCTAAGGGGCAATAATGCAGCCCAAGTATGGGATTATCCAACATTTTTTCTCATAACACCAAACAAAATGGGCAATATACTGTATGACAAATGCATTGTGATATATTATTTTATGTGTCTAAGGAGCCAAAAAAAAACTGGCATTCATACATTATGCCCCTCATACACAGCCGAAAAAAAGGATATTGATAAGATAAGGCTTCTAGTACTATGAAAGCCATTTTTAGAGACGATATCCCTGTTTATGCATCAAACTGTGATTGTATACGCGGCTATGAAGGTCCTCCTTTCATTGAACACACACTTTAAAATAGTCGCCCCTGTATTGTGCACATAGGAGAGAAAGAGAAAGAGATGGGCAGAATGAGAGAGAGAACAAGAGGAGGGGGAGGAAAGGGAAAGCGTTGGAGGCAGAGGGACTCAAACAAATGGTGGAGAGTGGCAAGTTTGCATTGCCCATACCAACAAGGCCCTATCTCATTAACACACCGCTGAAATAAAAGGGGGCTTTTCTGGCTCACAGCTATAAAAAAAATTATCATAGTGATGATGTTCCTCAGCCGTCAACAGAGCTGCGATAACGTTGTTTGATGATGACTTTCCCATGAATGTTAAGCAGCTGCCGCAGTGGAGGAAAGCAGCTTATCAGAGCCTAATGCCCATCTCTAATTCCTGCCCTTCTTGAACTAGCCATTTTCTAACAGCGTTAACTGTCAAATTTACATCCCGTCTTAATGCCACTAAAGAGTACGAAGGATGAAGAGTAAATGACAGCAGTGTAATGAGCAAGGCATCCCTCTTTCCTTCCTTCCCTCTCTCTCTTTCTCTCTGTCAGTCTCTCTCTATCTTTAGGCATGAGATTTTCTAGAATTTGAGAGTCCTTTTTTTCTCCACCTGAGCTAAGAGCTCAAAATGATGCCCTTATGCTGCAATAAAAGAAATAATTGTGTTATGAGCAGAAATGAATTATAAATTACGGATTTTATTATACGACATAGGAAGGTTCCGTAATAGGAATTAAAAATCACTGTAAGTGATTTCAGATTTTGATACTTAATTAATTTAACAATTTAGTTGGGTAATTTTCCAGTTATATGCACATTCATAGCACTGAAAGCAAAACTATATTTTCTAATTCACAAGCATTATTATGTCATTTGCATCAATGGTCATGTTCTTTAAAAGAGTCCACTGTTTGCAAACATAAGAATACTAATATTGCATTTTTGAAAGACTATATATATTTCAATATAAAATTAAATAGTTTTACTATATACTTTACTATATAGGGCCTACTATATATTTAAATCCCATTTTTTACTATGTATATTTTTAATTACACTGCCCATTCTAATCAAGATTTCTCTTACCTTTCCATCTTTTAAATTCCTCTCTGTGCATCGTGTGATTGCCTTCTCTGTTGAGGATGCATGTGATTCTGCAAAACAAGGTACCTTGGAAGATAGCATATGTATATGTAGCAAATGTAGTATATGAGGCCTTAAAATTGTATTTTTCTTCATTTCTGGGTTATATAACAGAGCAAATGCTCATAAAAGTGAGAAAGAGCCTATTTAAAACTAAAAAGAGTTGGTAAGGAGATACTGGTGCTGTTTAAGAGGGTAAATATTTTACTAATTGCATAATTTCCAGTGTACTGTTCTTATTATTCCATCCGTTAGTATTTTAGAGGTGTGTTCAGGCTTCTCATGGTGAGGCACGGTGTGAACCCAACACTAAGCTAATGCAAATGAGACTCGTTGAAAGTTTTCCAAGGTCTGCATATAATTTAAGATGGCATTTAAGCTTCTTACCCTCGATCTTATCGCTTAAATTAATTCATCAGGTAATATTTCCCATTATTCAAAGGCATTATTTTATGTCAAAGAAAGTAATGGCATGATTACAGAGCCATGCACACAAATTAGCAGTGGAACGTGAACGTTTTCTCTTAGAAAATGATAGTTAGAGCAGCCGGAAATTAATGCAAAGAGAAAAAAAAATCCTTTAAAAGGTATTGAAAGTGAAATTTGACACAATATATCTGGACCAGAAGGCCAATTCAATTTGTGATTCTTTTTCATCTTTAATGATATATATATCCTCTTCTGTTCAGATTTTGATTCTCGACTGATGAATAAAAAGGGCTACGATTAACTATTCAAGTTTGGAGGCAAAATTGTGCTGAAAGAAAAAAATAGCAGAGAATGAGAGTTACCTGCTATCTCCCGCTTCATAATCAGGCATGTAAGTGAAGTTATGAATATAAGGTGTGTTTCATCTGGGCAGCCCCTCACGGGTGGGATGGACGCTTCACTCTGATTAAATCTGCGCTCATCTGATTGGAGCGTGTAAGAGATTCTAACTGGGGTACATTTCACACTAATCTATAAGCCAGTGAAGCTGTCCAAAAGGCAAGGAAGTGTGATTAAAATAAAGAAACAGACAACAGATAAATGTGTTGGAAGTCCTGCAATGAAAAAGGGAATAAATTATTCAATTTAAATGTACGATTTTATCTGGGAATGGTCTGGTTGTGCAACTTTGTGCTTAAACTAATTACAGATGAATGGCGGCAAACTGAAAACCGTGACTTTGGCGCAGCATTTGAAATGCATCACATTCATGAAATGTACTGCACTGATTTCACTTACTGTACTTTATTTTAACTGTGGAATGAAAATTTTTTGACATTTTTGCATGAGCAGTTATTAAATCTGTGCACATATTGAATAATTTTATAAAATAAAAATACATAAATGTTTAAGTTATGTTATAAAAAACATTTTTTTAATGTTCTTACAATATGTTTAAAATATGATTTTTTTTCTTGGTTATGTAAATGTTAGAGAAACCATTCTTTGTGTAAATACAACATATAGATTATTACTGATCATAATGTTTTGGTGCCAACAATTTGAGAACGTTACAAAAAGCCAGATTTTGGTCTATCAATGTTACTTAAAGAATATTTATTCATAACAATTAGAGAACCTTGCAAGAACATTAGCCTTAAAGTTCTGAGAACCTTCCCTGTTGGGTATAAACATATTTAAGCAAGCATGTAAAACACTCTGAGGGTGGATTCGATTTTTGACATGTACATTGAAATTACCTTTGGGCAGTGTGGATTTGACACTGGAGAACTGATGAATCTCATCTGCTTAATGTGTTTATGTTGGCTTAGCCCATAAACCTTGTTTCTGTTCAGTGGAGTGTTTCGAATTTACCTCTCTCTCTCTTCCTTACTCTGTCTTTGTCTCTCACCCCATCTCTCAGTCATCTTTTAAGCATTATTTGCTCAGCTCTCTGATGAATACTCCAGTTGTTTCTTTATCATCACGAAAGCGCACTTCCAGAAGTTAGCAAAACATGAATATGAATCACCATGATTCCTTGATTCAAACCTTCTTCCTCAGAGTCAAAAATCACATTGAGTACAGCCGTGCTGAAACTGCCTCTAAAGAAGGAAGTAAAGTATAGATCTTGTTATACTACCATGATATAACACTGTATGTCTATATCAATTCTCTGTGTAATTCCATTCCTTTGGATAATGTTTTTTCTCCTTTCTGTTTTTATTATATAGCAACCTAGTTTGTGAATTAATGAAATAAAATGTTTACAAATATAACTTTTTTCGTTTCGCCAACCAAGCATCTACTTAAACCTCCTGTAGAGCCTTTAAGTCTTATCTTGCCAATCAAATTAGTTTGTTTTAGCGCTAACCTTCTAATCCCAGTAACACTGCCACCCTCTTCAAACTCCTTGTATGAATTAAAATGTCACGCAAGCGAATCATTACAGCTTAATGGTTCAAATACAGCTCACTATTACTGCCATAATAAGTAGTTTGAGGCGACAGGTGAAACTAGAAAATAAAATAAATGAGAATGGCATGATGGAATTATCCAGTGCAGATATGTACCATTAAAACAACCCACTAGGAGATGTCTGCTGCTCCAGCAGAAATGGAATATTGAATAGATGGTCAGGTTTTATTTTAGCATTGCTATCTCTTGCTTGCTGCAAGCTAAGAGTTGGATGGGAAGTGGTTAAGGATACTCTGATGTCATCAGAAAAGAATCAATGCAATGAAACATTATTTATAAAACACTATTTCTCTTAAAAGGGCGATTATGTATAATTATGCTTGATATATATGTGAATATTCATTTGAGTTTACATGATTTTAGAATCTTACTCATATAAGTCTACTTATACAGGCTACCAGATGTCAAATTCTTGAATGTATATTTCTTTTGAGCTATTTTTTTCCCGGGATGTAGTCTTTCCGTGATTTACAAATGTTAGGAAATATTTGACAATGCTATTGATTAGAATCAAGCATTCCAGAGAGCTGTGAATATTCGTATATATATTTAAAAGACACTGCGTGTGCATTCTAGGAGCACCTGTCACATATAACATTAAATTACTTCCAAATATATTGTGTATTTTGCTGTAATTCAATACAGTGCTCCATACTATCTTTTAAATCATCCAAACACTAATTTTTATATCACGTATAGGCTATATTGCTATTAAAAATGTCTGGTTGTGTTCAGGTATTGTAAGATTTGTATTTTTCTACATTACCTCCATTTAACAGTAGCTAAGCCTTGACATTAAAAACAAAGCCACTTTGTGCTTTCGCTTTCTTGGTAGAATTTAAAAGAGAAAATGTGTTAAAATCATCATTAAAGGCGTCATTCTGGACGATGGACACAATGTGACATTCTGTCTGCGTAAATATGGTTTAATAAATGAATTAACTCCATAAATAATGGCTGTAATGACATTTTAGGGGACAATAAGTCTGAGCATTGTCAGGAAATAGTTGATGTATGAGTTTCATGCCTCAGCAGTTCCTCAAAATGAATCGGCACAGGAAGATAGCTAGGGCCTTGCAACTAGCCCATTTCCCAGAATTATCTACTTGTTGTCAATTTGCACAGTGGAATTACACATGCAAATTGCACTGCCTGCACAAACACCACTTGGAGATGATAAAAACAAATTAACAAAGGCTATAGAAGAAGGATTTATTTCACTGGCTCACCCAGGTCAAGCAATACATGTATTTGACGATTGTGTGTACCCAATTTTGGTGTAATTATATCTGCAAATTATTCTTTGTAATCTTATTATTTTTTTACTTCAACCTTCTTCTTAAACTCATAATTAGCTTCCCTCGCTTCTCTCTCAAAAACAATTCAGCTGGCTGCCCTGTCAGGCTAACAGTGAATAATCTCATCTGGGTGTCATCCTTCTTTTCCTCCTTCCTCGTGCTTTGCCTTCTGCCGTTGTTTTTAACGGCTTGTACATTGTACACATGGAGGCTAAAAGTCAAGGGTCATTAAATACAAGAGCACACCATCGGGCCAAATGCACAGGAAAACAGGCATATAGCCAGTTCAGAAGTCAAGCTATACATAATCGCCTCTTAACATGGTTTCTCATATTCAGAGCTAAATGAGAAATCTCTGGACTTCCGTGTTGGCTAGCATTAGATATCTCATTTACTTTGTACACACTCAGCTAATCTGCTCTAATGAATTCTGCCACCCCAAGCCAGATCCAGATGACTTAAAATTATTACTCTTTCCTCATGCGCTTCCTCATTTGAGGTTCAACTTGGCTGACTTGGAAAAAAAACAGCCTGTCACTGTAAGATACTAATAATTAAGGCTTTGAGATGATTAGTTTATCTCACCACACTTATCACCTCTTTTCCGCTTTAACCAAAACTAATAAGGGTTTGCAAGTTTTAAACAACAAAATCTAAATAAATAATAAATGACCGAAATAATGATCTGGAGCCCAAACTGAACAAAAGTGCCAGAGAAAAAAGAAAAAAATGTCTTAAATAAAAATAATCATAATAATTTTGACAGTAGTAACTGTGATAAATAGCACCACTTAATTACCTTTAAAAGTTCTAGTTGCCTTTGACATTGACTTGTCACATATATAATTAAATTGGTATTAAGTGTAGGGCGGGTGGTATCAGTTATGGATATGGGCTGTGTAGAATGACATTTAATATATCTTGCTGACTTAAGCCCTATCATGTCATACTTATAGTTCTTGATGTTGGAAGAAATTGATGTTTTAAGGACATAGTAACCAACAAACAACATATACTTAACCCTACAGTATCATATCAGATACATGAAAGTCTAAGGCCTCAAAATGATCAAAACTTTGGTGAAAAAAATGTTACACACAAGCTACATGTCTTCCAACATCTGAATAATAGTTTATACTAATTTAAAATGCCTTTTTAGTTTACCCTTAGGTCGTTGTATGTGTCTTTTTGCTATGAAATATTTAGCACTTTACACTTTTTTGTGTGAAAATCATTAAGATATTTCAAACACAACAGGCGTTAAAGGGTTAATTCACCCCAAAATGAAAATTCTGTCTTTAATTACTCACCCTCATGTCGTTCCAAACCTGTACGACCTTTGTTCATCTCTGGAACACAAATTAAGATATTTTTGATGAAATCAGAGAGCTATGTGACCCTCCATAGACAGCAATTAAACATCCCAGATCCAGAAACTTAGTAAAAACACTGGTAGAACCGTCCATGTGACATCAGTGGCTCAACTTCAGTTTTGCGACGCTAGGAAAATACTTTTCAAAAATAACATAATATACTCAACCATTCTTCCCCCTTGAGTTACATCTTCCGCCATTTTAATTTTTGGGTGGAAAGGAAGGAAAGTTTATTTGCTCATCCCTCAAGCATTGTAGTGTATTAAAATAATCAGCATATTATTGTTAGGTTAGGTGACAGGTGAAATATTTTTAGCATTATTTCAGATATGAGGCTTTACTGGGCTGATGTTTTAAAAGGCTAAGAAGGTAAATAAATACTTAAAGAAAGTCAAGGTTAACATGCACTCAACTAAAGGGGCAGTGAGCAGAAACAAGGAGCATCGCTCACTCACTACAGGTTACAGCACAAACATGTAGAGAGAAAGATAGAGAGTGAAAGGGGCAAATGAGAGAGAGAGCGAGAGCAAATGAGAAAGAGCAAGAGAGATAAATTGCTGGGCACATTGAAAACTAGTGGCACCCCCGCTTGAGGCATAACAAGCAGAAATTATATTGATGAAAATTTCTGACATTATGACAATACAAATGAGCTTGTTGCCTCAGAATCTGTGCACACTAAATAAATCATTTAAGTAAATAGGTGGTTTTGCAATTAGGCACAAAGCCCACCCCTATTTAGCAACAAAACAGAAAACTGATGTTATTTGATATAAATAAGCAATTTAAGCATCAGTGTTTTCCGTCTGCCAATGCCACAGGCTAAACAAGATTAGCATGCTAATCATTTGAATGATAATGTGGTGATGCCCTCAGCTGTCTGAATAAATTGGTAGACATTGCTCATATAAGAGCATTCTTATCACTCTGGAAAACATGAGCAATTGTGTTTTAGTTTGCCATTTGTAAAAAAAAATACAAATGTTATAACTGAACTGGCATACAACTATGTTTAAATAAGTTTACTCATTCCTACCACAAGATGTTCTGCTACTGTATAATAAAGTAAGCCTATAGTATTTTTAATTGTTGTTATACTAAGGGGCCACTGAATGCTTGAATCTGATTGGCTGACAAACGTTCTAAGCCTTAGAATGTTTGTCAGCCAATAAGATACATAACGTTCGCAACAGAACTATCTAAGAATCTAAGGTGTGCAATAATTTTCAGGGAACCGCACAACAAATGTAGTTCCAGGCAGCTTTTTTGACCACATTACAGTTCCATATCACTT
>JAUMHE010000062.1:9033568-9049874 GCA_032359235.1 Enteromius mattozi | reverse complement strand
TATAGATCTATATATATATATATATATATATATTTTGTTTTAATAAAGGTTTTTTGCGATCTACACTTTTCAGCTCGAGACTGCTTTATAGCACCTATTCCCGCTTAAACGCGCCTCTCCAAAAACACCCTGGTGTGAATTATCTGCGAGCGGATCTGCGCTAAACATGCGCATGATCACCCATTATAACTTCCCTCTCTCCGCTGTCTTGCTAGAAAACATGATTTATGGCTCTTAAAACCTGGAAAAAAATGGCAAGGATTTAAAAAAACTGTCATAGTGTGTTAGCTTCAGGTTATGCAGACGCCTTTACAAATCTTCCAAGTGCCTGTATAGATGAATGCCTCGAGGGCCCAGCCGGAACCCCGCTCTCTCAGCCTGCTAAAGGCCTTATCTTAAATCCAAGCAAAGTACCATTAATCTTTTTGAAAGACCTTTATGGCTTTTAATGTATCCCAAATTAGAACATTTTACACCCTTGGTTCCTGAAATATGGCGATAAAAAGCCTTTAGAGTTTAATTTCTCCTTCCTGCTCGCTCTGACCTGCCTAATCCCAGCATGCATTAGGAGATATTTTAGTTTCAGTCTTTCTAATAAAGTTTATCCCACTTAATTATAATTGAAACATTTTTTTCCACTCTCTTGCTCTCTCCAGGTTTTTTCGAGCCTACAAATGGTGGCACATTTCCTCATTACCAACTGAGTTTTTTTTGTGTGTTCCCTCTGATTGTGTTCTTTCACTGTTCTAAAGAATTACCCTCATATCCCCTCCCCAAAAAAAAAAGGCGGCGAGAGAAAAGCAGTGGGTAAAAAAAAAAAAGGGTTTGCGATTTGTCCAAGTGTTTATCAAAGTTTCTTGCGGTCCAATAATAAACCCATCCCAGGAGTGATGGAAAAGGCCCGGACTCTCCTTTTGTTTCCTGAGCCCTCTGTGTCACTCTGGCTATTGGAATTAATCTAGCCACACCACACACATTTCCCCTCACTGATACAGCCGACATGCGCCTTTCGCCCTCCTCTATTCATTTTGCCGTCCTAAGTGCATGCACTGCAATTTTCAGAATTAAAGGTCCTCTTTAGATGAACAGATTAAGTATATGAGATAATAACATTAATTATGCACATCCATGCTGAGCGCTGGAACAGAGGGTTGGGTGTCCTACTTCTATCTATGAACCACAAATTCTTTTTTCGATTTTGGAAACTCGAGCATGTGTGTGTCCGTGATGCCATCCTCACAGTGATGAAGATATGTCTTCTTCGAGCACCACCTTGACGCACTGGCAGCACTGGTAAGGTTTGCCAGGCAGACTGATTTTCTCCAGCTAATGGAGCTTGTCTCTGTCTCCTTCTCAATAGCTGGCCGTGAAAATCGCACAAGCCGCCGATTGCCGTGACTTCGCCCGCACCAAACAGGAAGCGGAGGCTTCCCAGGCAGCCCGAAAAAGGAGGAAGCAAATCGCTTGGGGGTTTGTTGTCTGCTTTTTTTTTTGGTTTTCTTTTTTTTCCTTCTTCTGTTCGTCCCTGGTGCTGATACCCTGCAGTTTCATTAAGTCACTCTGCATTTCACACTTTAGATGTCCCCTCTTTCCTGGACATGCTGCTGTGTGTTAACTCGTGTGTATTCACTAGAGCTTTCTAATGAGTATGCGGATGCTGCTTATCTTTTTGGTCAGTCAGTCCTTTTAGAGGGTCTCTGAATGCCCATTGTGAGCTTATAGCTATGATTATACTTTTCAGATTCAGTTTGTGCTTGATTGCAATTATGTGCAACCACATTTATCCAAACTAATCTGTATTTCTGATTTGATTTGTTTTTGATATTGCTTTTTTTATTTTATATATATAATATATATATAAAATGTTTTTTTTCTAAAAATTATTTTGACTGATTTGTCACATTCACTGCATTTTTTTTTTTTTTCTTCTTTTTGTAATTTTAGGTTTGAAGCAAAGAAAAGATGGGAAACCAAAAGCAATATGGGATTCATGTGACATTTGCTGCAGTTGAAACATTTCTATGAAGATGAGAAAAGATTTGGCATGTTGATAATTGTTTATTGAGGTAATCTTTTTATAATGCAGTTATTGCATTCAAATCTCTTTTTTTGTTATTTAACATTTTATTTCTTTCTGAATCAGCTTTTTGGTCATTCATTCAGATTTGTCATTTTTTTATGTAGCTAAATAAATTCCATAAGCACACCATTATTGTTAGATTGGTCATTATTGTATGTATTTTCGTTTCTTTTCTCCTAATTAAATCTGGCGCGTACAGCCACACATGCCATTTATTTACTGCCGTAAGTGGGTTAATCAGGAGCCACTTTTTTTCTTCCTCGGAGGTATGGAGCGAGGGAAGAGAAAGGAGAGATTAGGGGCCTAATGCAATGTACAGGATAATATGCAATAGGATTTGCCTGGGCAAAATGAAATTTGTCGGCTGTAAGGAGGTTTGAGCAGTCATAAACGAGGAGTTTAGTCGGGTTTGAGTGTAAGATGACTGTGTGTGAGGGAGAAAGAGAACGAGACTGAGAGCTGTGTGTATGACACCGGACTCAACCCATGATGCATCTTTGAGAGGATTCTCTATAGAATGTGTAGATATTATTCTGTTATTCTGAATTACTTACCAAACCTGCCATTATCTTGTTTCAAACCTGTATCCTCCGAGGAACTCAAAAGAAGAAGCTTTAAAAAATGTTCATGCTGCTCATTTCCATATAATGAAAGTGAATTGGCACCAGGGCCTATCAAATACACAACAGAACACCATAATAGAAGTAATACATATTAATATTTTGTTTGAGGACAAGCTAAAGTTGTTAATTAGCAAAATATTGCATTGTGTTGAAAATAACATGAAATAAAACACATGATGATCTTAAGTAAATAATGATGACATTTTTAAGTTTATTATTTTTAGGTTTTAGCAGGATGATTCTTTATGCCAAGCGCCTTCCCTTTTTAAACATCCCTCCCACCTCCACGGTTCGGTCTCGTGAGGTCATTAGCGGGAATGTGGAAACTCGCTCCCTTGATTTATGCTCTGTTGGCCTGAGGCGGAGACATCTGTAATTTTAGGGCTTTGACATACCCACCCTGACAACAGCCAACTGACAACTGTAGCACAAACTTGTCAGTGCTGCCTTAAGGCAAGGGGTGTGGTTCCAGCCCTGCCAGTTACCACAGAGACATCTCGCTAAAAGTAAAGCACCGCTCTGTTGTAAATGCCTTCTTTAATATATCAGTCAAACTGTGGTTGTTAGATCACTAGTATACGAGGTCTTAGTGTGTCTGCACCGGATGCAAGGGTCTAAAAGACAATAAAACTCTGTGCACTGGATGTGGGGAAGTATGATCCGGTACAACACGACAAATCTCTGACACTAAACTGATGCCTCATTTTGTTTCTGACAAACCTTAAGTGCCTTTCTTGGTTAAGGGATATCAAAGTACAGTATCCACTGGCTGCACAATTCAGATTCCCACTGAATTGTTTGCCTACCATATTAAATATAGTATATTTATTTTACATACTGATTTGATGAAGGGAAATACACTTCAAGAGTCAGCAAGGATGTGCTAAATTGAGCAAAAAAATTTAATTATTTAAAATGGACTTATACAGTAGTAATGGCTCCTGAATATTCAGGGTTGCGTTTACAGACATATTTATATTTCAAAATACAGTAGTCAACATTTGTAGTGGATCAAAAAAGTTCAAAGATGTCCTAAGAATGCTTTTTAAGGTTTTAGGACAACTTTGAAAGGTTTTGATGCACTTCAAATGTCAAAAACTACTATATATTATAATAGTAATTTTTTTTAATGAAACGTTCCTTTGATTTATGCATATTTCAATAACTCATGCTTCCACAATTCACAAACATCTCTGAATGTGTTTAGGACATGTCCAAGGCTGAACCGCATCTCATCAGTCTACCATTAGTCATTTTGGTCTTTTGTCTTTAAGGAGGGCACATGTCATCACCTGTGAGGTGCTAATTACACTCATCTCGCAGAAGTCTTTACAGTGAACGTCTCATCTGCTGAAAGATGACATCTTTTCACCATTCCAGGCCTTACATCACCGGACTGAAATTCACACACATTTACAACGCAAAGGCTTGTGCAAAATATTTTAATTGTTGCATTGCGCAACAGTCTGAAGAATGTTTCCAACAGCGTTGTAAGGTTTGCCAGAGACATTTATAATTATTAGTTATAAAACACTCTGTCAGACAGTTTTTGCCTTGAAGTGGTAAGTGATGTTTAAAGTTAATGCAAATATAAATTATACTATACAATTTATAGACCCTATGTAGATTCCTACAGAATTTGTGAAATTTTTGTTCCAGCAGGGGAGCTCATTTCTACTGTATATACTAAATTCTAAAATTTATTTAAAGATTTTAAATACATTTTTCAATATTACTGCTTTTACTGTACTTTTAATAAAATAAATGCAGCCTTGGATACCTTTAAGAAACATTGAAAAAATCTTTTCCACAGGGCCACAGTCTTTTGAATGTTAGTATATAGGTATGCAAGTACTGTATGTATATTTTCATTCACTGATATGACTAACATGTTGATTCAATAACTGCCGGAACGAGTTGAGTGATAACTTTGCCATACTAATTCGAAGCGTAACTTGTCTTTTTTTTTTTTTAGGTATTCATTAAAAGATTAATAAAATTAGTCTAATTGAAATAATTTGTTTTTGTAATTGCACTACATTCCTTGTGCTGTATGTTTTTGATTAATCAAAAACAACCATTTCGAAAGAGTCATGTTCGTATATCAGAATTAAATTTTTGTTTGAGTTTGTTTTCAAGATTTGCATTGTATGACAGTTATATACAAATACAGTCTTATACAAATATCTGAAAAAATGTAACATTGTTTTTAACATTACTTTTTTCTTAATTCTGTGCAACTGGCCTTTTCCTTAGTTTTCTTTCATTTTAATCTCATTCTTTTTTGTTGTCCTGCAATCGTTGAGTATTCTCACGGCACAGTACATCCTATCCTTTTGGTCATTTAAAACCAACGCCGAAATTATTGAAACATGGGATGTGAAATTATTTGTTCCAGTAAAAACCGAGGAATGATTTGTGCGAGCAGAACCTGCACCAATCTCCTCAGCCTTTTGAAAATAACCTGTACATCATTTACAGTAATCCCATGTCCTCCAGGAGTCCGGAAGGAACATGCATCTGCTGAGAAGCTAGTCTCGAGCAGCATACATAAACCATTTCACCATGAGGCAATGTTCAAGAGACCGGCTTTCAGAGAACATGACCGTCCTTCCGCTTAGAGGGGTTGCTTGACGGCTCGGTTCCCTATCAAAAGCATCTCAGTCTATTAATCTCTTTGAACATGGCACAAAGCCTTGAGCTGTGTGTTTGTAGCATTTAAAGCAGGACAATCCGCTTTTCAACGTCTTCGTGTAGCTTTGCAGCTCGAGCAGCGTTTCTTTACTCCAGGCCAGGCTTGCACCTTGACCCGTGTTGATTTGTTGTGAAGCGCTGAGGAAAACTCTTGATGCACATGTTGAAGCACTTAAGGGCGGTTATTGTTAGGAAAAGAATAACAAAAAAAATCGGTGACACCAATCCTGTTAGATGCTTAAACGTGGCTACAGTGTGTTTTAATCCAGGTTTTTGCCGTGAAGGAGACATTCGGACATGGTAATCCCTCTTCACTAGAAACCTTCCTAAAAGAAGAACATGTAAACACGAATACAACAAGTGGAACCTTGAGGACAAAATTGCAGCCGAGATTCTCTAGATAAGCGGTTTAGCATGTACAGTGTGATTAACACCAATCCATTTGCGAGAAGAATAAAACTTAGCTTCGAACCAATTAAACGTTTTGTCGTGTTCGTGTGAGACCACTGCTAGCATTCGTTTCACTGGAAGACAGGAAAAGAGGAGCTGTCTGTGAGGATGTTGATATTTTCCTCCGCTGATTTAACGACCTGCTTAATTCTGCCGTATCCGCGGCCCTTGCAGATGTTTTGCAGTTTTAATTAGTGTAATCATCGCTCTTGAGAGAGGCCAGGAGGTCACTCAGCGGGCCTTGTTTGTCAAGATGCTCAGAATAATAACACAAAAGACGTGTCATTTATTCTGTCGCTGCGTTCATTAAATAATTATATGTGTCAAGACAAAAGATTCTTAATCAGTCAGGAGAAGAAAAAATAGGCTCATTACAGAGTCAAATGAACCTCCATGCTCAAGAAAATGAGTTGGACTGTTTATGTTACTGTAGTGTCAGTATTTCAAAAGCATTCGATGGATATTTTCTGAAATTATATCCAAATTTTAGATGATGAGACAGATAGAGTACAGTGTCACAGAATTAGATGGATATAATATATGGTATCTACATATATTAACAGTCAGTGGAGGCCAATTATGAACATTTGTTAAATATTGATAAATTCCCACAGCATTATATTAGATTTGAAAGTATATGCTCTGGTAACAAAGTAGACAATATACATTGGTCCGATTTTGAAAAAAAAAAAGTACAAATGCAATTTCTGTATAATTAAAACTAAGCTGTGCTTTGGCTGAATATTGATATGCCAGCATGTGAAACGGAAAAATTTTATTTTACTTTGAAAGCACTTTAATTTAATTGTACTTATTATCATCTAAAAATAACTCTCGAAACAAACTGGAAATGAACTTCCAATTAAAATTATGGTATCTATAAATGAAATAAATGTTCCCTAGAACAAATATGCTGAATGCGCAGACATAATGCTCTCTCGTCATTAAAAAATAATGGCATATTGCGTGTTATCAGAATTAATTATTAATTAATCTTCATGAATATTACACAGCTCTTTTTAGTGAAATTAGTCGATGCACACAAATGCAATATAATCTGTGAAACTAGAGCGAAAGTGCTGCATTTCCATATCTTTCGAAACACTAGCTGACCCTTAATTTAAAGAAATAAGACAAAGGTTTCGTTTTAAGTTTGGAAAGTTTAACTTCAAGGTTTTTGAACCCCAAAACCTTATTGTGACCCTGTGAGAACGGCCACAGAGTCGCTCAGTGGTCAAGCCGCAGCAGTGTAAACACACCTGCAGTGAATGATTCACCTTCACCCTCAGGGCTCTGACACCAACTGACCGAACTAGAGAAATGCCCCTGTCTTACAAATGGACACTAAGCGCTCGCAAAAGCCTTCAGGGGATCTGCCCAAATCATCTTAAGTGATGTAAATACCATTAGCTTGATTTGTCTTTGTAGCCGGGTACGGTGAAGTGAAGGCTGCTGCGGAAGCCCAATGAAACCTTTAGCCTTTTTCATCGGAGATTCAGTGTCTGCTTGTAGACAAAAGGTATTCCTTTCCCGAGCTAATAATTGCAAACGTTAGCTTGATTAGAAATAACCCATTAACTGGCCACGTTGTCCTAGCAACTTGAAACATGTTTTGGCAAGGCCGCATATACTGAAATAGCCTTTGATGATGAAAAAGATGCCATCAAACAGGTTTAAAGCAAGACGGGAGAAACAAAGAAAAGAAAAAATACTTGGCAAAACAAATTCGGACAGGCCGGTGTATCAGCTCTAAGTTCTAACGAATGTCAGAAAATTACACTTGGCAGCAAGCGAAACAATTTAACGTGCATGTATTATAATCAACTGGGTCATTAAATTTGCTGGAGTAGCTGTAGCGGTGTTGTGTAGCCGCGCTCCTTCGAGTTATGGCAGCGTCAGTGTTTTCATGTCGAGGGCTGAGCTTACTTTCAGCGTAGACCTGATGAGTGCTGAACCAATTTGTCTCCGAACCCTTAGGAACTTTGCACAACTCTCTAAAGTAATTCCCTCACTTCTGGCTGCCTAAAACCTTGTCCCAGCACAAACAATAGCAATGCTTTGTAAAAGCCATTCTAAAACCTCTGCCAAGCATAATTTATCATTTGAATGACAATAGGCCACTTAACACAGCTTAAATTATTTCTTTGCACTATCAGCTACTTGACTGGATATGTGTTGTAACTGCACACTATCATTAACTGCAGAGTTTATGAGGTAGTCCCTTATCAAAGGCTCTGCACCACAAGTTTGGGTAGGAACTATGCTGAACTTTCTGTTTTCTCTCTGAGGTAGAAACTGAATAACACAAATCACATATTTCATGGTGTGAAAGAGCTGGTCCAGAGGGAGTGGGTCGTAATTTAGTTGTTTTGAATATTTGCAATCATTTGTGCAACTCGGATGGCTTAATTCACGTGCCGCAGTCGTTATGTTAAATTAAAAGTCTTGCAGATGTAGGTGTATCTGCGAATATTCAGGCGGATTGTTACGAATTTGCTCAGCTGAAAGTGGAAATTCTGTCTTTTAATCACCCTCATGTCGTGTTCATTTTAATCATTTTTTTTGTATTAAGTTGTTTTAGTCTTTTGACAAAAGTTTTTTTTCATTTATCTTCATTAATTTCATACAATTTTAGTCCTAGTTGCTCTTTTCTATGCAATTAAAGTTCATGGTGTCCGTGGTTCTCCCTGACTTTTATCCACTTTCATGATGATGATTATTTTTGTTGCCCGTTAAATCGTACAGTTTAAAAAGTTTTAGTTAACATACACCTTGTATCTACAGTTGATCCCTTAACAGTAATGTTAAGGGATAAAATGAAATGCATGTTTGTTTGTTTTGTTTGTTTTACTGCCCTGAATAAGAAATTTAACTTAAAAGAGGTTTACACATAGTCCACAAAATAAGTTGCTTTTATAAAAATTATCCTTTTTAAAAGATTACATATGCTTGATTCTTAAAACTGTGTTGTTACCTGAATGATCAACACCTCTTTTTTGTTTGTTTTTTTGTTTAGTAATAGTTATTCATGAGTCCCTTGTTTGTCATTTTTGTGTATTTGAACTTTTTTTTCCAACAATGACTCTATGATTTTGAGATCCATCTTTTCACACTGAGGATGAAAAAGGGACTCATGTGCCACTATTACAGTAGGGGTTCAAATGCTCACTGATGCTCCAGAAGGAAACACAATGCATTAAGAGCTGGGGCGTGAAAACAGAAAAGTGAAAAGATCAGGGCTAAATTTAACTTAATTTGTCTTCTGGAAGTATCCTTCTGTAAAATCAGAAAGGCATACTAAATGTAAAGTGTATATAGGCAAAATAAGAAAAATGTACTCAAAATGAATTCTGTTTAAAATTTTTACACCCCTGGCTCTTTTGATCTCAACTTCTAATAACTGAAAAATAATTATTCTAAATAATAATTATAATGTCGAAAAAGATGTAGAACTTTCTATTAATAAAAAAATACTTGGACAAAAATGCACATGTAGTTGCTTAAAATCACATGAATATATTTTTAAAAATTAATTGGCTATATTAAAATATAAAAGAAAGCTTCTCAGTGGCAACAATATGTCCCTATATTACTGTATTTTTAATAAATAAGTGCAGCTTTTGTGAGCATAAGACACGTAAAAAAAAATCTGTCACTATTAACAAACCATTTACTATGGCTTCTGCCTCAGTACACTCCTAATTTGCTGCTTATTAATAGTTAATAATATAGTTGTAAAGTTTAGGTATTAGGTAGGATTAGGGATGTGGTCATGCAGAATATGTTGCAATAAACAGATAATATGCTAATAATATGCATGATAATAAGCAAATAGCTAATAGTCAGGTATAATTTTTATTAAAGTGTTATCAAAAATCCTTGCCAACCCTGAATTTTTGAGGGCAGTTCCGTTCAGATAAATATATTGTATAGGATTTTTACAGGTGCAGCCAATTTCTTTCCCCAAAATCTGACCATTTAAAAACATTTACAGCCTGCGTAGCTAAAATCAACAGGCACTAATTCAAAGTTTTGGCTTGGTGTCCTTAAACCAACTAAGTATTTCCAGCTTAGCACTTATTAAAAGTCCAATGACAGATGCGCAGGCACAGAAACGGGCCTATTTCATTAGCTTTGCTTTAACTGATATAATGCATGCCTGCATTAATCCTTTTTGTCTGAGAGGAAAAAGTGGACTAAATGAAGTTCTCGGTTCTCTAAACTAAGCTTGTTCACAAACAAACTAGAAGGCTGAATGCTAAATATCTGACGTCATGAGGCTTAACAGCATTAGGCCTCTGTTGTGTATGCAGGAACCAGTACCGGCGCTCTGCTCCGCCATTCTTTTGGAAAGCCCAGATTTAATTAGTGCATAAATCCCCTGAAAAATTCATGAATTTGCCTTGCCCCCTCGTTGCAAGTGACTCGGGCAGTGGTGTGAGGCTTGCAGGTCATCCCAATAAAGCAGGGTCACGCATGCAAACGCTCGCACACGCACGCACCCACATTCAAAGTAAGAAAGCGAAAAGAAACAACTGTTTATGTAAATAGGGGCTGTGTGTTTACTTGACGGAAGAATGGCAGGGCCCTGGTCTCCCCGTTCAGCTTAGCGAGTCCCAGCCAAAGGGGACCTCTCACCAGCAACTCCAGCCTTATTAAACTGATTACCAACTCCAACTAATTAATCAAAAACGAGGAGGGAGCAGTGTGCGTTGCTCCCAGACTCCCCCTTTCTCTCTTTCTCTCCATCTCCTGGTCCAAACCCCCCTCCTCCACTTTTCTCAGCTCCCCTTTTCTCTCGTCTCTTTCCTCGGCTGTGATTGAAGTAGGGGAACGGTTATTTTTCATGCATCATCAGAACTGGTGGGATGGGAGGACGAGTAGTAATTACCTTACACAAACAAGGCTGAGATTGCCTGTGAAGCCACCTCTTTATTTTAGCTGGTGAGGAAAGAAGCGGGTAGGGGGAGGAAGGGAAAAGGGCCGCATAATGACTTCAAAACAGAAGTACAAGTGTGCCTCTTCAAGAGGATGTCGATTCTTTTATTTAAAAACACATTTCTTTAAAGGGATAGTTCACCCAAAAATGAAAATTGTCATCATTTATTCATCATCCCACTAGTTCTTATCCTGTATGAGTCCTGTATGAGTTATTTTGAAGAATGCCTTTGACTTCCATAGTATATTTTTCCATACTATCAAAGTCAATGGCTACAATAAACTATTACCAATATTCTTCAAATAACGTCTTTTTTGTTCAGCAGCTGAAAGAATTTCATACAGGTTTGGAAAAAGTGGAGAGTAAATAAGCAATCACAGAAAGTTCAGGACCAAATAAGCGACCTCATCAAGTGATCTGTAACTTTCCGGATGAATTAAATAGGTAGTTCACCCAAAAATAAACGTTCTGTTATCATTTGCTCAAATGCATTTGACTTGAACACAAGTAATAAAAGATGTAATAAAAAAGCAGGAGCACCTTAATAAAAGTAAAGATTTTAACATGTTACAAAAATGTTCCATTTGTGTTCTATTATATATATTGGAGTTCCTTTGCAAAAAAAGATCACTTTAAATTTCCTTAACAAAAATCATGTTTTTTCATTGTGCATTCTAATTAATCGATTTATCATGCAGCCCTAGAATAAAGTCATTATTTTGTTTTCTTTGTGCACAAAAAGTTTAATTGTATCTTCATAACATTACGGTTGAACCACTACCCTAGTAAAAAAGTAATATAATTAAAATGTATTTATTTCATACTAAGTACAGTTCAAATCTATTAACATATTTACTGATAGATCACTCGAGACCTACTGATATAAAAATTTTAATTAAACTTTATTTGGAGTATTACTTGTTCACAATGCATATTTTGTAGTAATAAGCCTAAAATGTGTGTTAATGTCACTTTTAATGAGGATTGTGTAATATTGCCCTTTAAATGGAAAATATTTAAAGTGCACCTAAAGTATACTTGCAATAGTTCCACTTTAGCACAATCAAATATACTAAGTATGTCTTTAATTGGACTCCAGCACTACTTCTACACAATTTAAGTGTATTAAGTACAAAATTATTTGTTCCAATTTAGCAGACTTTTAAGTAGTTTAGTATACTGAAAGTACAATTGCATTGCATTTTATTAAGTACATAAATATGAAAATGTATTTGTAGTATACTGAGCGTGAAATAAATAATTCAAATACATTTAAGTATATTTATTTTTCACTAGGGTATTTTAACAATGTCCTTACAACCTTTATGGACCTTGAATGGTTCAATTGCTGTGTATGCAGGGTTTGAAAACTACCTTAATTTGTATTTCGAAGGTCTTGGAACGACATGAGGGTGAGTAACTAATGACAACTTGTGTTTCACAAAGGAAAGGTTTTAAATAAAATGAAGGTGAGTAAGTAATGGCACTAATTTCATTTTAGGGTGACTCATTTATTCCTTTAATATCAGTGTGCATCATGGCACCATTTGTTTCTTTTGGTAAACTGCAACAATTTTAAAAAACACACAAACACTACAGCATGCTCTTCCAATATTCCCTAAGTTCCAAACCCTCCAAACAGAGTGAGATGCCATTGTCAGTGTGTTTTTCCAACACGTTTCTCAGGAGACCAGACTAACACAGTCTTTTCTTCGAGCAGCCAATCTCTTAAAATGCCAAGTGTAACTGGGTGCCCTACTGTTCCTAATTAAAGCATGATTAAAGAGCAAAATGAAGGATTCCACAAAAGATGTATTCTCTCTCCCTCTCTCTCTTTCTCTGTCTCCGTCTCTCTCTCTTCAAGGAGTTCAGATTAATCCCCATTGGATGTAGTCGAACCATTTATGCATTCCTCTTCTTCTGTTTATCAAATAAACCCAAGTAATTAGAGACTTTAGATAAGTAGGCTAAATGGATGCCCACCCTGTGTTATCCAAGGCGCTCTATCCTGATAGGAACTCTAGTGTGTTTGGTTAATATCTGCTGTTATCCTTGTTGGAGAACAATGCCTTTGTGTCTGGCATCTGTTATTATGCTCACTGGGGCTTCTTTGACCTTAACAGACAGGATAGTCTGATTACACAAACCACTATTCTGAGTGTTACACACTGACAGCACGCTTTCATTCGGATGGAATGGGTGAATACACATTACCCGTCAAAAGTTGGAAAAAAATTAGGATTGTTGAAATGTTTTTTTAAAAGAAGTCTCAAGTTAAGCATTTATTTGATACGGTAAAAATACAGTAAAACTGTACATTTGTGAAATCTTATACTTCTTTTTAAGTGTTTATTGTATTTTAAAATGTATTTTATTCCTGTGATGCTGTATTTTCAGCATCATTACTCCAGTTTTTGATGTCATGTGATCCTTTCAGTGTATTAAATGTAGTCTTGGTGAGCATACAAGACTCTTATCAAAAACTCCTATCAAAAACAGCTTTTTACTGGACAAATGCAAAACAGCATTTTTCAGACAGCTTAAAAAAGTTGAGGAAAAATGTGTGTTCTTACCAGATGAAGCTGGTGTCTCTGTGAAGATCACAAACCCAGACGTTTCTGTTCAAGTCTTCATTGTGGTTTGATTTTCCAGCTTCAAACTGAATACCATTATGCCTGAGAATGTGGAAAACCCCTTGAAAACATCTAAGCGTTAGAGTACCTGAGTTGGGCCTGTTGGCAACCCTTATGCTTAACAAAAAGAGGATTAGTTGTCCGTACTTTAGTCAGCCATAGAAAGTGAAACCAAATGGAGCCAGAGCTTTCCTTTCTGATACTGGTGCTATAATAGCATCTGTATCATTCTCCCATATTACTTACAGTTCACTAGACACGCACTTTAGCGTTATTGAGCTTTCTGAAAGGAAGAAAAGAAATCAATATTAGCAAATCAGCCTCTCATCTCCACACGCTAATCTCTTAAATCCTTTTTGGAAATAGAAATGATTTGACAGTCACTTTTAGACGTTTAAAAGAGAATCAAATGTGTTTAATTGATTGCCCAGCGAGCTTGTTTCGTCATAGGAAAGGAGGATGCTAAATCAGATCATCGCATTGTCTTTGTTTATGTAAGGACTCAGAATCGGCAGCTCTCTGTTGTTGGATTTGGCTTATCCTCCGAGGATATCCGTTGTATTCCTTTTCATTTACAGTAAGAAAAGCCTTGCTACGATCTTGCCTATCCCTTAAGAGATACCTGCTATAAAATGCTTGGATAAAGATGACAAACATGTCTAAGATTAAGGTTCCTCATTTGGCATGAATTAAAAGCGCTCATTAGCATATCTCCTAACTGTCCAGTCGTCCAAAACCAAGCCAGTCGTTTCTTGATGAAAACCTTGAAGTTAATAGCCTCCTTGTGTTGAATAAACAGAATTAAGTAGGTCAAAATATGATTATGCGCTGTTAAAGTGTGTTAAGCTCTCTCCTATTTCAACGGCTCTTTGTATAAATTATGCTAATTATGTTAGCTATTCTCAGCTGATTGGCCTCCAAATCATTTAAAAATGATCAGCGCTCTGAATTGAATTATGCATTCAAATTTAGCAAGGATCTTTAGGGTGTACATTAAAGCAGCCTTATTCCAGTTTTTCCATATGATTGGTATTTAATAGTATTCTCTGAACAATTCTCTCTCTGTCTGATGTCATTGCTAATTAGATCAAGACTTACAGTAATTAGCTTTCAGAAGTTTTTGCCGGTTTCTTCTGACCATGGTAGCTGTTTCAAATGGTCATTTTAATTCTCTCTTTCTCTCCCTCCTTCCTCTTTTTCCATGTTTTGCATTATAAAACAGCGTTGGGAAGAATGACAAACACAGTTAATCTCTTGCTCGCTGGCAATACATTACAAAAGGCCTAAGATAGGATTCAGCTCCAGCAGAGTAAACACTCACAATTCAGCAATTGTCCATTACGTCTAAATGCGAACGATAACAAGCCTCATTAATTTAACTGCGAGAGTAAGTGGGGTAACACGTATCAAAATTAATAATTGGCCTCCAATGTAAATGCAACTGGCATTTTCCAAATTCTGGATGTAGCTCACAGGTTTGTTTTTTTTCCTTCCCAATCCTAGGGATAGGTTTAGTCATGGATGGCTCTTTTAATTTGTTTACCACCTTCTCTCCTTTTCCCCAGAAAACTGATCAAGAAGCCATTTAATTGCTGGAAGAAAAGGAATCACTTCCACCCTTCTCTTGTTTTGTTGCCAAGTCTGCTGCCAGGAACATGAAATATCTCACCACTTGTTTGTTGTAAGTCCTTGCAAGGAGAAAATCAGGTCAAATATAATGAAGGGCTTGTTAAAGGCCCCCCAGAATTCTCTCCTGATGACACTCTCTCCTGATTAGCTCTCAGAAAATCTCGGCTCTCGGAAGAACTCGCACACAACTCTAATTCATTCCGGGTTAAAGCTGGAATGGCGAATTTAATGAGCAACGTTTAAAGACTTCGAAACACTGATGAGCTAAACTGTAGCATTGAACTTACAGAATCAACATCTAATCAATACTATCAGATGAATATGCTCTTCCTGCGCTCATTATTCTAGGTGACTTGGATCTTGTTGTGAAAGTGCGGATGTCGCTGCGGTAAGTGCATGTGAAAGGTGCATTTCTGGAAACACACCTGAGTGTGTGTGACAGGCAGGAGCTCCGGGGAGACAGACGGAGAGAGCGACAGGCTCAGACATGCCCCTCATCATCTGGCAGGAGACGCAGACACTGCGCTTTTTAAAAATGGATGGTAATTTAATTAACTCTTTCCTCCCCACAGGCTGCTCTGCACAGATGGAGCTAAGTGAGGGTGAGGGCAGAGGACTTACTGTTGTTGTCTGCTGTTGTTGCCAAGGGTTGGACAGTGTGAAAGTTGCTATGTGGACTTTAAGCAGTGCCGATTATGACTAGTCAGTCCCGGGTGATATCGAGAGACACAAACCTCCTGGGGGAGATCGGAAAAGATGTGTTAACATAGCTTTAGCAGTCAGTGCGTCTCTGTCAAAGTACTGCGGAGGAAAAACAAAAACAGCTGTCGTGGCAGTTTAACACTGGCTGCTCAAAAATTGTTTTCTGCAAAGCGAAATGTTGAATGTCAAACTTAGTTGGTGTTTTTGTCTGTGGGTAAAATGTAAATTTTTAAAAAGGGTTATTTATATGAATTGATTGGTAATTCTGAAGTGTTTGTATACTAAAATTAATACATTTTAAAAATACTTGATGAAATACACAATGTTAAAGGAACTGGGAACCCAAAAATGTCAATTTTGTCATCATTTATTCACCAATATTATACAAATCTACAATCCCATTATAAAAATCACTCAATGTTTTTGTAAATTTCACAAATAATTACAATGAAACTAAAAGTGATGTTTGAATTGCTATTCAGTTAGAAAGACTGTAATAATATATATTTATAAAATACCATATATATATATATATATATATATATATATATAGAGA
>JAUMHE010000062.1:8987314-9029245 GCA_032359235.1 Enteromius mattozi | reverse complement strand
TTTTTTTTTTTTTTTCCCCCCCCCCCCCCATTTATTTACTTGATGACTTGACCAAATACACAACAACTTGAGAAACAGTACTGGACTACACACAAGCATCTGTATCTCTCCGTATCTGTTCTCCATTGCAGTAAAGGTCTGTGTTAACATGTGAGTGACAGTGATATTACCTGTAGCTCATCTGTTTCTGCTTTCACATCCGAACACCACAGAGCAGTAAAACTTCCAATACCATAGGCACCAATGCAACCCGACCCTCTTGTTTTGTTTTGATACACTTATTCTGGGAGACACACACTGAAATGGTAGAAGAGGGTAAAATTTAGCAGAACAGGACAGATACTGTAACACGGTTCCCCTTTGCTGACAGCCAAAGTCACAACAGATGAGGAAATCCCCCCTTTCAACATGACGCGCTTACTGTATGGAAGAGAATCGTTAACATGGTCAATCTGAAGGCCATGTCACACACAGATGTTTATCTCAGGCCGGGAAAGACAGGAAAACGGTATGACGGGAGAGCAGCGAGGAACAGGTGGAGCACTTCTGGTGCACAGGTTCTCTGGGAGAGAGATATTCTCTTTCACTAGCATGTGTGTGTGAATTGCCCCTAGACTTGAATTAAATGGTCCCATCTGTAACCTTATAAGATGCAGCTTTGCTCGCAAGACCTGAGATCGATTTTGTGCACTTATTCTTTGAGAGGGAAAACGCAAAAGAAGCTCGCCGGGGATCCGTTTTCAGACGGATAATGGCATTGTGAAACAAGGGGGCAATATAGGGCAGCGCTTTCACACATTCTTACATCTTTCTATCTGCATAACATGAACCATATTTACGATCAGAATCACAGCCGCACACACAGCAGGTTCCACTTCATTCTACCTCAAGCTATAACATATATATATATATATATATATATATATATATACACACACACACACTGTGTGCTGTTGCTTTATTATACAAACAGCTGTAGATATTCTAGTTTCTCATACTTTTTAAGTAAAAACTGTTTTATTGTATTGCCATATTTTTTTCATTCTGTCAAATTGACTTGTATGTGTAATAATAGCTTTTGACTGACAGTTGACTGATCTTTGGCTCTATTCCTCAAGCTTGCATTAGGACATAGGCGGTGTGGAGAGGAGAGAGAAAGCTTTGCTGGCTTTCGGTAGTCTTAGTTTATCAGTCTAACCAGCTCCAGCCACTAGATGGGGTATGATAACCATAAAGAGATACCTTCAAGCTCTCAACCACTTAAAAAGCTTTAGATCAGTGGCTCCCGACTGGTTTTGCTCGAGGACCCACGGTTTACATTGGACATCATGTGGCAACGCAGATCCAGAATGATTTTGTGTATAAATGTGAAGAACACTGAAATGTTCAAATGTTTTTTTTTAATATGTCAGACTGATTGTTTTGTAAATGCATAAGCAACAGTAGAAGGTATAATAAATGAAACAAGCATAATTAATATCTAGTGAGAGGTGAATTTGCAGAAAAAATATTCTGCGTTGTTTTCTCTTTCAATTCTAAAAACAAAAAAAAATACATAATAATAATTAATAAAATATACTATTTTATTAGTATTATATTTTATTTATTAGCATTTTAATAGTTAATAGCATTTTTGAACTAGTAGGCACTTTTTATGTATTACTTCCCCCCTATAGCTGTAGCTATATATCTTTCTTACCCGTAAAGAAAGAAGAAGAGGCCTTGTTGGTGATTTATGGTTTCTTTTTCCTCAAATAAAAACTTTACACTTGCAGTACACTATAATAATTTTTATGGCTGTCTTTAAAGACGGGAAATTTCCTAGTAAGTGGTAGACCAATAAAAGTCAATTGTAATTTACATTAACAACATGATAACGGGTCTGTATTTCTGTCCTTGAAATGTGGTGACACATCAGCTTGACATGATGCCAGCTCGGATCTTTTCTTTAGGGCATGATGAGCTGTTGCAAAAACATGTAAATCTCAACATGTGTAAATAACTGTTGCGTTCACTCTTTTTGCGATGATAGATGTTTATTATCAAAGCTGCAATGAATTCAGTGAACTTAATCATGAAAGTAATAAATGCTGTGTGAGATATTCATCGTTTTTAGGGCAGAAGTTACATTTACAGTCTTCTGTATATAAAAAAATTAGATAGAAATATGTAAGCTTGATTCCTAACCTATTGTATATACTTTTAAAACAACTGAAATAGTTGAAATTAAAAATTGCAAATGAAACAAATTTCTACCCAAAAAATACAAATGCAGGTGTACAGGAATCAACTTACATAAAGTTTTTGGTTTCAGTTTATAAATTCACAAGAAATCCAAAATGTCAGCTTGTAACCAAAGCAAAACACTCTCCATGGGTGGACATTCCATACTTCATGAATATTAAAATCTTTCCAAGCTAACCATGGGTCTTTTGGGCTTCATCCATGTAACTTGATGTACAGTAGATGTGTTGAAAAAGTGTAACAATTTTGTATTGATATTTTTAGACATAAAAAAATGTCCCAAAGAATATGTCTTTTTGAATGTTTTAAAAGTCTCTTATGCTCACTAAGGCTGCATTTATTTGATCAAAATGTAAACACAGCATTATTGTGAATTATTACAAATTATTATTTTTTTTAATTATTTAAAAAACAAAAGAAAAAAATAAATAAAAGATTTTAAATTTTAATTTATTCCTGTGATGGCAATGCTAAATTTTCAGAGCCATTACTCCAGTCTTCAGTGTCACATTATCCTTCAGAAATCATTCTAATATGCTGATTTGCTGCTCAAAAAACATAATCAGTGTTAAAAAACAAATAAATAAGAGAAAAAATAAAAGTGCTTAGTATTTTTTAAAATCATGATACTTTTTTAGGAGTCTTTGATAAATAGAAAGTTTAATTAATTTACATTATAATTACTCACTTTTGGTCTATTCCTTTCTGAAAAACATATTAATTAAAAAATGGAATAAGCTATATTTAACATACAGTTATATAATAAGTGCAATATTAACTATGACACTGTTCACTGCTGCGCTCGTGCAACAGTACATGTCATATACATGTCATTTCCACGATTGTGTTTTCATAGCCAGATTTAACCACAGAGCCTGTGAGTAAGAAAAGTGATAAAGCTCTACTGATCACTAAAAAATTTAAAGCAGGTCCTGGAGTACAAGAGAAACACTGAGACAGAGAATATTTCCCCACCTGCTCTGAGTTCAGCAAGGGTTCACTCCACAACGTTAAGCCGCTTTGAGTTCACTCTCCTCAGGGCACCCCCAGTATATAAACATCAGTCGCACACAAATATACTCACACTCACACACAGTTCAAGCCATCTGATTGTAAGTGCTCAAATATTTTTAATGTCTTTAGTGGTGCAGTGAGCAGACAGCAGCGGAGGAACATTTCGAATTGGTGCTGGTTCTCACCGCAATCGGTCACACCGATCGTGCTGTCATATCGAATAAAACACATGAAAGCAAACATTTGCTTCCCTCACTTTCCACAGTTTAAACACACTCTTTTTGGATGAGATGGATGTGGATATATTGTGAATTTGGGATATACAGTATCAAGGGGAAAATATATTCCCTGCTCAAGTGTAACACTCACCGACCGGCACCTCTATTAAAATCAACCCACACCATCCCCATCTCTTAGTTGACCTTTCTTCTGAATTTTTCCCTCGCCCAAAATAATGAATGCCTCCTGACTACTTCAGAGAGATGACCTAACACGTCGTCCTGCAGTAGTGGAATGTCATATCGCTCTAAAATCGCCCAATCAGCATGCCGGAGCACAGAGCAAACAGAGAGGGGGCCCGGCTGTGGGCCGAGGATGAGTTCGCGCGGGGCTGGAGTTTGCTCCTTGGGATGTCAATGTAATAGACTGGCTTATGATGTGTAAATAGCACGCTGCTTTAATGGCGGCTGTGTCGCGCCGATGCACTCAGCGATTGAATTTTAATCACAGGGGAGAGGAGATGGAGGCAGAGCAAGGGGAGGCTCCACACCAGGCCATCCCAGGCTTCCTCTCACGTTCTCGGGCTAATCTCGTTGACCTCCGAAGTGGCAGGAACTGGTGGAAGACAGGGGCCGGTGGAAGCGGGATATGGAGTGCTGGCTCACATTTTACGTGACATATATTTACTGCAGAGCAGCATGGGTATAGTTCATATTTAGCACTCTCCTTTTGATATTAAGAGCTATAGAAGCAGCATTGATTTTAAAGATTCACATTTTCTAATGAATCAATACTTTTTGTTTATAGTATATAAAATATTATAACTTTATATGGGTAGTTGATGTATCAATATGTCCTATGGTGTGAAAAAAAACCAACAACAACAAAAAGAACTTATAATATTGAATATAAACCTTCTTTCATGTTATTTGTAACTCTAAGAATGAAAATACATTTTTTTTTTACTTTTTTTCTTTAAAAAAACACTGTAGGACTATATATATATATATATATATATATATATATATATGTGTGTATGTGTGTGTGTGTACCTGTATATATTTATACATTTCATTAATTTGGCAATCATAATTTATTTTATTTTAATTAAATAATAATATATTATAATATTTTATATTAAAATTAATTATTTATTATTAATACTATAGAATAATTTAATGCAAAAAACAGAAAATGTTGCATGTGGCAATCTGTTAAAGCTTTTGTCTGGATCTGGAAATAAAAAGGAAAAATCAGAGAGAGAAAAAAACCCAAAACGAGTTATTTAAAAAAAAAAAAAGTTCTCTGCTTCTGCTGAGATGTTTTAAACTTTTTGAGATCAGTGATGGTGTTTAAAAGCATACAAAGTTGTAAAATGTGAAGAAAAAAAAAGATTTAGCAGCATATGTAGGCAGGTTGTTTAATATAATCAATTGTTATTTTATTTTATTTTTTATTGTATTTTATTTTAATCAGTCGCAATTAAAATAAAACAAAAAAAGCAATTTATCATGATTTTCCATATTGGTTATAAGTGTAATGTATAACTAGATTTATTACTACAATTAATTGCAAATAGTATTAATAATAGAAAATGAATACATTTAGCAACCAAAATATACCTAACTTCCTTATCCTTCATTAATCTCTCTTCTATTCCTTTAGGGGAAAAAATTCACATGCTCAGAATTATTTTTGGATCGTGAAGTATACCACATTCATCTGTTTATATTAACTTATGTGGTTACATAAGTTTCAATTACAGTTTAGTTTTGTATTTAAACAAGTTTCCAATTTCACATTGAATTAAATTCAGTAGATGCAAACTTATTTTTAAATACATTAAAGCCCCCAGTTATGCCACATATACATTACAAGGCCTCCATCAACATGCAGCAGACATATGATAGTGTCCGCTGAGAGAGGTGAAAGCAAGAGTTTGAATCCAGCCTCCGTGGAGGTAGCAGCCTTTGATACGTTCTCCGTTTCCTTTTTCATTCTGGCAATAGTGTCGGTTCCCACAGCAATTGACCTTGGAGTCTCTTCAGAACTTTCTCCCCACCCAATCTGCTGGTGCTAAAAGCTTGCCTGGAATCTGGCTGTTGTTTCATTACATCACTAAACTCCGACTCTCCCGAGATCCCCTTTTGAAAAATAACACCTGAGTTTTGGGGCAGTAGTGGCACGGGAAAGGAGGATTGAATTGGAAGCGGCAGGTTGGAGAGGGCAGATAAAGAGAAGAGGAAGAAATAAACAAAGTAGATGAAGTGAAATATAATTTGGCCTCCTGTGTAATCCAGGGCTGCTGGAGACACCTCTGATCTGGCAGTTTGTGTGGTTAGCTTAGCGGGACTGAACGAAGCTCGACTGGCTGCGACTGCTTTTCGTTCTGATCCTGAGAAGCAATCAGGCCGAGGTCGCTATCTCAGAAGCGCCGAGGAACACTCTAAGCCCACATGCGTCTAAGGCCGCTGCTAAAAGTCAGTGGAAAAACTGAAGTGTGGCAAGGGTGCACCGGGGGGAACTGAATTTTAGATATATGTATATATATAAAACCAAATAAAACATATGTCTTATATTTATTAATAATAATGCTACTACTACTACTACTACTAATGATAATAATAATGATAAATTAAATTAGTTCCACTCACAAAACATAGCATACACAATTAAAATAAATGTAAAACTATATTATTATTATTAGTAGTAGTAGTAGTTGTTGTTGTGGTAGTGTTGGTGAAAACTATAAAGTATAATATTATATCAATATTGAAATAAGATTGTGCATGTGTTTTTTCCTCTAAAAGTGAAAATGATAAAACTTATTAAACACTGTAGTTGTATACTTACACTGGGAATAAAATTACTATAGATTTATATGTATTTACCAGATAAAAATGTGTTATTATATGAATAAGATGTACATTTCCCTTGTTATTTTTTTTAATGTTTGTCATACACTGTAAGAAATTACCTTGATTTTAACAACAACAAAAAAAAAAACTGTGAAAATGTTACGGTAAAAACCTGTTAAATGGTAATGGTAAATTCCTGTAAAGTTTACAGGTTAAAACCTTAAAACTTAGGGTTGTATGTTACATATAAAGTTGTTAAATTAATGTTTATTGCATATTTCAGTTTAATGAGTCTCACCCTGATGGTGTTTAGTGTCTGTGTGAATGACACTGAGCACCTTCTATATATGTTCCTATTTAAAAGCTGCTTTGGTTCATCATGTGACTTTCTCATCACCACCTGCATTTGGTGCTTATCAGTGTATTTAAAAGGTACAAAACAGATTTCAGTACTTTAATATATATTAACATTATATCAGTTAATGAAATTACGGTATTTAACTGTAAATTTAACTTAAAACCGTAAAACCTAAAACGTTGCTATACCATATTTTTTCGTAGTAAATATTACAGAATTTTTTTACAGTGTAGGGTCAGTGCTCATACTTCCATACAGTATTTTTGCGGAAGCACTGGTTGATTTACGTTTTGCTGCAGCATATTCACGGACCATCTTAAGCGGAAACTGCGCTTTAAAGTTATAAACACAAGCGCTTAAGTGAAACATATTTCAAGACATTAGTCTCTTGCATGTGTTTGCGTTCTATGTTTGTACAAAAATCTTTGGTGGTAAAATGATATATCGCATGAAACCTAACTCTTCGATAAACCTTAACATAGGGGCAAAGAAAGAAAAAGAAAACACTGAGAAAGAAGAAAAACAAGTGCTATGTCCTCCAGAGGAACTTGTACTGTATGCTAATAAAGTGTCTGCAAATCATCTGGACAGACAGACCATCTCCCTCTCCTGATATACTGCTTCCTTTCAGCCCATTTAAAATTCCTGTGACATTTCTAATAAACGGTGACTAATACACATTAGTCATCATTTACTAATTAAAGTCCTAACATGTTTATCCACTTTTGCTTCGTTGACATGTCAAACATTTTGAAGAGTAGTTAGATGTATCTACAAGAATTCAAATGTTTATTATGTTTAAATTACTTACTGGCACAGAATGAGAGTATCTATGATTTTGACAAAGCACATCTTGGAAATTCTGTTTGCGTTGTGTTGGATATTTGCATAGCAGACACCGGTCAGGGAGTATGAATGAAATAAACTGTGATCACGTGGCTAAAAAAAACAATGTGTGAAGCTGAAACACTTGCCAGCTCTTGCAAAGACTATGAAATAATAGCGGTTATGAAGTTTTTTTTGTTTTTACTGAAGAACTCTTACAGCTTACGCATAGTATGTGAACGGCTCAGTTATTATATTAGAAATTATTTTTGCTTCATTACAGTGACAGCAATTCACAAAATAAAGTTCAAAGGCTTTGCAAAAATCATTGGACATTATATAATTCCAGCTGCTTGTGAAGAAATGTGACTTCTTCCTCACTTTCACCTGCTTTTGCATCCAATATTATTATATTAATTCCCTTTTTAAAGGAGTATCATGCTTTAAGAAGTTTATTGTGACTTCCTGAGTAGCGTGACCATTGAAATAATTTGATATGGGTTCTTGTTTAGAACCGCAATCAACATTTGGTTTTATTTTTTAGGTTATTTGATCCATTTCACTTACTAATCAGATTCTTAATAACATGTCTCACTTCTAGAAAAGTGTTTAGATGAAGCTTTTCCTCCTTTTTGAGCACCACCAGATGACTGTTTCAGGCTACACCATTTATCCCAGGCCCAAAGGCATGGCAAATTCCATGCATGTGCGTTTATTTGATTGTTTAAGAGTGATTTCCGGAAACCAAGTATTAGAGCGCCAGGAGCTGCCTTGTAACAATTAGGGGGTTAAATGGTAGTTGGCCACACAGGAGGGCATCGCCACACCGCACCCCTTTTCCTGCCCCTCAGAGGTCAAAGTTCATGGAGCTTTTCAGGAAATGTCAATTTCTCAACTGCCCCAAAGCAGGTGGACACCAGGTTGGCACTGTTTACCCAAACCAAACGAAGTAAGCAAGGAAACAGCAAGGATGAGAGTGTCCCGTTGTCTCTCCTAAAACTCTCACTTAAACTGTATGGCGTGACGTGGCCAAAGTGGCATTTGTTATTATAATTTTGGGTTAATCCTGCCCTCCGGCAAAATCAAGTCTAATTTAACTTAAACTTTAGTTCAGGTACTCCAGCTTTGAAGCTGATGCCCTTAAAAGCTGGTCAGTAAGCTCCCTCAGAGTTATGCACTTCCACAATGTTATTGTATTGGGACCTGAAGATGAACCCTCCAGGGAAGAGTTAGCCATTAGTAAAAGGATCAGACTGTTATTTGAAGAGCCCAGGTCAGATTTAGAAGATTGAAGGAGAGATAAGCTCTAGCCTTCAGTGTTTTGATTATGAGGTAAACAAGCGTAGAAGAAGTTGGGGCGTCTCTTGAAGGAACACTCCGCCCAATCCCCCCCTCTTTCCCACCGATCGCCACGCACCTGCGAGAGGAGCCTGTGGAGTAAAGCGGAGGACAGAGGTCCCGGGAACTCTGGCGTTGTTCTCCTTGACACCAGCTGCCATCACCAGCCTGGCCAAGGGCAAGGTCACAATGCCGACCAGAGGGAACAGCCAGCGGATTGTTTTCGCTCCAGCAATGGACAAACAGCCGCCGTGGACACGCTAAGACAGCCAGCTGTGGCCGTGACCTTTACACCCTACAGCCTGACCCCAAATTAGCACTATAAAGGCAAGCAGGGATGACAACTAATTACTGGCCTCTTGGCAGCCTTTGGCTCTACCTGAGAAAAATGCAGCTCAGATGTGCTGCTATGTGTTGTTTTTTGAAAGCCATAAAAATGAGGTATTACTAAAGTTTAATATATTTCTTATATGAACGAAGTATTATTCATTTTCTGAAAATCAACAGTTTTTTTATTTGATTAATATTATTTTTTATATTGCTCCCTGCTGTCTATATAGGCAGCTGCCTTCCACGGAAGCATCTTAACTGAAATGAGACCTCATAAGTGATGAGTTAAAATGCTCTACATAGGCAACTCAAATAGGACTACACACAGGAGACTTGACTTGCAGTTTATTTCCATTTATTTTAATGATAGCATATTGCTAAGCAAACAGAAAATACTCTAATAAGCATAAAAACACTAGTGAACACTATTTGAAATACATTTATTTCATACTCAGTATACAAGTACATTTTTATATTTATGTACTCAATTAAATGCCATGCAATTGTACTTTCAGTATACTAAACTGGTATACTTAAAGCCTGCTAAATTGGAACAACTAATTTTGTACTTAATGCACTTTAATTGTGCAGAAGCAGTGATGAAGTCCAATTAAAGACATACTTAGTGTATTTGAGTGTGCTAAAGTGGAATTGTTGCAAGTATACTTTAGGTACACTTTAAATATTTTGCATTTAAAGGGCAATGTTACACAATCCTCATTAAAAGTGACATTAACATGCATTTTAGGCTTATTAATACAAAATATGCATTGGGCACAAGTAATACTCCAAAGTTTAATTAAAATTTTTATATCAAGTTATCTGTCAGTAAATATGTTAATAGATTTGAACTATACTTAGTATGAAATAAATATATTTTAAATATATTACCTTTTTTTTTTACTAGGGAATACAAAATAAATCATGTTCTTAATTTCATTGTAACTATTTTAAAGGAATAGTTCACCAAAAATGAGAATTCTGTCATTATTTACTCATCCTCGTGTCATTCCAAATCCATAAGACTTTCGTTCATCTTTGAAACACAAATGAACATGTTTTGATGCAATCCAAAAGCTTTCTGAACCTGCATAGACAGCAATGCAACTACCAATCACTAAAATAGTCCATGTGACATCAGTGTTTCAACCGTAATTTTATGAAGCTACAAGACTATTTTTTGTGCATAAAGAAAACAATGGTCTGACAGGTTTTGGAACAACATGAGGGTGAATAATTAATGACAAATTTTAATTTTGCGGTGAACTATACCTTTAACAATACTTTCCTGTAATGAATGAATTGTGAGTTAATATATATATTTATATTTGTGTTTAGAATTATATAGATTTATAATTAACATAATCTTGCATGGTTGTTTTTTTTCTTTTTCTGTGAAGCATGTATCCAGTGTTTTTTGTGCCAGAACGCACATGTGCATTAAAATTATTTTCTGATGTGAACTAAATAAGGATAAATTATTATACCACAACATTTTTATACTCACAAAAAGATATTCATTTCTTAATTGAGCACCTCTAATTTTTACTTTTAACTGCAAAGACTGCCATGCACCATCTTTGTTCAGGTGAATTATCAGTATTATAATAACTAGTCTTTTCAGATTCAGATTGCCATGTAACTAAAACACACGTTCATCCTGTGACCTATATTCACTCGCAGACAAGCCTCTTTAATGACATCCATTTTGTAGTCTGTCCCTTGACATCCTCTTTGCCTAAAAAATAGGTTTAGTAGGTTCATACAACATAACATTCATTGCTAAATGAAAGAACTGCATGCAGTGTTGGCTCAGTTCCCTACGATGGAAATACCCACATAGTCGAATAATTATAATCATTTCAGCACTATAATCACCGAAGCGTTTGGTAAAAGCTGTGTTTTACAGCCCCACCAACAGGTTGTTTTTTGAACGTTTAGCACAAACACAGTTCTCACGAAGATAGTGCTCCACCTGTTTTATCACCCAAACAGAAATACAGTTCTACTAAAATGGCTCAGTTTTCCATTACGCTTCCCATCGACCACAAGCTCGTGAGCTCGTAGCACATAGTTGTGCCGATGTTGCCTGGTGTTCTTGCGCAGTATGTCGCTAAGTTGGCCTTATCCCATTATTAGGCTAATGTAATGGGCTGTCCTAATCCAAACACACCAACTCTGTGGACCACAGGGGGTGAAACGTTGGGGCACCATGTTATCTGGGCACAATGCGGCTTCTTCCACTGATACTCTGGCAGGCATTAGGCCTGTTCAAACAAGTCCTTCACACCAGCTCCCTTTTAAAATGATTTTCTCCCTTCAGTCTCTCTTTTTCTCTCGCCCGGGCTCTGACTGACAATCACATCGCTGGCTGTGCACATTCTACGGTCTTTAATGCCAAATTAAGCTCCGGACTCTTTTATTTTAAATGGGGGAGCCAGAGAGAGTGCTGACAATCACGATTGTGCCAGAGAGAGGAAAAATTAAACGGTATTTAAAAAATACAGAACCCCACATTAAAACCCTCCGCCACAATTGCTGCTAATTGGTAGATTATCCGGCCGCTCTTGGAAGCCTAATACACGGGGTGAGGAAGAGGAGACCGGGCCCCCGTACTCTTCCTCTGAGCGGCGGGGTGTGGGTCCAATTGCATCTGAGTGGGCGAAGGATTAGTAGTGCCATTGTCGGAGAACATGACCTTGAGTGGAGTTTAGTTTAGCCCCTCCCTGTCCTCTCCGCAATCTCTGTCACCATATTCTTTAACGGCACATAATGATATGCTTTGGGAGAGCCGCCGATCCCACAACAGACAGGAGAACGCTCGGCGATGCCAAAGGAGGTCTGATTTACAAGTACATAAAAGTGTCATGTTTCATGTCCTTTTGAAATAAAAGAGAAACAACTGGTAATGAATTCCTATAACTTGACCTTCCAGAGTGACAGACATAAAACACACTGATGGTGATTTACAGGCATAGTTCAACTCCAAATGCCATTTTTTACTAACCCTCATGTCCTACCAAACCTGTATGACTTTGTTTTGGCTGTTATTTGTGTAAAAAAAAAAAAAATTAAATAAATAAATATAAGTCAAATTGATTAATTTCACCTTTGACTTCACACTATATTTGCATTACCAGTCAAAGCTTAAAAATACAGTAAAAACTCTAATATTGTGAAATTTTTTTTTACAATTTAAAAACTTTTGAATTTTAAAATATTTAAAAATGTAATTTATTCTTGTGAATCAGTCATTACTTCAGACTTCAGTGTCACATGATCCTTCAGAAAGCATTCTAATATACTGTTTTGGTTCTTAGGAGTTTTCTTAATATTTTTTTTTGTTGCTTAGTATTTTTTCTTTTAAACTGAGATTTTTTTTAAATCTGTACACACACACACACACACACACACATATATTTATTTAGTGTGTGTGTGTGTATTTTTAAATAAATACTTTTTTTTTATTAACTTCCACTTCATTTAATATATCACCGTTTACACCAAAATATTGTAAAACATTAATAATAACAACCACTAGTAATAAAAAAAAAATGTATACTAAATGTATAATAAATACATTTAAAAAACATATTAAAATTATCAACTGATCAAATTAATAATCAGTTAATGAGAAATTCTTAAAAAAAAAAAAAAACCTGTATTATTCCAAATGTTTGTCCAGTATTATGTATGTGTTTTTAGATCTTCAGAGTTTTGCATTTTATTGATTTAAAGAATATTAACAAAAGAGATAAAACATTTTTCAAAATATCTTTTTTGTGTGTGTTCTACAGAATAAAGAAAGTCCTATGAATTTTGAACAACATGAGGGTGAGTAAAGAAATTAAAATTTCAGTTAAACAATCCTTTTAATATTCAGTATTTTCTCCAAAGTCGTGCTTGTTCCATTTGAACGGAGAGATCAAATGCCCAAGCTGTTGACGAGCAATTATCTTCATTAATATGAAAAATATTTAATTGCTCTACATTGTAACTAACTGCTATTATATCTCCCTCACGTTTATTGCAAAGCCCCTTTTAATTAATCACTACTGCACCATAATAACACTCAAATTACATTTGAACTTCATTACTATTTGGCTTACTGATCCATAAACAGGGGGCTGGGAACAAATTAGCGGTGTGTTGTCCAGCATTGCGCTCCTAATAATTTGAACCGTAATCCTTTAATTGCGAGAGTGTGTGACTCGGATATCGTAGCAGGAAGACGTGTACAATGTCCACACCTGTGCAGCCGACTGCTTTTCAGCACTCTGAGTGGACACTTTACACAGTCCTTGGCTGTGCGATTTCCCAGAACGAGAGCGAGACCCATTACCGCCCCAAAGAAAGAGATGTTTTTCGGTGCTGCTTTTGATGAGCGTCCATTTGCATCAAAAAAGGCCTCAGTTTCCGACTGTAACTTGTGAACGGATCAAAAGGCCAAGCGATGTCTTAAAAGCTGAGCGGCTTTTCCCCTCTTTTGACATAAGAGAGGCTCTCCAGAGGCCCCCTTGCTGTTGTGGCCTTGGAGGTTAGCTAAACCAAGCTCTCAGACTGTACTGAACAGATCTGTGCGCTCCTCTTCACTGTGCCCCGTTTCAAAGGAGAGGCTCAGTCACAGCGTATCGACGCCCCCTTTCACTAAAACACAATGAGAGCTACTTGTGTGCCTGCAATATGTGGATATGTGCGTTTTGGTGGTCATAATGTGTGTGCTGTGAGCGCATGTTGGAATGATTTTGGAATAAAACGCCTGAAAGTTCTAGAATTAAACTTCAAGTAGCATTATTTGCAGCATGCAGCAAGTGCATTCAAACTCTTAATACAAATCTGCTCGAGCTGTATGAGAAGAAATACAGTGAAACCAGATGTAAAAATGCTTTTATTTAGCAAAAGCATTTTTTTCCTGCAAATATTTTTCATGTAAAAATTAATCAAAAACATTATAAGTAATATTATTAAAATAGGTTTTTTTTTACATTTATTATTTATTTTACAAATTATATTATCAGCATGACAATTTAAGTATCATGTAAAACTGAAAATCTGTGAATATCAGGATATTTGGGAAGATGTGTAAAACCTGATCATTAAAATGTTAAAAAAAATATATAGATATAGATCCATAGTTTAAATGAAAGCAAGAACGTCTAATCTTCTGTATAAAGTGATAATGTGAGAATACGGCTTCAAATATGTCCACATTAATATTGAATATTTTCTAAATAGTTTTAAGTTTTTATTTCTCTTTATTTATTTTTATAACAATAAACCTTCTGCTTGTTAAAAAAAATCAGTGTAGTCTTGAACCCCGGTATATTTATACCTCACTTTCTTTCATTTGTTCTGGTAAGGTAAGTAATAGCTTACTTCCTTTTGAAAATAAACATCATAATTCAGTTCATTCAAGAGCCATGTCAGTTGTAAAATCTAAATATCTGTAAAATCCTTCACAGATGTCATATTCATTTCAACCATATTCAGTACTTTGTGAAAGGGTTTACATATTATTTGGTCACCACTAAAAGCTAAGGTCCAGAATGAAGATGAGAACAGGTTGCATGTGATGTGTGTGTGTGTATGTGTGTGCATGTGCGTGTACACACGTGCAAATCTCTCCTGATCTACACCCAGCTGCTTTCACTTACAGGACATAGGGGTAGAGGGGTCACAAGGTCACAGCATGACCTCATCAAATTAGCCCCAACCGAGCGAGGTGTTTAGCACGAGTTAACGCTCGTAATCTGAAGGGCATTAAATGCAAATGCAGCAACCATATGCCCACTTCAAACAGGCACCGCTCGCTGATTTCCCACCATCTCCCCCCCCAAACCAGTATGTATTCATTGCCCAATCATTCACATGCCTGCCTGAGTGGGGGGGCTGTTAAAATGACAATGGTTTTCTCTCATACTGACCAGGTGCAAAACATTTCCATCCCTGCAAAGGGAAAGACTAGGAATGGGAAGGCATTTGATATCTGTTACACAAAGATTTGCAATCTAAATTGTGTTATTATATGTTTTCATTCCCCGCTGCACTGCATATGTATTTCATATCTGCTTATGAATTAATAAGGCAATGCTCATTTTTGTTCTATTTATTAATTTATTCAAAAATGCTTTAAGTGTAATACATGAAAATTTATTACAGGAAAATTTGACATTTTCATGGTAAGGCAAGGAGGTTTCAGCTCGTATTATATAACTGTATAATACTTATGAATTCATAATTTTTTTAATTAATGTTTGAGTTTAATTCAATAATTGAGATTCGATTTAATCTAATTTATTTCCATATGGCTGTTAAACTATTACAAAAAAAAAATCTCTCTATTAAATTATTCAGCAATACATTCAAGTGCAATTCATACATGATTCTAATACAGGAAATTATTTTTTGGTTTTTTTATGTCAAGACATTGAGATTTTAGGTGTAAAATATCATGTGTAGCTTCCTCAAAACATATTATAAATTCAATACATTTATAAATGTCTTTTGTCTTGTTTTTTTTTTTTCTATTTTTTTAATAACAAGGCAATTTGAACATTTTAAACTTCTAACAACTTTCCACATGCGTTCCAACTTTTTAAAAGTCCATGTATCGGAGTGCATTGGGGATGTTGATATAGTGAAATGAACTATTGGGGTCAAACCAAGCGAAGGAAGAAAACATTTACAAAATGCTTTGCTGCCCCACTTGATCTCTCATGAGACAGAGTGAGCGAGTAAAAGAGAGAGAGAGAGTGCTGCCAGGGTTGCTGATGATTATGGGTGTGAGGGCTGATTGTACACCCTGAGGCTGTGTTGCATGCTGGGACATATGGCAGCTCCTATGTGCTAATAAACACCTGTGGACAGAGTGAAACAGGGGAGACCCCCACTGGGCCTGAGGCCTTTAAAGCCACCTGCGCAGACCTCCACTATTCATGCTCACCATCTTTTTTCCCCAACATCTCCTTTTGACTTGTCTCAAATTCTTTAAAGATGCAAATAGTTTCTTTCCTAATAAAAAAGTAAATAAATTAACATTGTTTTTTAAGTATAGATTGTTTATTAGTAGCCAATAAAGGCAGATTGAGTTTACACAGGGCAGCCTGTGTAATAGCGAATTTCTGCAATTACATTAGTAACCAAAATGTTAGATTTATTTTTAATGTTAGATCTATATTTCAAATTACAGCTGTTTGAATTTAATAATTAAATTAGTTTTAATTATTATAATATTTCACTATATTACTGTTTTTCCTGTTTTTTTAATCACATAGAGGTAGCCTCTGTAATCACAAGGCTCATTTTAAAAAAACATAAGCCCCAAATCTCTATCTACTTATAGACTGCACACTCATTTTTGTATTGTCAATATAAACGCCAAATTTCTCCAGGCATCGGCGAAAATTGAAGTTGTGCACCATTAGCGCAGAATGTAATGTTAAAACAAGTAGTCTAGCACCATGTAGTATTATTCTGCCTGCATTTGAATAAGGAATGTTTTCATAATGCTCTCAGAGTGAAATTCAAGTGTTGGGTTAAGACGCACCTCCACTAGCGGGTCTGCACAGCTGCTGCCGAGGAGGAGGAGTGCGGGGCAAAAAGAGAGCATTGTGGGAGAGCTCCCCCCTGTCACTCAAAGCTCCTCTGATTAAATTTGTTTAAGCTGTAAAAGCACTTTGACAAGAGTAAGACTGTGTGCCTCATAACATATTCCAAATGCCAAACCTGTAAATTAAGGATGCTCTATCAGGGATTCCCAGAGAACAGTTTACTGCTTTAAAAGCACGAAAAACAAATCTATTACTGAGGGTAATGTCTTTTAAAACTAATATTGCCACTGTTTTTAATATAACCTAGGAAAATATTTGTTTCTCATCATTACTGACATACTTATTATCCATTATTGTTATGTTTTGGTATGAGATTATGTTGGTGAAATTCATGATCCCTTTAGGTCAGGACGGAGTGTGGTGGCCAGAAAGCACATGTTGGTATGTGTGTGAGATGTACACATGCTTTTATACCCACTTAAAGCTTTGGTTCCCTCAGATTATTAGATTCTTTGCTGTGGGTCCAGTCTGCAAAACCACATAACAGAGGGCACTATACAGAAAATATGTGGGTCTTTAATCGTGGAGGAAAACTATGCTTATAGGCTATGAGTGATGTCCTGGTGCATTTTTCAACTCTGAGATGATGAGGGCTGATAATCAACCTGAAATAATTTATAGAATTTCATTTTCGAACATCTGCTCCTCATTAAAGGATCCGTGCTGCTCTGTGACCTCTGTGGACATTCTGTGTAATCTAATGAATTTGACCATGCACATGTGAATTTGTGTTAGTGAATATTACATATTCTTTTAAAGACATTCTCCATTGTTATTGAGTTTTTGTCATTATATTTACAAAATACAACTTGCTTGAAGTCTGTTTTCTGAACTTAGTATTTCATATTTAGACTAAAATAACACTGAATCCTGATTTTACACAACAGCTTTATGATTTGAAATCTAACATGTTATCCATGTTAATCAAAAGGGGTTATTCATTATAGAGAGAGATATAATAACAATATAGAAATAGTTATATTTACTTTTTTTGTCCAATGTTGTCCAGCTGGTGATTTTTTTTTAAATATTCAAATCAATAATCCATACTGACAAAACAAAACAACAGATTTTTTGTTATTCAACCGTATTGTTCTTAATTTGTCAAAAAATTACATATTGACATATACTGTATGTATTGTTTTCTGATTGCGTGGACTTTCCTAATATTAAAAATATAATTGAAATAAAAAGTAACAACATATTTCGTCACATGCCACTTCTTCAAAAGCAAAACATGTCTTGTATTGTTTTCTTGTTTTGTTATGGTGTCACAATCACAAATCTGAGATTTAGTTTTGATTGTCGACATTGCATCAGTGCAGTTCTCTGTTCTGCCATTTATGTGAAGACTAACATTAGACTACCCAGCTGTAATCCTTTTCCTGAGCCTCTGTCCTAAACAAGGGCCTTTTGACCCATTCATTGAGCCTGTGCCCTTTGATATTGAGGACTGGTTGTAGAGGAGCGCAGCCCCTTTTGCAATGTCTTAATAAGTAGCTTCAAACCTAAGGTATGGAGATCTGCTCTTGAAGGTGAAGGGTTAGCATTGCTAGGGCATGAGATCAAACACTGGTTTATCCCAGCAGGGTAGTGAAAAGCAGAGCCACTTCAGACACTAACTGCACGGACAATGGCGATCGGGTCGAACAGCGTTTGGATGAAGTGGTGCCCCTTTCACATCCGCAACAAGTGACAAAAGAGGCAGAATGAGAGACTAACCTGCTGTTTAGATAAATAAAGCTACTCTATCAGCTCTCATAATTGCTCCGGCCCCCTTCTCCTCTTCAGAGTCCCAGCACCCCTATTGTCCAGTGGCGAGTGCTGCATGGCCCCCTCAGATCCTCCTAATTGCTGACAGATTTGATTTCTCAGTGACGGCGGGAGCTCTGTTCGTGGCCTTTACATCCAGTAATTGCTTTCTCTTCTCCCCCTCGTTCTCCCCTTCCTTCTTCACTCTGCAGTCCATCCTGCCCCCACTCTTCTCCCAAAACGGAATTCCCCTCTCCCCATTCCGAACCCCCTTTTAATGGTTTCCTTCTATGTTAATAAATCCTCGCCATTTAAATCACATTTAGAGATGTTTTGAATAACTGATTCCAATTACCCCATGCCCCTCTCGCAGAGGAAAGCAGCGCGAGTCTCGGTGCGAGACCGAGCTGGAAAGTGGGAAAAAGTACAGGGTTGAAAGTGAAAGAGAGGTCCTCGAGTCTCTCAATAGTGCATGAGCGCATTTTGCGGAAGTTTGCAGGAGTCTTCTGAATCACAGAATCACTGGGATTTAATTTTTTTCTCATTTGACTCTACACTTAAATATTTTCCAATCACGGGGATTAAAATAACACAATTGTGCTTCACAATCATTTAGAAATTATTTTTTTTGTCTCAAATGAGGTTGGTAGTGATGAAGAGAATTATTATTATTATTATCGTCATTATCATCGATAGGTTTAATTAAAATAAAATACTAATTATTTTTATTTTAAACTTATTTTATATTCATTTATAAAGTCGTTTCTAATATATATAAATTATAATTTAATATATATATATATAAATTATTAATATAATTTAAAAGTAATTATTAATATTTCAAAAAAATTGTTAAATGCTGCAATGACATGAAAGAAAAATCATAAACATTTCACATTCATGTATCCATAAAGTTTGCGTTTACATAATATCTGTGTGTGTGCTGAGCATATTTATATGTATATATATATATATATATATAAGAAATATTTACATGTTTATTTATATTCATATTTATATAAATATAGTTTATATTATACATAAATATAAATAAATGTAATTTACTTCTTTAATATATACGTGTGTGTGTGTATTTTTATATGTAAAATAAATATACAAGAGTACACACATATTTTCTAAACAAACCTTTATTTTGGATCTATTTGACAGAATATATAAATATGTATGCAAGTTTGTATGTATAAGTTATGTTTTATATAATGGGATGTAACATGATGTAACATTGACAAAAATGTGAAATCACTACTTTTGATTTTTTTAAAATACATACTTTCATGTATACTGTAAAAAAAAGTAACCACACCACAGTATTGCGGAATGCAACTCACAAAACTTGTTCAAAACATGAAGCAATTTTAGCTCTGTAAATGTGGTTTAAGCATGAATGAAGAGGCTATTCAAAAGCAACAAACCTATTAATGCAACTCCATTAAAATATGTACAAAGCCTCAAGCATAAAATTAAAAAGAAGTCTAAACAAACAAATATTGCACTACAAAGTTATTTACAGCTAGAAAGCCACTTTTCCCCACTAATAAAAGTCCTCAACACACATACACACAAAACCCAAGTCTCATTCCCCTCAGGAAAGCTAGAGGGCCCACTTGAAAAAAAGAACAGGCGCCAGAGCACAGCTCCCACAATCACTCCGGCAAACATTAAAAAGCTAATTATCCCGGGAACAAAAGTGCCAGTTTATTTTCACTTAACACAATTAGTCATAAACTGCATTTTGAGTTGTTAATCCAAGCCAGCTCCCATTCTCTGCCAATTATTCATAGTTGCATATTCATGCCGACCGTATTCAAAGTTTCAAAGCAAATGTATTTTTTTTCATGCGGTTGTGTGAGCGTTAATCACCCCACCCACACATTGCATGGATTAGCCATTTAGATAGAAGGCAGTATCAAGCCCGAACGCAGCTCCGCCAAGTGCTCCCTTTAATGTATATAGTGTTTATTCTCTTACACTGGTAAGTGGCTAGGTACTATGTTCTCTGCTGAAATCATTCTAATCCACTCTTGGAGTGGGTGGAATAATTAAATGATTAGCAAAATATAGAAATATTTAATGCGTCTTGCCTTTTATTCACCAGGAATCAATGCAACCCCTTGAAGTGTCATGAAGCTTGAATTCTCAAAATCAAATTGGCTTGACATTCAGTTTCGAACGCTTGAAACTAATTCAAATGAACTCTGTCAACACGTGACCCTAACAACCGCTGACTTTTCATTACCATCATGAGATTTACACACCCCGGTGAAACTGACCTATGCTCTTTGTTTGTCCTCCTCAGAAATCTTTTATCCTATTTGAAACCTGTAAAGAAAAGTAAAAAATGACTTGTTTGGAGGTTTAATAATACAATATTAAAATGACTGGCTTTCCGTCTCGGACTTCTAGTTCACCTCTGAAGGTCATAAACCTCAATGTGTCAGTCAAAAACGTCTACGGAGCATAATGTCATCTTGGTAACCTTTAGTGTTAAGATATGATTTTTTTAATGGAAACGCCTCTCTGATGAGCGATGCCCTTTGTTCAGCCAGCAAATATACAAATAATTATGTGGCTTGAAATACAAAGACTTTCACTGTTGTATGCAGCCTTCCAATTTGTTTGCAGACTATGACAAGTATATAGGTGTACAAAAACATCAAACATGAAGCTGAAAGCGTAACATCTGGATAGTGCATTAGCGGTCTGGTAAGATATAAGTGATTTTTTGGTAAGGTCACAAACACGTCTTGAGCTGCGCAGGATGAAGAGTGATGGTGACAGTAAAGCAGTGCTGTGACTCGCTGACCCTCCTGTGCTACCACTCCTGGGACACCTGGGAAGAGTTTTTAACAATACCCATGACAGCTACGCTCTACACACAGGAGTTATTTAAATCTTTTACAAGTTTAGACATTTTCACTGTAGCATTTCATTTTAGTATGCAAGTCCAGACTTATAAAATATACTCGTACACAATAATATAAATTCAGTGACGTAAAAACACATATCTCACACACACACACACACACATTAAATGTATGTTAAAAACGTTATAAAAATACACATTCTTTATATGTTAAATTTGCCATATTTACAATAATTATGTAAAAATCAAGTAAAAATGTAATCATATTTACAGAACAACTGTAAATTAACTTGTAAATAATAATAATAATAACGTTTCACAAGCTGATGTCTGATATATATTGAAGGTGTCATACACAAAACACAGTTATTGTAACATATGACAAGGAAATAATTCAATAAATATTAATTAAACATTATGATTGGTAACAGAAAACTCAATATACATAACTGACAACAAAAGAAAACACATTTAAACAAAATACCATCAAATGTGAATTGTCACACAGGGAGTTCTGGGAAAGTCATTTTACATTTTTTTGTTCTTCACTTCTTTTTCACTTCCACAAACATGTATCTGTATTTAACAAAATCTAGAATGTAACTGTAAAATTACATGAAGATATATTACAGTTTATCACTGTACATAGTAAGGCATTTTATTGTTAACAAGTTAACAGGTTTATGCTGTGTAGCATTTTTACAGTTAAAATTACAATAATTGTTACAGTGTGTGTGTTTGTTATTTTTTTATCTTACTTCATTGATGTAACTTGATACATATTTTCTTTTTTTATTTTATTTTATTTTCCTTTCTTGTCTTGTCTTTTCTTTTCTTCACATGCACAGAGAAGATGGATCAGCAAAACATGATTTATGAGTACATGGCTTTTGCAGGTACTTGCAACACCATTTGCGGTATTAAGCAACCATAAATAGCTCTGGCTCTGCCAGTGGGTTTGTACAGTACAGTACTGTAACTGTCTAGTGTGGACACCAGTCCCAAAACATTTGAAAATGATTTCTAAGTTAGACGAAAGCGTGTCAAGACCCCTAGATGACTTCATCACAGCTGCAGAGTGAAGATGTGTGAGTGTGTGTACAGTAGTTTTGTACGGCGCTCTCTTCTGCCTCAGGGATTAGATGAGTGTGCTGTTCTAGCTGGAGCAGAACTTCACCCGATGTGCCTGTCTGCCTCTAGTCAACAACACAGCTGTCTGCCTCCACTCTCACCGTGCTATCTGATGAAGGTAACCGAAAAGGCACATTCAAAGAACCAAATGCATTTATCATGTATATTGTTGTAAATTATTCATTGTTTTTTTTAAGTATCTAACTATGTTTTGTGTGAGTGTGTTAAAATAGAATTGCTTAAAGATGCCATTTTTAAAAAAGTAAATCTTAATCGAAATGATTAAAATACAAAATTTTGAAGTAGTAAATCTGTGATAATTATTTACTTTTTTTTCAAGCCCACTGACTGATAAGATTTCTTGCTTTAAAAAGCCACTTAAGTCAATTAAATTAATTTTGATATTTATGCATGCTATAATATGTCAAATATACAATCAGTGTGTTTTACCTAAAAAATAAATAAATACAGTATGCATTTTTTTTATTTGTCTATTGGATAACATAAATAAATAAAAAAATCCTTCTCATTCACATTTCCTAAAAATATAGCTTTCTTTTATATAATTTAATATGCACAAATATATAAATATCCACTCAGTTGTGTATTGAAACTACCCCAACCCACAATGCAACAATATATCAGTTACGGTATCGCTTGTGCATGGCAGGTCGAGACAACCTTTATCGGCTGAACGCATCCTCGTGAGAGAGAGAAAGACCTTCACCACAATGCTAACCTTTGGCACCAGGTGCACACAAAGGGCATCAATTTAGCTAAATGTTACCAATAAAAAGAGATGTATCTGCTTATCTCATATTTTACAAAAGAGGACTACACTGACATTAGCAGCTTATAATATTTGATGGATAAATATCATTCTGTTGTACATGCAGGCATGTGTCGCACCAAATGAAGGCTGTCTGTAAAATAGTTTTATACAAATGTGTGTATGTTTTAAACAACCACGAGTATGTATTATTAATAACAATTTCATTTGCTTATTATATGACTTTGATATAATTTAAATATCCAAACTATTAGCAATTGATATGCACATTTTGGTAAATCTCTGTTAGAAGGCAGCTTTATCTGTCAGTGCTAAACAAAAAATAAATCATATATTATTCTGTATTTAATGCATTAACACTTCACAGTTAGCTGAGGAGGTACATTATTTAATCTATAAGCTGAGTGTGTTGTTTATCAGTTGTGTTTTCAGTACAATATAAAAGTGTGTTTTCAATTGTGCAATTTGTGTTTAATTGACATGTGCTGATTACTGTAATTGCATCATGCGTTTGTCTGTGTTTAGGTTTTATGAAGCTGCTGACAGAATCCTGTCCATATGCAATTCAATAATAAATCTTTGCACATTTTCACAAATATCTTTAAGAATTTGATTGATTTGTTTAAACAGATTGAGAAAAGCCTCGTCTTGTGGTAAGATTTTGCTTATTCGGCGAGGCTTTCAATGTGGGTGTCTTTTCTTTGTGTATGTGATTAACCGCATGGAGTTTGATTTATATATATGCAATGTGTTTATTTAATTTATTCTAATATGCTGCTCAATATGAGCTATTTTCAAGCATCTTAAATAGATAAGGCTTTATCACTGAGGGAAGACATGAAAACAGCACGCCGTTTAGTGCGGAGTTGAGCTTCCCAGTGACTGCTAATAGGCTTTCACTAGAGCGCTTTAGCACTTTGAAGCCGAGGAGACTTAATGATCCCACAGAGTGTATTTCCATGCAGGGTAAAGCTGTTTCTCACACATTTTTTGAACTCATCATTACTTTAGATGTATAGCCTCTTTCCCCGTAACACTTCTCCTGCATGTAATACAGCTTAAATATGTCCCTGGTATGCAAATAACACAGGCTCTTATACTCCTACATGGAAAAATGGAATGCCGTCGCAACAGCTTTTTCTCCGTTTCTCCTACTTCAGGCTATAAGCAAAACTGTGCAATAATAATTTCAAATTCGAAGAGCAAAAAGGTTTCGCTGCCTACCTCAAAGACTGTATTACATTTTGGGGGAAGAAAGACACACACACACACAGACATGCATGCATGTGTATATTTTTTATTATATATACATAACACACACACAATAGCACAATTATTTTTAAAACAGCTAATACTATTACACACATGAAACATGTTTATTGATTGTTGACAGTGTTAATATTAATATAACATTATAAATACACACATAGACAGACAAGCAGATAGATAGATAGATAAGAGTTTCCAGTCCTAATTACAATAGTTTAACAATAGTAATTTTAATTAATTATGAATTAGGCTAGATTATGTATGAATAGAGGTACCAATAACTTTAGGTAAGAATAATAGTTTTATTTTTACATTTTACATTCTACATTAAAATAACTGATGTTTAGACATTCAATAAATACACTCTCAGAAGTAAAGGTACAAAAGCTGTCACTGGGGCGGTGGCTTTTCAAAAGGTACATGTTTGTACCTAAAGGCTCCATTTCAGTACCCTAAAGGTACATATTACTACTTAAAGTGTAAATATTTGAACCTAATAGGTACAAAAGTGTGCCTTTTGAAAAGGTATCACTCCAGTGACAGCTTTTGTACCTTTATTTTTTTTTAAGTGTACAGTAAAATTATCAATATAATTTTTAACAATAAAATCTGTTTATTGAAAAATAAAAGCTTTTGTGGAGCGCGTGACTGTCCTGCATCATATTCTGTTCCCACTCCTGTATTTTCTTCCTTAGTTTCTTTTCTTGAAAAAAAAAAATAGACCAATCGAGTCATGCCGTAAAATACTTGACAATTATAAAATCTATGAAACTTCTCAAAAAGCCCAAATTAGTTTTGATAAAATGATAAGAGGACCATAACACTTTAAAGTGTTACTAAAGTATTTTACAGTATTTTAGTATAATATTGTTCAAGAAATAAAAATATATAATATATGTGTGTATGTCTGAGACAAAGCAAGCATCAGAAATAAACACATTAAGATGAAATCTCACATGAAGGCAGAGATGCTGCATAGTAAAATTCCAGCTTGAGAAATCTGACGTGTCAGTTTCCGTAGGGGAGATGTCTGATCTTCAGTTGCCCAGCACATGTCATCAGATGTCAGAATTAGTGACATGCTATAGCTTAACTCATCAAGCACCAACAGAGAGATCTTGCTGAGAGATAAACTCACATGGCTCTTCTGCTAATGGACAGATCTTTGATATGGACTTGACACGTTTTCTTTTATCAAGTGTGAAACAGAGATAGGTTTGCTCTTTTTACAGTTACTCAAATGGAAGTCTATTAATCTATTAGGTGTCACGGCACAAAAGCAGAATGTTAATGAGAAATTAATTCATTGAAAAACAACAACAAGCATGCATGCAGCACACTCAATTCATTAATCAGATGTTACATGTCATGCAGTACTGTCAGTGCATCCTTCTGCTTGTTAATATAATAATCCATAAAACCTATAGTTTGCCTATCATTTTTTTTCATCTTTCAGAAAGCCCCTGTGTACTTTAGCACAACACCTTCAAAGCCTTTCTCCTTCATCTATTCCCAAATTATTTCTGGGAGCGCATTAGCATGTGTCTGAACTATGGCACTGCATACCTCCCCATCACTCTAATATATACATACACACAAGGGGGGAAAGAGGGGCCGCGGGGCACACACATGTGGGTCTTTTCTCTCTCTCTTTCTCTCTACTATCTTGCTCTCTCAGGCTGGGGCACAGGGGACTCTCTTAAACTCCAGCAGGAGGGACACCTGTTCACTCGCCCCCTGAAGACATGAGCTCAGTATTGCTCTGTCAATCTCTCAGCATCCTGGCTGTTGAACACATGGCAGCAGCTAACCAGTCACTGACTCATTGAGAATGGAATGACTGGGTAAAAACATGAGACGTTTAGACATGCTTTACTATCGAAAAGATTCAGTAGTGCAAAGACCAGTTTGAAAAAAGAGGGAAGTGTTTTTTGTATAACTTAAAAATACGTTTCATGTGGTAACGAGTCAATTAAATGGGTTTAATTTGAGCCAAAAACATTTAATCTGACTGAATTAATTTGGCAAATTAGTTTACAGTAGTTCAGCAGTTAATGTATTAGACTGTGTAAAAAAAATATCCTCGAGGTAACAAGTGAAGGTTACTACTTTTTTCTCTTTAATTCCACATTAACTGATATGTATGTATATGAAAAAATATCAGTTAATGTGGAATTTTAAAAAAAAGAAAAATAGTCATTTTTACTTGTTACCTCAGGGATACATTTAATTAAAAATTAATATAAATTAATATCAAATTAAAACCTTTGGTGGAGTGTCCAGTTCCCATTTCCCCCTTCTCTCCCCCAGTTGCTTGTCTTGAAACGAAAAAAGGTCCATAAATCAAATCAAACTATGGTAAACTCCCAACAATTACAAAATCGCTTCTCGGAAAGCCAAAATTAATTTAGATAAAATGATAAGAATATCACAACACCTAAAAACCAACCTTATTAGTGTTCTTTCCAAATTTCCTAATAATATTATGAAATGCAATGCCATTTGAGGATTTCGACATGATGATCTCCGACTGCAAATGATTTGCTTTGGAGAGAAGAGCTTTATGAAGACTTCAGCTGAATTACAGCAGAAGGACACAGGGGATTCTATTGCTAATTTAATGTAATATGAATTGCACAGCAGAAACAGACCATTTAAATGAATGCAACATCTGAGTAGCGCAAAGTGGGTGTACCTCATTTGCTATAATTGCATGCGTTTGCCTTGCAATTCCCTGAATTGGTCATGCCATTTGTGGATCCAGCTGTTTTAATCACTCTCATTTGTTTAATTTGTTTGTCATATCCCTGGTCTGCACATCCTCTCATGCATACAGAACAGCAGCTCAAAAGCAGCACTCGATTCAATGCAGTGGAATGCAGATAGAATGCACTTTGGCAAATGCTATAACTTGTTTACTTCATAGTGTTTACCTTACAACATACCGACTGTATGTTTACATTTGCAAATGACTTGCTTGCCAGTTCACAATGCTCAGCATCATTAAATAAGCACAACTCGACGGTATCATATCTTTGCGGTGGAAAATTCCAGAAATTACTTAACGTTTTTTTTTTTTGGTTGTTGTTCCATTTACTGTCATTTGATTGTAAAATATATGCTATATCCTCTTGTGATTATTCAGACATATGAATGCACACAAAATACACACACATACGGACAATTGCACCATGTAGAAAATTTGTGCTGACACAAGATAAGAGAAATGTGTTCTCATAAAACATATTAATGTTACTTTTGACAATGTTAAATTTTTTCAAACCCTTTACCGTTTATGATTTGACCAGAGGTTTTCTCAGTGCTTAAAGTGCAGCTTCCTAACTTCTGTGACAGTCTGCTATGAAGGGGTGAGAGGTTATAGCCTTTAGTGATACTCAAATAAACGCTCTTGAAGTATTGTTCCACACAATGAACCTTTCGGCAGCCGCACGCCCCCAACAATTTCTGCTCCAGCCGTCACAGACAACATGCACATCTGCAGATCTATATATCACCGTGCATTGCACACCCTAACATTCCACAGAGCGCAGCGCCGGCAGTGATTTGTGCTCTTCTCTCCTACTTTTTTTATTATTAAATTTTCATCTGTAATCTGAATGTCCTCTTGACTAAAAGCACAGCCTTTTAAATCAATCTCGCAACCCGACCGTAAACCTGAAGCGCATTATGAGTCGTATTGATGTTACAATGGCATCCCCTCACCTTCTCGTGCTCCCTCCACACATATATTGTCGTGTGGTAACAGATGGGCAATCTTGCAGCCAGAGATGCTTAAAAGTGTTTAATAAATGTAAAACAACCTATATAGTGTTGAAGAAAGGGGCCTAAAGCAGAACCAGCTGTCTGACCGTGGCAAGAGACCTTACAGAGGATTCGGGCCCATAAAGATGATGCCTAATACAGGCCAACACGTGGGCCTTACTGATATGCAATACAGGGTCCTGTTGTATATTGGACAGTTTATGGGCTACAACATCATTCCTCTGGAAAAGTGGACTGAGGCCATACGTTACTCTAGGCTAATTTATGACTTGATGGATTTTTTTCCTTTATATACTCTATCAGAGGAGAACAATAAAAGGAAGCAGGTGAGGTTGGAATGTAGAGCCTTTCATGTTTTTATCCCACTCCAGAGGCACACAGGCGTATTATGGTCTTAGAAGGTAATACATGAAAGTGTCTAACAAATTGTCAAATTAAGGATTGGTGTCATGACCTCTGGTGGTGTCTCTTTACAGCCATGAGCCTCTTCCACCCCATGAGATTCTTTAGAACTGAACAGTGCAAAATTGAGAGCTAAATTTATTGAACCAGAGGAAAAAACTGTATTCTTTCCTTTATCTATCTTTATTTTGTCTCTGCCAGTGAAAATAGTTCCAAACAAAGCCACGACAGGAATGGTGAAACATACAGTAGTGGTGTTTTTGATTATGACTGCTATTATTTTTGGCTTTTATTCAGATAGAATAGTTAGAAAGCTGGCAAGAAGTAAAGTACATATGGGATCGCAAGTTAAGGTTTCGAAGTCAGTGTGAACTGAAGAGCAACAACATTATTATAAATAAATATTTCTTAATTTGCATCTATGGGTTAATGAAGAACCTTTAACATCCAAGGGAACTTTCCATTGCACAAAAGGTTTATTTAAATATTCTGCACAGAAAGAGCTTTTCACTAATATATCTTTAGGAAGCACAACATGTTTCTGTTATGGCATCGCTGAGAAAACACCCTTTTGGAAGCTTTATTTTTAAAAGTGTTAGTAAAATGATTTAGTGACTCATTCATAAACACAGTCACTTATTGCATCCCTGAATAAATCTGTCGTTTTGAATGAACTGGTTGAGTGAATAATTTAATGACTCGTTCATAAACACAATAGCTTTAGTTCTTAAAGGGTTAGTTCACCCAAAAATGAAAATTCTGTCATTAATTACTCACCCTCATGTCGTTCCAAACCCATAAGACCTTCGTTTATCTTCGGAACACAAATTAAGATATTTTACTGAAATCAGAGAGCTGTCTGACCCTCCATAGACAGCAATACAACTGAAATGATCCCAGCTCCAGAAACACAGGAGAAGGAGAAGTCACAGGAGAAGAATGGTAGAGTTAAATTATGTTATTGTTGTTTTTATTGCGCAAAAAAAGTCGCAAAACTTAAGTTGAGCCACTGATGTCACATGGACTGTTTTACCTGTGTTTTTACTACGTTTCTGGAGCTGGGATCATTTCAGTTGTGTTGCTGTCTATGGAGGGTCAGATAGCTCTCTGATATCATCAAAAATATCTTAATTTGTGTACGAAAATGAACAATTTGAAACAACATGAGGGTGAGTAATTAATGACAGAACATTAATTTTTTGTGTGAACTAACCCTTTAAATGAATTAGCCTTCTTGAACAAATCATTTCAGTGAATGATTCACTTGGCTCACTCTTATATAAAGATTAATCGCGGAGTGATACAAACAAGGAACAGCTATACATAAATTAAACACTGTTCCACTGGTCTGTGAAAGAACCATGCAGCTATCTTCAGGGAGATTCTTCCGCTCTGGTTCCTCAGCTGTTTCCTGGTGTTTGCAGTGAGGCTTAACTCAAAATGGCACATAGAAGGGCCCCTCCTCAGTTTAAGCTGTCTTAAATGCATTTTATATGACCTAATATTTCACCACACCAGGCCCATTTTCATCCTGAGATACACTCCAGATAAGAGTTATAATCCATGTGTGACGAATGTGCCAGACTCATGCCTCTGACTCTGGTATGTACACAACACTCTGCGGTTATGGCAGGCTGATGGGGATAAGGAGAGAGAAAAAGAATAAAATGAATGAGCAGGTGTGTTTGGTTAAGATGTACCTGTCAACTGGGATGACACACATGTCTGTACTCATTTAAATGAATCTCTTATCAGTACCTCAGCGTCCCCATTCAAGAAACATTGACAGACGGTATGTTAACATGTTTGGTTGGTTTAGTTTTGTCAAGAGCCTCCAATAGACATTTATTGACTTTATTGAGTGGACATTATAAGAATCCCAGATAGCCTGCATGGGACTCCATTCAGTATTTCAGAGAGGAGATTTTGATCTTCTTTTTATTGATGTTAGAATAGGGAAATATTTGGATAAGATACAACAATTTGAATATCTGGAATCTAAATATTGAGAAAATCATCTTTAAAGTTGTCCAAATGAAGTTCTTAGCAATGCATATCAACATTTTTATTTTTATATATTTACATTAGGAAATTTGGAAGTATCTTCAAGGAGCATGATCTTTACTTAATAGTGATTTTTGGCATATGAGAAAGATTTTGACCCATACAATGTATTATTGGCTTTTGCTACAAATATACCTGTGCTGCTTATGACTGTTTTTGTCATTCTTTAGTTTTTTCATTGCTATTTCTGAAAGTGATCTGCTTATAAAATAAAAACTAATAGCCTACTACTGGTTGGGTATTACATTATTGTATTTCTAAAAAATATTATTATGTAAGGTTACTGGTGTTTTATAATGAATTGTTATGGTTAAATTTGACCCATTTTTTTTATTATTCTAAATAGCATTACAATGTTTTACAAACAAGCTATTTATTACTTTCCTGTTTCTTTTTTCGACAAAATTAACAACAAAAGGGAAACGAACTGCTCAAACTCTCATAAGCCTCACAGTCATTCGAATCCCAGGAACAGCGCCAGGCGCGCGCCGATCAAATCCTGTGTTTCCACGGCAACAGAGGAGGAGTTTGCACTTCGACCCGTGACCACATCGGCGGAAATGAGGAACTAGGAAGTCGATTGCAGGGCTGATGTGGAATACCACACATTTGTTTAAGATGAATTAGTGTCGCTTACAGCAGCTTATTTATTTTCATCTACCACAGATACCGATTGGCATAAGCGGTCATCCCACGTGTCGTGGCGACGCTAGCTTGTTCGAGAAAGATGCTTCAGAGGTAAATATCAGAGGCTTGTGCTGAATGACTGTTTGACAGCAGCAGTAACTGTAGGTAATAGCCAGCAGTGGTGCTTCTTATAGAATTAAATAAAGGAAGACCGCGGAGTGTTTTTTCTTTGAATACTGGTTGAGTTTATCCCATGACCACCCTCCTGAGGTGAAAGGAAAAGTTGTATATGTCGGTGTTTTAAAAGAATTACAGAGCAAAATAAGTGAAATGAGATAAATAACAATAATCCGTATTATTAACAACAATATAATAATAATAATAATAATAATAGCCTAGTAAAATTTCACTAGCTTACGACGTTGTATAATCTGTATAGATAATTTTCTTTTCTTTTCTGAATGACAGTGTTTTTGTGTGCTTAGCATTTTTAATTAAACATTTTAAAATTAAATGTTGTTATTGGACATAGGTAATATTTTTTTATAAAATGTTTTTGAATTAAGTTACAGTCCATCGCAGTAGTGTAGGTTATGACAAAATTTATTTATTTACATGACATGAATTTATGCAGTTTATTCATTTTGTTAAACTACTTTCATTTTCAACAAATGCATATGTAAATAATATAAGTTTTAGATACATATAGCTAAAAAAAACAAAACATTTACAGACTCTGCATGGTCGGTCACCACGGTTAAAATCTTCAGAAAAATTTGATCAAAAGCAATTACGTTTTTAAAAATAACTTTACTTTTTAGGTTTGTTGCACTGCTAAAGTCACTCATTTTTAGGTTACAATTCTTATTTTTGTGTCATTTGTAATATGAATTTATGTTTAAATATTATTTTTCTGAGACTGTTTTTTTTCTTCTTCTTCTTTGGTTTAGGTGACCTTATTTGGAGCGGGGTGAATGTGTGGGGTGTTTGCAGAGTGTAACGACATCATTACCAGTTCTGTTAACAGATGCGGCTTTAGTAATGACAAATATGTTCTTCCCATGCTGTTAAACTTAGCTTTCAGTTTTTATGTGCTCTTGGTTGCTCATTTCCTATGATTAGAAGCTAAACAAAATGCCAAGGCCAAATTGAAGTAATACATTTATCAATTCACACACCAAAATCCATAATTGTACACCTGAAGTCATCATGTCATTAGGCGAACAGTCACAGAAGTGGTTTCCAACTCACGTTCAAGCCACTGTTCTTCAAGCCACAGATCTGCAACCAAAAGGCAAGAATGGCACCAACGATGCCTACACCATCATCCAGCTGGGCAAAGAGAAGTACTCCACATCAGTGGCGGAGAAGACCCTCAGCCCGGTGTGGAAGGAAGAGGCTTCATTTGAACTGCCAGGGCTGCTGATGGAGAGCAATCCAGAGGTGTATGAGCTGTGCCTCACAGTCATGCACAGGTCCCTGGTTGGATTGGACAAGTTTCTGGGCCAAAAAATCATCAACTTAAATGAGATATTTGACAATAAGGAACGGCGGAAAACTGAGTAAGTGAGTTAAATGCTTCATTCACTTTCAAATAAAGCAGAAATGCAAGTTAAAAGAGGAGCCCAACACTAAATGTCTTATCCTCTTTTGATGTTACAATTAAGAAATTTTGTTTCAGTTGTATTTATGCAGTCCTCAAGATTCTTTGTAATCACAGGCCTCTTTTTTTTTTTTTAACTAGAACATTTCATTATTTAAGAGCAGATCATTAAGGCTCTGACATATCATATCATATCATATCATATCAAACATAGACCCCTGTGTTTAAATGCTTGTCAGCATTTTGAGGCTAAGTCAGTTAATAGTACTCAGTTAAAAGTACTAGTACTTAAAAGTTTAGCACGACTTGGACTATTTTTAACTTATGCAACAATTAGTGATGCAGTTTCTTTTTAAGTAATCCTCTGACGTAATCCTGTCTTTGTTTTTAAAACCTGTCGTCTGAGTTTTGAATGTCTATGGACATGCCATTGCTGTGCATACTATAGAAGGGCAGCCATCTCATGCAGTTTGTTCTGGTATGAAACTTAGATAAAGACTTTTGACTCACAGTTTGAGTAACAACCCTGTGGTAGATGAACAGGTCTAGTGAGGCTGACTATCGTGTGTGGTATTATTTTCCTCTCTGTTTGTCAGGCCCTGGTGACTAACAGGTGTGTTTTCTTAGAGGAAGTTCTGACTTCCTCTAATGTTGTTGGCAAATGTGACAGAGACTGCTTTCTGAAACTAAATGTCAAGACTACTTCATAAGAGAGACAATATTTTCTGATTTAACATTTTTGGGCCTGTACAGACTAGCATGGTGATTTAAGTATTATGAGAGAAACAGGTATGGCCGGTTGAAGTAGAAAGGGCAGTGCCACCTGGCGTTAATGAATGCAGCAGATGACTGAAATCTGAAATTGTAAGATGACAAGTTTTTGCCATTTATTTATATGTAAGAAGTTTTACACTGGAGATCCAGTCTTTTAATGCACAATTGGTACAATACCAGTAATAGGCTGATTTTAGATGGATGTCTGTTTCATTGTGCATAATTATCAGCTTATTGGTATTTGCTGGAATATTGTTATCGATGCTTCCTTACTTTTCCTCCAAGCTTCTAATCATTGGCAACATGTCACAATCAGTGCAAGCGTTATTTATTTAGCAATCCTATGATATCACACCCTTGGGAGGAAGTTATGCACTGTAACCGATTGCTAACATCACTGTTGACACTCGTGACACAAATCACTCTACCGACCTCGCATCCCCTGGAAAGACTCTCAGGGTTAGCAGTCCCTATTGACTCTGTTCATGCAAGGGTTTCCTCTAACTGACGCAAGGGTACAAGAGTCCGTTTCGACATTGGAGTCGACAGGCCCTAATTATCGCACACCTGTGTTTGTTGATTGTACGATGGTTCCCAGCGGCCCTCGCAGAGTGGGAGTATTGTGGTTCCAGGCAGAGGAAGATTTATCTTGGCCTTGACTCCCATGTGAAGAACAGGGGCTGGCTGGCTCTCCACATGCCCAGATCAGAGCTCCCTCACTGGGCCTGAGACCAGGTAAACCCTCTTCCCTCGGATCTACAAGCTCCCCAGTGTGTGGATGGTCTTGGAAAGAAACATAATCACCATTCACTAGCTGTGCCATGATGGAAGAAGAGCACTCAGCAAGATGGCAGCCTGTGACGACCCCAGAGGGAAGCGTGTTCCGATACTGAAGGAGTGTTTACAGTAGTGTTTGCCTGAAAGAACTGTGTCTAGGTCGGAAGTGTTGAACTGCATTTCTAGAGGGCTGCTTTGTGAGTGTACAGACTGTTTTTTTAATTAGGACTGAGGTCAAGAAAGTGCCCGAGTCATGTTTTTACAAAAATAATGAATCACATTCTACTCAGTTTATCAGGTTTTAATAAAGTAGTTTTAAAGGATATCATCGCAAGTTTAAAATTCCTTTTTTATTTAGATAGGGGTACCATATAGATACATATAGATCAAGCTAATTATTATTTTCATTTTAGGCCAGTATCAACATTCTGTCTTAAATTGCAAAATACTAAAAGCAGTCCATTTAAACACTACACATAAGTTTAGACATTACACCATTATAACAGAATGGAAAATGGATATTATTTCTGAGAGGTTTGTTGAGATTTGTTGTATACAGAACGATTGCAATTCTGACTTTTCCATCTTTACTTATTTTATTAAATAATATTAAGTAAACAAAAATAAGTATAATAATACTAATTCAACCAATAACAATACATTTACATAAGAAAATTATACAGATAATCAGTACAGTATCTGTTACTGTGTATAGTTTTCACTAATATTTTTCATTTTTATATTTTATATTTTCATCTTGATTTTAAAGTGTTTTTTTATTTTAAAAATCTGTGTGTGGTTTTTATTTTTAAGTTTTAGTTATTTTACTATATTAAAAAAAAAAAGTTGAAAATTAATCTGTACAATAATTATTCAGTTTTGGCCAGTGTTGACTGACAAAAAACAAACAAACTATAATTTAAGTTGTCCTTTAAAAAAGGGTTTTCCACCATACATTTACCTATGTTGGTGTAAAATGGTGTAGGCTAGAGCATCCACTCACTGAACACATTGGTCCTGTACTGAATAAAAGTCTTTGTCTAGTATTATACCTAACTGTTCACGACCATCATTTCTAAATTAATGACCCTGCTCCAAGTGTCTTGAATTGCTGGAGCATCAATATTCAGCCACTCTTAAGATTCATGTGCATCTGCTGAAATATTGTCCATTTCATAATCTCCAAATACCGGTATGAGCCTCAATGAACAAAGGCCAGATTTGTGCAAATGCCACCTCCTTTTCACACAGTTACAGCATCAATCACATTACTTCCAGCAGAAAAAAAAGAGTAAGAGGTTAAATAAACAGGAGCCAGGGAATGGCCTAGATGGGGGCGTATTTCTTCACATTCTTTATGTGGCCCGAACCTTTGCAGTTACCAGGGAATTATGTTTATCCCTACTATAATATGCGTTCTCAGGAAGGGGGAAGGCTTTCAAATGGACTAAATGGACTATGCTGTGGATTTGTGTGAAGTGAAATTGGGTTTCTGGCCAGACAAACACATTGCCCCCATGTCGTTTTTGTATGAATTATACATACAGAGCAAAGCCTGAAAGAGAGTCTTCCCACTAGGGGGGTTTCACAGAAAAGGAGAAGTGAAAGAGTGTGCGGTTTTCTCCTGTTTGTTTTTATCAAGCTGTGAAAGTACACTGGAACATCTGCAAATTACTGGTGCATGTACCACCAACCTAGCTGTTTTTAATAACACCTAAGAGCCCAACCACGCTCGTGACACAACGGACAAAGATGTGTAGCTCTGTAGCAGCTGTGTTCAGAATTTAACTTTGAATTTACAAACTTTTCCAACAGTGTTTTTTTTACTCAAAATATAAAATTACTCAAATTACTTTTTTTTTTTAATCTAGTAAAACTTGACTGCTCATGTTTCTTGATTACTAGTTGACCTTTGTGCAGAGATTGTGTTCTCTGGAAAATTGGAAACTGGAAATTTCCAGTAAAGCAAGTTAGCAGTACCCTGATTCCCTCCACCAACTTTTGAATTTTTCTCTGTGAAAAATAAAAGATGTAAAGAATCAAGAAATTAAAGATGATTGATAAATAATTTGTATTTTAGTCCTTTCTGTTTTTGTGACATTTTATTTATATATTAAAATCTGTCTTACACTTCCTGTCTCTCTTTTCAGCTGGTACACTCTAGACTCACGGCCAGGTAAGAAGAGAAAAGACCGAGGCAAGATTCAAGTTAGCATCCAGTTTATGCGGAACAACATGACCGCCAGTATGTTTGATTTGTCAATGCGAGACAAACCCAGATCACCGTTCTCCAAGCTCAAGGAAAAGATGAAGGGTCGCAAGCACGACGGTGCCTTTTCAGACACATCTTCCGCTATCCTTCCACGCTCAGGACAGAGTGAGACTGATTCTCTGCCAGACCAGCACCCGCACCCTCGTCCTCACCCTCAAGCTGCACCTGAACCCAAGCCAAAACGCTCGCTGCTCACTGGGACGCAGAAACTTTCTGCTGCTCACTCTATGTCTGATCTGATAGGAACTCACTTCAGGCCCAAACTCGACTCCATGAACTCCATTGAGGAGAAAGGTGAGGGTAAACGACCACTGTAGTCCCATTTAGTCACTTAGTGATTTAAAAGCTTAGGAGTCATTACTGATGTATTTTATGTTGTAGAATAATATGTGAAAATATCTTGAGCTAGTATTATCCACAGACATTATTTCAAGCAAGCAAAAACCCATTGCCTTTCAGGATGATGGAACTGGAAGTGCTAAAATGCTAACGTGTCTCTGGGTTTCGGCCTATAAAAATACATCATTCCTGCAGCGTTCTATGGAGAAGCGCTAAAGAAAATATTCCGTTTTTCATATCCACAGGGGTCGCTGCATCTCACAGACACTCTCAGAGCGAAGGGAATGGTTGCCCAACCAGCGACGTTCCATGTGACCCCTTTTCCGACATTGGAGACAACATGCCCCAGAAATTCGCCACTCTCCCACGCAACCGCAATCCCTTCGAGGGAGATCAGGGGATGCTGTGGGGGGCAGAGAAGAAAGAGAAGGAGAAGAAGGTCGGTCTTCTGGGCAGAGTGACTGGGAAGAAGGAAGGAAAGAAAACGGCCGCTGGAACACGAACAGGAAGCTCTGGAGACCTGCGATCTCCAAACCCCTTTACCAGTGAAACCTCAAGTGAAACCAACCCTTTCCTCTCACACTACAGATCCAGGTATGACTAGTTTTTAGTCATTTTGTTGGTGCCTTTTATACATTACAGCTACTGTGACACGCTTTTGTGACAGTTACTTGAGGTCAAATTCCATTAGCATTTATTAGCAATGTTTAATAAGAACACAATTCAATTGTAATAATAATATATATGTAAAACATTTATTTGAATGTTTAAGCATTATATTTAATTTAATTGTGTTTACATGCATTGTGTAATAATAATATAACAGTATTATTTAATTCAGAAATAATTGTTGAGGAACGAGTCTTCCATTACCTGTCATTTCCAACCTCTGCTCTTTTCTCAGTAGAGTTAGATGAGGACAGTCAAGCACTTAATGTTTATCAGAGAAAGTCTTTCATTAGGAAGACCTTATCAATGTCATTAGGCCCAATTCAGACTACAGGGTCCTGACCAAGCCACAGTAATGAGATCTGAACGAGAGATAGACCATTCAATTAACAATTTATCTGTCCGTAGCCTACCAGGCCATTCATCCTCTCCAGTTACTCTCTCATCCTAGATCACAGGTCTTCCAGGGGTCATAGGTTAGCTGAAAAGACATTTAACAAACCTGCTTAATGTTGTCTAGTACATTAAGATCTGATTTTTCCACCATTATACATAACCAGCGTCCTTAAAGCATCCCATCCATTCACAATACTTTGTCATTAAAAGATTGAAACACCACTCGGTACTACTGTAAGCATAAAGTCAGTTCATTTTCTTGCAAGTTACAGTGGTGTTTAATGGGTGGAAGAAATGTGTCAGCTGGTTAAATTTCCAAACTTCCTGTTATGATAAAAAAAAGTAAAAAAAATAAAAATAAATTGTTACAGACAAATATTGTCAGTGTAGATTGCTGTCACACTTGCTGTGTATTTTTATTAAAATGTAATGAAAATAATAATTTTATATTATTTTTAAAAAATGATCTAGGATTTTTAATAATAATAATTTTATAAGTATATATGCAGCTAGATCTAATAAACTAATAAACATTAGTGCATTGCATATAATTTTTTTTTCCCCAGAAAGAAATAACAGTAAGGGTCAGTAAATTGATAAAATTTACAATAAAGACATTAACAATGCAAAAATGTGATAGATCTACGTAAAATGAATGCTGTTTTTAAGGCTTAATACTCATCAGAGTCCTGAAAACACGGTTACAACAAAAAATATTAAGCCACACAACTTTAAAATTACTAATAGGGAAATGTTTCTTGAGAACTAAATTAGCATATTAAAATGATTTATGAAGGATGACTGCTGAAAATTCAGCTTTGCCGTTACAGAAATAAATCACATTTAAATTTTATTTAGAAATAGAAAACAGATATTTTGAATTGTGATAATATTTCACAATATTAGTGTTTTACTGCATTTTTGATTTAATAAATGGAGCATTGGTGAGCATAATACACTTCAAAAACTTTCCACCCCAAATTTTTATAGCCGCTTATATGTATACGTATACGTCACTGTGGTATAATATTGCTCATAATGTCATAAAAGATTTGGTCTCACCGCCTACTTACTGAGTGCCGTAACTGGCTGAAGTGCGTTTGTTGTGGTCAGTGACCAATTGTTGAGAAATGAAAAGTAGACTTGCTGTTTGCGTGTGAGGGGGTGGTGAACCATTTCCTGACCCTCAGTCAGATAAGTAAAAGTCAACTCAAAAGTTATATTGAACTTTTGCAGGCAAGTAGCGGTTGCATTAAAGGATGTGATGTGTTTTATGATAATGCTTGTTGTTGTTGTCGTTGACCAAGATTTCACCAAGGTTAAATTGATTTGAATTTTAAATTAAGGGCTTTCCTGTAAGATGAAAGTGCATTTTATGTATTTATTGAAGTAATAGTTTTGTCTTTTTTTTTTTGTTTGTTTTGTCTTGCAGTGACAACATGAGAAATCCCACTAGTACTGAGGACCTTCCACAGAGATTCAAAGCCTCTCCTGAAAAGAAGCACGGCATAAAAAGTGCAAGAGAGCATGTAAGTTCATTATATATATATATAATATGAATATTATTTTCCATTTCTATATAATGCAAAAAAAAAAAGGGTGTACTTTCACATTGTCTCTGTCCAGTCTGTCCAGACACAGTTTGACCACATTTCTTACAAGTTTTCAAAACTTGCCCAAAGTTTTAATTGGTCATTTATTGCAGCCCTATTATACATGGAAGTCGTTGATGCTGATCTCTGACTGAGTATCACTTGTGGCGCTCTGCTTGGAGGGCCGTTTATCTAATTAATCTAATGAAATGGGTGGTCATCGTCTTTGATCTGCATGTAATTTGAAGTAGTGTGATGTTATTAGTGCGCTTCCATTTCATTAGCGAGCCATCTTGGACAGTATGTTCTCTCAATAATTGGAAATCTAATCATTAATAATACACAATTTGTCACTGGTCTAATTTTACGCTATAGGTCAAACCACGGTCAGCGTTAAACGTGGAAAGGGGCCCTCTCTCACTTTGTCATAATTATACTGATTGTGATCGTCATCGTGTCCAGCGCAGAGTAACGCGACATTTGCTTGCCTGCTGTGTGAGAATAGCTGCTGAAGTGATGTTGAAACTGGAGACGCGTTGCTGAAAATGGCTTTCCTCACCCATTTTTGAGGTTATGTTAACACTGCATCCGTGAAATAGTGTCTCTGGCACTCTAAGGCCTTAATTAAAGGATGGGGGGTAGGGGGAGAGCCGGCCGAGGCATTTCAAAGGACTTGGAGTTTTAGATTTTCAACGCAAAGGCCCTCATTAGTGCCCATAATGAGACAACTGAAGAATGCCAAGTGGAAGTCTTATCTCTCCCACACTCCTGATTGCCTAAATCTGCTCATCAGCTGCTTGCCAGTTCATGGTCATTTCCTGGGCTCTTTTCCTGCCCCCGCTAGCTTGTGCCCTGGTGGTTTTGCTATTCATGCAGCATCTCTTTCTCTAAATCTTCCTTTGATTCAGTGTTCATTGTTTTATATTGCCAGAGAGAGTTGTTTTGGCTTGCGTTGTCTGTTGACCAGCATTACCAAACGCTCAACGTGGCAAGCATGCCTAAAATTGTATGAATTTTTATTGCATGCAAGTGGAATCGGCAAAAAAAAATTTGGTGGTGGATGCATGAAGTCAGTTTATTTCAAGTTCACTACAGGTGTAGTTCATCATACTGATTAGGAGAAAAAACTTCACTACCAGAAACCATAAAGCATCCAAATACTCTTTTGCTTAAATTTTTAACAATAAATCATATTTTTAAACAATAGATTCATTCAGCAAATGTTTTCCTTGGAAAGTGTACCTTTTTAACTGTACATATATTATATTTTGTTGTCTAATGCAATGGCATTCACATGATTTACGTATCTAAATACTTTTAGGCCCACTGTATTTTTGCTTTAGTTTCTAGAATGGCAGTTTTATGGAGTCAAATTTGCTCTGCTGTTTCCTCAGGGAACAAGAGATGGAATGTTTTGTTTTCATTACGATAATCTAAAGAGGATAATCATAATCAAAGTGTCACATGTATAAACAGCTGTCCGATATGGTGGATCAAGTTCAAACCCAAAAGCAGTTCAGACTCTGAAGCTTCAAGTTAAATTTGTTGAGTCTTGCTCCTGCCAAATATTATTTTCTTAATAAGTGCAATGTATGAATGCAGATTATTATTAATCTTCTATTTAGTATTAAACATGTAAACAATGCAAACTTTTATGGGTTTTATATAGATATATCATCACACAGGACTGGTCCTTCAAAATATTCAGATGTCTTAAAGGGGTCATACGGTGATACATGCACTTTTTCAAGCTGTTTGGACTGAAATGTGTGTTGGGAGTGTGTGTACACAACCACCCTACAATAATAAAGATCCACAAGTATTTTTATTAAATTAAAAGAAGAATAAGTTGCCCCTTCTGAAAACAAGCCATTCTCAAATGCATGTGTCGGTGTGGCGTCACACAGACAGAGGCCACTCCCACGATAGTTGACTGACAGCAGCGTGTCACACAGACTGAACTGGTGTCTTACCTCAGACCCGCCCTGAGTGAGCCGTCATCAGACCGAGA
>JAUMHE010000062.1:8975986-8987214 GCA_032359235.1 Enteromius mattozi | reverse complement strand
TATATTACAAACTTTCCATTAAGATCCTAAAGAATCATATTAGCTTGTGGAAAATTGCCTTTGTATGACCCCTTTAATTCACTTTTCAAAATTTAAAGGATTACTCCACCCCAAAATGAAAATGTTGTCATCAATCACTTACCCTTATGTAGCTTTGCTCTTCTTCAGAACACAATTTTAAGATATTTTAGATGAAAACTGGGAGGCTTGTGACTGTCCCATTGACTGCCAAGTAATAAACACTGTCAAGGCCCAGAAAAGTGTGACGCTATGTGCGTCCAGCAGATGCTCTCCAAAATGGCACTATGGTGAAGTTACAGTGTCAAATCATTGAATAAAGTCATTATTTTTGTTTATGGGTAGTTGACATGTCAATGTGTCCTATGGTGTGACAGAAAAATGTAAATGTGACAGAGAAAAACCCTCTAACATTGAAGATAAACATTGCTCATGCTATTTGTAACTCTAAGAATGAAAATACATTTTTTTCTCATGTTATTTGTGTTAAGGTTTTTTTTTTTTTTTTTTTACACCCATTTTTGCTGTCACACCCTAGGACACAGTCCAATTTGTGTTTGTCAACTACCCTTACGAAGTTCTGTGTTAGCGGCAATGGAAGTATACGTGGTCTATGCATATTTACAATTTGATTTGTACAAAAACAGTGTATCCTTTCATTGTGGCTGCCACAGAACTGCGTACTCTATGTGCATCTAGCGGATGCTCTCCAAAATGCTGCTACAGTGATGTTACAGTGTCGTTATTTTATTTTTTTTTATACAAAAAGTATTCTTGTAGCTTCATAAAATTACGGTTGAACCACTGATTGCAGATCGAGCATTCAGACGATGTCTTTCATCATTTTCTTGACCTTCACAGTGCAATTGTTTGGTAGTCAATGTGACAAGACTCCCGGTTTTCATCCAATATATCTTAAATTGTGTTCTGAAAACAAACTAAGCTTTTACTGGTTTGGAACGACATAGGGATAAATGATTAATGTCAACATTTTAATTTTGGGGTGGAGTAACTGTTTAATGCTCTAAAATATCTTAAATATTGTTTTTGGAGTTAAATTTGAGACTTGAAATTTACAGCATTTAAGTGTACGCATAGATAAATATGGCAGAAAAAGCTTCAATTAATCATTTGGTAAAAAACATTACAGGAAATCTGTTTTAACTAGATTTATACTGTATTCTGCATCACTAAAAATTATAGGGTTTTTTTTCATACTGGTTGCCCAGCCCTAATCACTATTCACCATTAAAGTAATCATACCAATGATGTTTAAAGGTTTTAGTCTCCGTTAAAACCTTATTTAATAAATTTATATATTTATTGTAAGCGTAAGGTCATCAGTTTAAATTATTCAAACACAGAGAATCTTATCAGTGTAGATTTGGTGGAAGTACTTCAATTCTGGAGCTTTTTGGATTTCGTAATTAGATAAATTTCTCGTCTGTGTCTTGTTGATGTTGATTTTGGGTGGCAGTTTTATTGTAATTAACTGAGCATCAGTAATTAGGCATGACTCAGAGTCATCCACTCATATTTTGACAGAGCTGAAATGGATAAGCTTTTAAAGAGATTATATCAACTGACCGCATTTAGTGCTTGTTTTCACCTTGACAGCGGAAAGTGTGAATTTGTCAGACACTTGATAGCAGATGAGCAAATGTTTCTAAATTGCCGCTTTCTCAATATCATTGTGAGATCAGAGGCAGACACTTCTCATGTCAACACATAATCGCTCTGCTTGACAGAACTGAGGCTTGAGCATTTAGAGCAACACTTTTAATAAAAGCTTGTTTATCAAGTAAGCTCTAACGGCAGCATTAAATAACACGTTTATTTCGATCTTGTCTTCTAAAATATGTTATGCCACTAGAAAATGTGAATGTTTGTTTGGCTAGATTACTTTGGAGTCTCATTGTTATTAGTCCAGCTACTACTGTATGCAGCATTATTGTTTATCCATGAATACATTGTCCAGTGTTTAAATGATCAAATAAAAAGAAGTCAAAAGACGCAAAAGAATTATGTACTTCAGAGAATTCCCAGCATGTTATGACCAATAAAACGTATAGATTTAACAACATTTAAGAATCATATGTCATGTATTATTCCTCACATCTAGGAGCCTGAACATCTGCAGATGAACATGGCGGCCTACAGCAATCTTTCCTTTGAAGAAGTTGTGCAAGAGCTCATCAAGCAGAAAGAAGTGGTGAGAAAGAAAGATGCTCATATTCGGGAGCTGGAAGACTACATTGATAACCTGCTGGTCAGGGTAATGGAAGAGACACCCAGCATCCTGAGAACACCCTATGAGCCCAAGAGAAAAGCTGGGAAGATCTCAAAGAAGTAAAGGATCTCTAAAGTATACTGGCAAAGTTTTCTGCCAAAATAGGTATTGCTTGTAAAAGGACACTGGAATGTCATTTCTGACAGGTCAAGTCACGGACAGATTTCTTGCCATAAGGTTACTCTAGGTTTGCAAGAACAACCGGATATATTGCGAAGAAAGATAAATGTGGCGATGCCAAACCCCCTTTTTAGATTTTTTCATTATTTAGAATTTTTTTTTTTAAGAATCTTTTGTGCTGTTGACTAATACTTTGAGCAAAACGTTTTTGAAAATCTTCACAAGCAGCCATTCATAGTTTAGAGCGGCGTTTTTGCGCGAAGAGACCGATGTTATGTTTTTACCGACAATAACTGTGTTTAAGTTGACTTTTATTTTGGATTCAGTCAGTATAACAGAATTGAGCACTTAATACTCTCACTGTGTTTTGCGATGATCACTGGTGTGGACTGTCCAAATGAGGCCTTTAATTTGCTGTGACTGAATTCATACTTCAAAAGCTGTACCACATCGTGCGTTTGTCCACAAATATGTGATGAAGCAAGAAAACACTTAGATGGCACCATGGGACATAGAAGTGATTGTTTACTGCATGTTTTAGCACCAGAGCATATTGGGTTTGACAGGGTAACTCCTATCACTTTCGAGGGTGTTTACACTGCAGATAAAGAGTGATCAGACTCAATAATATTGGCATGTGTTTGGTGCCATATTGACACGTTACAAGACGTCGGTACTGGATACTTTTGGTACTTTTTTCAATGCATACGTCTATAAAATAATACACTGGTACAGAATTACACTACTAATATTTATTTTGAGATCGATTGCAATAAGCAAATGTGTAAGTGAATAACACTGTTCACTTTAAGTCTAAAAAACAAACTGCCTGTTATATACAGTGATGACAGAAGGGTAGAAATGAGCATCTAGTCTCCAAAGACTTCATTCTGAATGTCCTTCATTTGAACTGGAATGTACTGATGCTGAATATCTTTATTGTATCGCAAGACGGTCGAATTGTGTGGGCTGTCTACAGTTGGCTACACCAAAGTGTAAATGGTTTTTGATTAAACTTAAGCTAATCGGTCAGTCAATCAAGTAAATAAGTATTATATTGCCCATTTTTAATTTCTAATTTTACCAGAGCAAATCTAGCCCACTTGTATTTAAAACAACAGCAAATAACTGATTAATTTGGCACGTCTGGATGCCTCAGTATGGAAACATTTCAGTCGGTTTGATTCATTACAGTGTATAGCATGTTTCGTAATGAGCGATGCAGACAAAAACTAGCTAAAGAGCTATTGTTTACAGATTGCTTTATAGTTTCAAGGCAATACTCTTTGATGTACTGCCTTCCCAATTTAGTACACTTCTTGTAGTGTTTACTGTGATTTTTCTCATTTTATGTCATCTCTGGTACGTATCTGGTGAGAAAATGACATTGGCTATCATTCTTGGTAACTCGGCATATATTTTTGCACTTTGGGCTGTTACACTGGAGCCTCTGTGTAGTGAAATACTGTACAGCAGTGGTGCATGTGCGCCCCGCATAAAAAATGTACATTTGAGAAAGCTAGAGCGATTGTAGTCTGTAAAATAATCCATTTTAATACGTTAGCCTTTCATGTGAAGAACGAAACAATTCTTTAGGCCATTTTTTATATTTTTAAGACACAATAGTAATTTCGCTGTGTATATAGCTCTGCAGAAAGCTTCCCAGAAATAGTTTTCTTAACAACATGGTAAAGCACTGTGCTGGTTAGTTGTGCTGGAAAGTAAGTCTCGTCTTTTATAATATTCAGTCACAATGAGCAAGTGATGTATTATAGCTGTAAATTATAGTTTTGTTCATTTAAAGTTTTATTTACTTACATTTTATGTACTTGGAGAGGTTTACATGTGTGTAATTGACTATTCACGTTAAAATCATTCAGTGCCACGTGCAGTGTTACACAGTGCTGACATTAGTTAAATGCTCTAGTTTAATGTCGGTTTTCTAAAAATGAGAACATTACATTTTGTGTGAGCAGACAGAAGCTTGTTTTACCATATAGTTCTGTTTACCTGCAAAAATTGTTTAATTGTTTATGGATAAACATGTTAAAGCTTATATTTACAAATCATTTACAAATGTTGTATGCCAGACTCACGTCTAACAACCAGGAGCGTGTTATTTATTAATGATTTTTTGTTTATTTGGTTTGCATTATATTTGTCACTGGCCAAAAGTCTTTCATTTAATGAAAATTCAGAAAAATTATAAGATGAAGACTTAGCTATAGCATATATAATTAGCTATAGTTTCTCTCAATCTTTTTCATATCAGGATTTCTGTGTCTTTTTTTTTTTTTCAAGAGCTTTCGATCATATAAGGTTCAAGATTGCTTAGGATTGGCTGTAGATTGTATTATCAGATGATAAGAAGTGTTGACTTGCACTGATCATATTCAGCTGAGCACTTTGCTTCTCCTGTCTGTTTTATCTCATTGAACTGGAACTGCTATGCATCTCTCTCTCCAGAGCAATTCTGTGCGGTACGCTGAATGTATTTTGACCAATCAGCAATGTCTGTAATCACAAACACATTGTTGTTTATCCTGTGTAGATATTACCTAGCACTTCTTTTATCACTTTTGTACAGCTAAAATGATGCTGATACATTGTTTGCTTTCACTAATATTAACAGTATAATGATCATTACGGTTAAGTTTATTATCAAGAAGACATATTTAATGTTGTTGTTTTTTTTTTAATATCCATTGGTTTATTAATGTTCCCAGTGTTTAGACTACCTATTATTTTTGCATTTCTTTCCTTTTGCTACTTGCTTGGCTGTTGATCTTTGATTTTCAACATTTTATTGTTGAATATTTAGAGGTTAATCGCTATTTAATTCTTAACATGTTAAAGTAATCATATTTGTTTGTATGCTGCTATTTTCCTGCTATATCCCCTGCAGATGGTTTAGATACTGTAAATTCACATAGATTCATTAAGACTTAAAAAAAAAAAAAATCAGAATGGATAAAAAAAAGTGTTTTTCCTCCATAAAGTATAATAGCAGGGAAAAAGTAAGAGAAAACCTATGAAAGCCACAATATCAAAACAAAGTTAAATTGAAAAAATAATAATTGAATATCTTTTTTCTTCTTATTATTATTATTTTCCATTGGGTATCTTATATACATTAATCTCTGGTGCTGAAAAAATCATATCACATATATACATTTGTACCAGTTTTTCAGTATTCTGTATCATATGGGTTTCCATTAATGTAAATGACTTTATACTCAGACACTCCTTCCATTAAAATACTTCTTCCTCTATTTCCTCCAAAAACTTGAATTTCCAATAGTGTGTATGTAACACTACTTAGAATATAGAATTTTACCCTCAGAATTTGATTACGGTGTTAGAAAAATCATAGTTATAATGAGGACTTTTCTCAACGTGACACTTTCCTGTAGGGTGGTTAAACGTTTTGCGTAGATGTAGTTATTGATGATTCATCCGGAAGTAATACGTCTGTCTTTGCATTCTTGGCATGCGGCATGAATGAGTGTAGAAGAGAGATCTGAGTGTATTTGTCTATGTGACTACCATATAAAGGGTGAGAATGACGGTACAGCCCATTTCAATAAATCTCCTGTACTTCAATACTTGTGTCTTGTATTGATTTCATATACTGTACGTGTAAAAGCAAGAAAAACAGCAAAATATGTTTGTTCCAAATGTTTTAACAATTGCTCTTCATCTCAAAAGCATCAAAATCTTTTTTGTTTTGTTTTGATTTGCTAGTGCCCACATCAATACGTTCATTAGATCAAAATTCATTAGAACCTGCAATTATCTCCCCAAGCTTTGGGATTTTAGCGCTGTATTTGCATTACACTGCGAACCCCACGGATGTTGTTTCTTTCAGGGAATTAATGGGAAGGAAATTCTCATGCCCACCCAAACAAATAAAATAGCCTCTTTAACGACAAGGTAGCTTGTTAAACTTTTCACCTCATTTGTTTGAGTAACAGGAGTGAGTGAGTGTGTGTGAGAACCGCTGCATGTACAAGTGCCACTCAAGCTGTTTAAGATCTCCTCCTCCTGAGGAGCAGTATCATTGCTCTTCATTCACAAGACCGGCCCTTTCACAATCCACACAGAGATGCTTTCTCACTGCAACATTTGGATGAAAACGGAGCTTTTTCAGACGCAATAATATATGTAGATTAACAGAACTTTAACAGGACACTTCTCAAAGCTAGGATTTCCAGTAGTTCCTTCAATAAGACACAGTCTGTCTAAGGAAGCTTGAGACAATACTCTGTGCAAGACGGATGCTTTCTTTATACTGAAGTATTTTTTGTTTAGTAGCTGCGTTTTATTTTTAAAGGTGTATGGGAAACCATTAAAGTACAGTTCATAAGGCCAAAATAAAATACAACTCATTACTTTTTAAATGTAATGAACTTTGCAGACTGTTTAAACAGGTAAAAAGTCTTTTACAGCTAAAATATAACACACACCATCTTTAAATGTGTGACATTTTCCATGCCTGCAGTAATGGATAGTCAGTCATTTGTGGGGTCTTGCTTTATAAGTGAAATATAAAGCAAGATATGGAAGATTCTCCATTCTGTTTTTCCAGTCTTGCTTAATAATTTCCACTTTATGACCTTTTCTTTGGGCAAACTTATGCATATGAGTTTAGCATTCAGCCAATGAGACTTCTGAGAAAATATTACATACATATATTCATATATATTCTTTGCAACTAAATGTGTGTGTGTGTGCGTGTGTGCATATATATATATATATATATATATATGAATGATAAAAGTTGACATTTCTTTTCTAGAAACGTTGAGTTTTTATCCTAATTTCCATATACTGTGCATTGTATATATCATTATGTATATGCTTGTTTGTGTGTGGTTATTTATACTACTATAAATATTTAGTATATATACAGTGTATATATGTAAATAAGGATAAAAGTTTTTATATAGTTTATTTTTTTAATTTTGTTTTTTATATATATCATGTTCATATATTGAATATATTTGAAATATATATATAAATAAATATTACTTATTTTATATCTCTTATGTTAATAATATATACAAAGTATGTGTGTGTGTGTGTATAAATATATATTTTAGGATAAAAGTTGACATTTGTGTTCTGTAATTATTTTTATTTATTTGTATCTTTATTTGTATCTATGTATACATCCATACAATTTGATGACATTTAAATGTGTTTAAGTGTGAATTAAGTGTCCAAATACTTTCTAGGGTCACCGTAAATGTTCCATTTTGTAGCACTACTGTTAATGATTATGCAGCATTAGACAGAGAGGGTGGAAGGTGTAATGTTTAATGAGGTGCACGGTGGATCATTTTAGACTGGTAATACATTAATTACCCTTTTTGAAGGACGTCTAAAAGCCAGTAGTTACATTCATTACAGCATAATGTTTTCCCCTTTGGGTTAGAAATGCGATCTTCTTTTGGTCAAGGTAAGTGCATACTGTATTTTGATATTGGCCCACAATATGCAACATAATCCAAAAAAATAAATGAGGAACACCTTTTTATACTCACTTTTCATGAATTAGCAATGACCGACGCTGTAAATGTCTGGCGTAGGTTTACGTCTCATTTTCATCTGCTCTAATTGGAACAATAACTTTAACACATTCATTGCGAGATACTGTTTCGTTTTGTCTAGTGTCCAGTGGATGTGGCACGCGTCATGTCCACTGAGCTGGACTTTATATGGTACCTGATAGCGCCTACGTTTGATCGTAAATTACAGAATGGACAGCCGTGGTTCGAGCCGACCGGATGGCACGTGTTCACGGGGACACGTGTGCAGGTGGAGGCCACCCACAGTTCAGCTGTGCTGCTGTTAAAAATGGATGGGCGTCATGGCGCAGAGATTGGTGACACCCGGCACGCGTCCATTCAGAGAAAAACACCCCAAGCAATTTCTGCAATAAGATGTTCGACAAGTGAAATTCAACACAGGGATGAGCTGTTCGCGTATGACAGGCATTGGTGGCTGTCGGCTCCAGCTCTGGCTATACCTGAGCTAACATAAGCCAGATGTCGAGGTTAGCTTCCACTGGGGCTTCCACCCTGCTCCGAAGCTGTAGCAGAGAACAGTAAGTTAATCTGGAAAAGCACTTGGTTCATAGGGGAAACCTGCACGCGTCTAGGTGTCAAATGAGCCTCTCAGAGCGAGGATGGGCCCCCATCAGGTCCTATTGTGTTCACCATTGTGTGCTTGATTGGTGCCACGCGTCCTGGATCAGGTGAACAAAGGCCAGATGACACCCTGAGGTGCAAGACGAGGGGAAATCAGACACATGAACAGGGCAATTAAAAGAAAAGGAGGTGAAAGGAGCTAAGCCCAAGCTAAGAGAAAGCCAAGAGAAACTGATGAAGTTTACAAACTAGAGAGAGACTGACAAGATAGGAACATCAGTATAAGTGGGACAAACAAGGAACATTTTCAAGGGCACTCTCAGGGTACAACAAGTGAACTTTCATTTTAAAGAGCACAGCTGCTGCAAAAAAGGCTAAAATATAATTTATGCTGTTTTGTAGGCTTGTGTGGATTTCTGTGGCTTTAGATCTGCCCTTTTATACATTGCTTTACCCTAAGAAAATATAAAAAGAGCTAACAAATATTAAAACTATACACAATATATATTTACAATTATATTATGTATAATAATAGTGCACACCGACTTATGAGCAAAATATATTCATGCTAATATTAGACTTTTTGACATGTTAATTTTCTTTCTTTCTTTTTTGAGCAGGATTGAGTTGATTTAGACTTCAGGAACACAAGTTATGTCTCTCTATAAAGATTTTACAAAGACCTTTTGGGCTTCACAAACCCCTGGTGGTTCTTGAGGGAATTGCAGGTTGTTTGTGAGTTGATGAAAAGCTAATAAAAATGTAAAATAAACATAAATATTTTGTATGAAATGTAAAATTAAAATAAAATAATATTTAAAAAAATATATATATATGTTATGTTGACCATTAAACATCAGAAAAGTGAACATGCAAAAGTAAAAAAAAAAGTTTAAGTATTATATATATTATATAATATTATATTACTTTAGAATCTTATGGGGCACATCAAGTAAATATCAAACCAAATAGGTTTAGCTTACAGAAACATTTATGAATACCTGCTTTAAACTAGAAGCTAACTGAACAGTTTACACTCTCTCTCTATACTCTTTTGCAAAAACGAATGTTCATTCCCATAAACATAAGAAATCTTACCCAATAATAAAAAATGGATCACCAATAAAAATACAGTGTTTTATAGTTGCAATTATTCTCAGTGTTCCCTGAGCTATTCTGACTTTAACGCCAGTTTTATACTAAATCCACATTTTATTATTTGAATGCATTCAAATCTCAGTTTGGATTATTTAATTTAAATGTAAAATGTAGTATTTGTGCCAGAATGCATTACTCAGAGCATTTTATCTGAGAAGTGACTGGTTCATAGCTCTTGTCATATAATTACCAACAAAAGCACTTGTTCGGATCTGTTGAAATGCTCGACAAATTAAACTTTCGAATGTTTGGTATAAAAACGACTCGCATGAGTCAATGTGTATATGTTGATCTGTAAATGCCTCATTAGTCAGTCTTTACATTCTTTATAGTCTACCCATCTGGCGGTACCAGATTTTCTGGTTTAAGCTGATACGACTCTCCCTCAGGCCCGCAGGGGAGCAGGTTTCTCTCTTGCTCTCCTGAGCACTTTTACTCTTAAATATGCTGCTAAACATGGAGTAATACAGTCAATCAGTCAGTTGTCTGCCTGCCTTTCCTCTAACATAAAAGCCTAGTCGGAGCACCGCTGGACCCTGTACCAGCCAAATTACTCCGGCGGGAATTACCAGCTCATAAATTCTAATGTGTCAGAGGGGTGGCGGGATTTCAGAGGCTGAATGTTTTCACCATTTCTTACTGGTTCCTGAGTAAGAGCTTGTCATTTTGCAGGCCAGACAAACAGTATCACAAAATGTAATGGTGTTTACACCTAAACACGGCCCAGAATCACAGCAATCTGGGCGGAGGGAGGCGATGGAAGCTGGGAGGCTGAGTGGCTCCCCACCATGCCTTAACAGGTCTCTTCAAAAGCAACATCTGTGATGTGTCAACTCTCAGAGACTCAAATCAGCATCCTAAACCATGATAATCCACTTTGTAAATGTGGGGCAAGTTGCAGCCTGCCTTTTTCTATTTCCTATTTTGCTCTCTCTCACTTTCTCTCTGTTTTCTTCACCGTCATAAATGTTTGTTCTTCCGGCACCTTGCTGACTCTTTAGTGAGGGAATGTGGTATTTAAATGCGCATCTTTCTCGTCTATGCTGTTTCTGACCATTGAACATACGGTGAAGAATTGAAGTGGATGGATTTAGATGCACATTAGGAAACGCTGTTATATGCATAATGTGAAGAGAATATTAGCATAGTTTTCTTTCTAAAGGACTCGTGTGAGATTACATTTCCAGCTCTATCAAATACATTTCAGGCTTTCCTGTAAGGTTTTGCAAAACTACTACAAACACAATGTGTTGGGAATATATATATACATATATGTACTTGGGTTAGTATGTTTTTTAAATATCTCTATATGCTCACCAAGGCAAAAAAAATTATTACAATTTAAAATAGTGGTTTTCTATGAACCTGTTTTAAAATGTAATTCATTCCTGTGATGCCAAGGCTGATTTTTCACCAATCAGGATTCAAGTCTTTAATGTCACATGATCCTTCAGAAATCATTCAGATTTTTTATTTTTTTTTGTAAAGAG